>JARGCV010000018.1:1832500-2310000 GCA_034064705.1 Bothrops alternatus | reverse complement strand
TCAAGCTATTTTCCAAGGCGCCTGAAGGCAGACAAGAAGCAACGGATGGAAACTAATCAAGGAGAAAACTAAGGAGAAACTTCCTGACAGGTAGAACAATTAACCAGTGGAACAACCTGCCTCCAGAAGTGGTAAATGCTCCAATACTGGAAGTTTTAAAGAAGATTATAATTATATTTCTTATAATTATATAAGAATATATATAATTAAGTTAAATTAGATGGGTGAGACCTTAAAGATTCTTACGAGAAAAAGGAACTTTGGGAAAGCATTTGAAGGAAGTAGCAGATTAATCATTACAAAGGAATTTTGGAAGGCAATTCTATGTATAACTAAGAAATGCACCAAAGAAATATGGCCGAAGAGCGCAGCGGAATAAAACTCATGTCCAAGTCATAGCAGTGTAAGTTACATAACTGTACAGAATTGTCTTTCTATTTCTTGGTGTCTGTATAAGTACAGACCAATCATAGTTACTAACATCTAATAAAATTGCAATGAGGAAAATATAAATTCTTGGATTGTTAATATTAATGTTCCCATTTCTCATATCCTATTAAACCAATCAGTGATTATAGTTAAAGAAAACTATAATAGTATTTTGAGAATATTATTTAATAATTTGTAGGAGCAAATTATTGTTTAATTTGCATGGATTATATTAGTGCATAAGGACAGAAGGATATACCTCCCAATAGAGAGAGCAAATTATTTTGAAATGTGTTATAAATATTTTGAGGGCCAGTTTGGTGTAATGGTTAAGGCATCAGACTTGAAACCATGGGTTCTAGTGCCACATTAGGCATAACACCAGTGGATAAATACGTAATGAATCATTCTTAAACATGCAACAATCTTTCTTTAACTATGAAAAGGGAATGTGAATTGGTCATTGGATTGATTTTTCATTGGAGAAGATCATTTTGTGCAATGCACTTTGTATTTATTGTGATACAAGAAGAGCAGAGGCTATTTAATACAACTCCTTTCTCTCATATGAAAAAAATGCTTTGGAAATATCTGTGACATTTATGATTAGTAGAATTTATTTGCCTTTTCTATGATTTCATGTTAGATTGACTATCTGAACATAGCAAATTCTGTAACGTCTTAAGATGAAGAAATGGCACTTCCTTTCCTTAAGATGATGCATTTATTTCTCAATTGTTTTTAAACACCCACAACATGAAACTGCCAATGGTTAATTGTCATATTGTATGTAGCATTAAAATGATATAATCATAATGTATGAGCTTTGCATCTGTCAGTGATACTTAGAGATTCTTTGTTTTATGGTACTTCAAAAAAGAGCTTTCATAATATGTGGGTAGAGTTATAAATATCATCTTTTTACAGGCATATCCTTGTAGATCTGTTTCTCCTGATGTACTCACCCATGATGCTGTCATAGTCTTATCAGAAATAATATATTTAAAAAGTGCATTTCCAGCACTACAACATTTTTCTTGGAATGATTGCCTTCTGGGAACAATATTGTAGCTAAGGCCTTAAATAACTTTTAAAAAGTGAACTATATATATAATAAATCAATTGGAGCACTGATCCCAAGTTGCAGGTACTTAGTTGATGGCCTAACTACAGACTGTTAATGTCAGTCCCCGAACCTGCAATATGAGTTTTGAAACATAATACATTTTCTGTATGTTGGTCAGCCAATATGAGATTTGTTATTGAAATGTGATTGTGAGATAAGCAATGCTGTTTAATGTTAGAAACTGGCTCACATCAGTGTTTCTCAACCTTGGCCACTTTAAGATGGATGGACTTTAACTTCAACTCCCAGAATTCCCCAGTCACAAAAAGAGCACAGTCCAACTAATCATAGGTGTTTTCCTGGTGGTAATTGATCAGGTAAATTCATCTGCTTTCATGAAGATTGGAGGGAAAGAGAATTCTGGAAGTTGAAGTCCTCCCATCTTAAAGTGGCCAAGGTTGAGAAACACTGGTTTATACAATCTTGGCCTGGTATGGTACCCTCCTATGTCACCTTACTTAATTGTTCCTGTTTTACTCAAGATATTTTGCAATTGTTCAGAAAACAACTGACATCACTCACAAAAAGGGCACAGTCCAACTAATCCTTGATGGCAATAGAGCAAGAAAATTTATCTGCATTCATGAAGATTGGAGGAAGAGGGAAGATGGACTCAATGATGATAGCCTGTTGTGATATCATCACAGAAATAATACAATTTACTTGCATAATTTGCATAATTTGTTCAATGATTCTTAATTTCATGAGATGATATATGTAATTTCAATGCAGCCTTTAGATAGCTATGGTAAAATTGTTAAACCATTCCATCTCTTTAATTTCACATAATGATGCTCTAGGCTGTTGTTGTACATCAAGCATCTTAGACATTTAAATGTAATGCCACTGCAGAAGAAATATCAACATGCTATTTCAGATTCAATTGACATACTTTAATCCAAAATTTAATATATATATAGTCTACTGAGATAGTGGGTATATGGGAGCCTAATTTTGATAAAAGTAATTTTTGATATTCCCCCCCCTAGATAATTATATTAGCTGGGTAATATAAAATTGCAAATAGGTTTTGAAAACCTAGCAAGTTCTAGTCCACCTAGGTTTGTTGGGTTCACAAAGTATTTTTATATATAAATCATTATATAAGTATTTATATAATGATTTGGGATAAAATGAGGAGCTGTGGTGGCTCAATAGTTAGAATGCAGTATTGCAGGCTATTTCTGCTGACTGCCAGCAGTTTAATTCTTACCAACTGAAGGTTGACTCCACCTTCCATCCTTCTGAGATTGGTAAAATGAGGACCCAGTTTGTTGGGGGCAATATGCTGACACTGTAAACTGCTTAGAGAGGGCTATAAAGCACCGTGAAGCAGTATATAAGTCTAAGTGCTATGATTTCTTCTTCCTCTTCTTTTTGTGCCATATCCGTTTTTGAACGTTGGTGGCGATCCTTTTTTTTATCAGCAGCTGCACGAAAAAGTGTTGCTGAGTTTTATCCAAACCAGTCCCTTAGATTTTAAAGCCATGATGTTCTTCTTCTGCCTGGACCTCGTTTGCCTTCAATCTTTCCCTGGAGGATTAAATGGAGTATGCCCTATTTTTCTGGGTGTCGCATCACATGTCCAAAATATTCTTTCATTTTTTAATTGTTTTGATGATTTCCCTTGGCTTTCCCAGGCGGCTTATCACCTCCTCATTTCTGACCTTGTCAATCCAGTTTATACATATCAGCCACCTGTAAATCCACATTTCAAATGCTTCTAGTCTCTTCAGGTGGCCTTCTGTCAGAGACCAACTCTCTACTCCATAGAGCAGGATAGAAAAAATATAACATCTGACAAGCCTGATTTTCAGTCTTAGGTTATGTCGTGACTATAGAAGACCTTTTTCATTGTGAAGAATGCTGTTCAAGTTTTCTCTATCCTTGTCTTTACTTCAGTGGTTATATCCCAGCTTTCATGTAAATTAGAACCGAGGTGCGTGATCCTTTCAACCTTTTCTAATGGTATTCCTTCCTTTATGGTGGTAAATTAAAAGGTTGTTTGCTGACGACCATGATCTTGGTTTTTGAGGTGTTAAGCTTCAAGCTGTATTTTTCAGATATTTCTGTGACTCTGTTGATGAGGAGCTGAAGCTCTTCATGCTTACTGGCAAGCAGAACTGTATCGTCAGCATATCTTAAATTGTTGACTCAAACACCATTTACTTTGATGCCATTGATATAGTATCTTTTTTGTCCATAGCCTCAGTTCCCAAGTACCAAGAATAATAATTGAGCATAAATAACAAGTAGCATTTATTATGGAGAAGATAAACCTAGAAAAGTCTCCACAGGTCAGCAGGATTATATATATAAAATACAATAGCATCAGCTACCCATACCTCTTATACTTTGGTTTTAGTTCATAGTAAGTGATCATCTATCTGTAAATATTTTCTATTTTGTGTGTATATATATATATATATATATATATATATATATATATATATATATATATATATATATATATATATATATATATATATATATATATAGATATATATATATATAGATATATATATATATATATATATATATATATATATATATATATATATAGATATATATATATATAGATATATATATATATAGATAGATATAGATATAGATATAGATATAGATATATATATATATATAGATATAGATATAGATATAGATATATATATAGATATAGATATAGATATAGATATAGATATAGATATAGATATAGATATAGATATAGATATAGATATAGATATAGATATAGATATATATAGATAGATAGATAGATAGATAGATAGATAGATAGATAGATAGATAGATAGATAGATAGATAGATAGATAGATAGATAGATAGATAGATGGTCAAAAACAGGTTGTTTTAATGGTCAAAAACATGGATGTCTTGGATACATTAAAATGTAATAACTTTACTCTTAAAAATCCTGGGTA
This sequence comes from Bothrops alternatus, assembly GCA_034064705.1. Classification (NCBI taxonomy): domain Eukaryota; kingdom Metazoa; phylum Chordata; class Lepidosauria; order Squamata; family Viperidae; genus Bothrops; species Bothrops alternatus. The sequence continues at coordinate 2,305,511 of JARGCV010000018.1, read as the reverse complement.
TAAATAGATTCCAGATTTCATGAATGTTTTTACTTTTCTTCAAAATAATAAAAAACCTGGTCTAACTATCTTCAGCCATTTACTTCATTTGTATCAATTCTTTCCCCTTCCTTCCCTTTACATGGCTTTATTAGCCAGATTGTTAATTGAAAAGAAAAGCCATTTACTTTGTAAATGAAGGGATTCTGCTCAGAGCTAGTGTTAATATTTGCATTTTCCCAAACTCTTCATAGTTAACATTAAAAAAATCAAGAACTGTAAGAGCAAATAAGATATGTATTTTACTTTTATGATACTGTATGATACTATACGTTTGAAATGATTAGCCTGATACCAGCATTTATGCAATTGGCAGAATCCCCATTCAGTGATAAATTGGTACAGTATGTTTGTTTGGCATACACTTTAAATAGGGATATACTCAGCTTCTATTTGAATTCAGATGTAGTTCAAATGCTGAATTTAGACTTCACAAAAAAAGTGCAGATCTTTGGACCTTCCCAATAATTTTTTTCAAAATATATGAAGGGCCTGAGATTGAAAGAGGTTGATTTATCTGAATATGTATTTAGAGCCTTGAAGATGGGTATTTGTTTTGACGGTGACTTTGAATTCTCTCAGTTAACAAATTATTATAATTGTTATTGCAAGAAGATGTTAACATAAGACATTACTCTGTATAATGTAGTGTTTCTCAACCTTGGCAACTTTCAGATGTGTGGACTTCAATCTCCAGAATTCCTCAGCTTCCAGGGAAAACTCCCAGGAACCACCAGATGGATCCGTAGCTGGCTGACCGACCATACTCAGCGTGTGGTCCTCAATGGAACCGCATCTACATGGAGGGAAGTGTGTAGTGGGGTGCCCCAGGGCTCTGTTCTGGATGCTCTTCAACATCCTCATCAACGATTTGGACAAGGGGATAGATGGGGAACTCATCAAATTCGCAGACGACACCAAGCTGGCAGGAATAGCCAACACTCCAAAACAGGCTTAAGATACAGAAGGATCTGGACAGACTTGAACACTGGGCACTATCTAACAAAATGAAATTCAATGGTGAAAAAAGTAAGGTTTTACATTTAGGCAAGAAAAACCAAATGCACAGGAATAGTATAGGGGGTACCTTACTCAATAGTAGTAACTGTGAGAGGGATCTCGGAGTCCTAGTGGACAATTACGTAAATATGAGCCAGAAGTGTGCTGCAGCTGCCAAAAAGGCCAACCCAGTGCTAGGCTGCATTGACAGAGGGATAGAATCAAGATCACATGAAGTGTTAATACCACTTTACAATGCCTTGGTAAGGCCACACTTGGAATACTGCATCCAGTTTTGGTCACCACGATGTAAAAAAGATGTTGAGACTCTAGAAAGAGTACAGATAAGAGCAACAAAGATGATTAGGGGACTGGAGGCTAAAGCATATAAGGAACGGCTGCTGGAATTGGGTAATTCTAGTTTAATGAAGAGAACGATGAGCGGGGACATGATAGCAGTGTTCCAATATCTCACGGACTGCCATATAGAAGAGGGAGTCAAGCTATTTTCCAAAGCGCCTGAAGGCTGGACAAGAAGCAACAGGTGGAAATTATTTAAGGAGAGAAGCAACCTAGAACTAAGGAGAAACTTCCTGACAGTTAGAACAATTAACCAGTGGAACAACCTGCCTCCAGAAGTGGTGAGTGCTCCAACACTGGTAGTTTTAAAGAAGAGACTGGACAGCCATTTGTCTGAAATGGTATAGGGTTTCCTGCCTGAGCAGGGGGTTGGACTAGATGACCTCCAAGGTCCCTTCCAACTTTACTATTATTATTATTATTAAATAAATGGAGTTTTTCAAGTCTCTGTTTTGGCTCTGGGGAGATGAAGTAATGGAATGATGTTCCAGCTTCAGAGGTTGGCTTGTGTCACATTCAATGGTTTTTCTGAATCTTCTTGAATCTGGGATTAATGTGACATTGGTCCATCTCTAAGTTGTGAGAACAGCTTCCTGTTCGCTATGTTGATTAGGTAACTAGTTGTTTATCAGTCAGTGTGAATATAGATTCTTCAGTCCATCCATAGTTCCCTCATATATTTCATATATCTCCTCTCATTAAGTCTGCTGCTGTAGCAGCATTCCATCAATTTCAGGTTTTCTTATCAGGACCATGTATGTTCCAGTAGCCCTCTTATTGTTGGATTACCCTGGTTCCCCAACATCTGATGTGTACCTAACTAATGAATCTGGGTGACATTTAAGCTGGCAAGATTTTCTTTATGTCACTCTCATATTTTAAGGTAGGCGGGTGAAGTGTTGAAGGTCTTTGCCCAAGGAACCCCTTCTGGAGAGAGAGAGAGAGAGAGAGAGAGAGAGAGAGAGAGAGAGAGAGAGAGAGAGAGAGACAGAGAGACAGAGACAGAGAGACAGAGAGAGAGAGAGACAGAGAGAGAGACAGAGAGAGAGACAGAGAGAGACAGAGAGAGACAGAGAGAGACAGAGACAGAGAGAGACAGAGACAGAGAGAGACAGACAGAGACAGACAGAGAGAGAGACACAGAGAGAGAGACAGAGACAGAGACACACAGAGAGAGAGACAGAGAGAGACAGAGAGAGACAGAGAGACAGAGAGAGACACAGAGAGAGACACAGAGACAGAGAGACAGAGAGAGAGAGACACAGAGAGAGAGAGACAGAGAGACAGAGACACAGAGAGAGAGAGAGACAGAAAGAGAGAAAGAGAGAGAGAGAGAAAGAGAGAGAGAGAGAGAATTTGTGTGTGGTTTAAGTGGAATTTTTTCCCCATAAGATCCAAATCAAGTACATTAAGTGGAAAAGCTTTTCTCCTGGAGGAAGGCACTTTAGACTGCAATCATGTAACCATACCTAAAATCTATTCTCCCCCCCCACAACTGAGCTTTTTCTCAAGCGAATAAATACAGAGCAATATAATATTTATTAACTATAACATTTGCTGTGACTATGTCCAGTTTTGCTTCAGGAAAACTATCTTTTTCATGCTAAAAATTGTAAATGTATAACATACTCAGAAAATAATTATTCAGAGTTACATTTATAATTAACAGTGATGGACAGTCTATGAACATAAGAGCGTACAAGTAATTAAGATGTGGCAGTTAATATTGGTGGCCAGTGTAAAGTAGAATAGGTCTTGTTTTATGGGCTGCTGCAATAGGAAATCATCAGAAAGATACTTAAAGTAATTACTGTAGATTTAGATGGTGTGGGACAATAGCCTTGCACAAATCTTTCAAAACAAATTGCAAATGGACTGCGGTGAAAGAGAAAGGGAGACAAAGAGACAACTGTACCCATGAATAAAATGCCATCAAAGGCAAAAATTAGGTGTAATGCTGAAATAAGCTTGCGATGGCACTACTTAAACACAGCTTGTAGCAGGCATAAAGGTGAGCAGCTCAGAAAAAATGGCTTAGATAATATTCAAGGTGGAAAAATCTATAACAAAACAAGAGGATAATTTCTAAATGGGATCCAATTATCTGCTAAAAAATAGAAAAGGTGTCAACTGGTTCACAATTCATTTTTTAAACAAAAAAAATGAAAACAAAATACACTGGAAACAAGGGGGCACTCTTTTTAAAATGGAGAACTTACAGAACATTTGTTTTTCCAATAACCAAACCAAACCAAAACTTCTGAACATAAGTGGAAATGGGAAAGTCCATCCTAAAAAAAAAAAAAAATAGAAAACTTTTTTTGGTGGAGGGAGGATGCTGGAGTTCTTTTTTACTTCCCATTTGATAGCATTTGTTTCTTTTGGGGTACTACAGTTTAACACCACAGCAAGCAAGATTATGTCAGTTTTTCTTAAAGCATTTGAACTGGTTTGAAAAATTGGCCTAATTCATTTTTTGTACAAATTTTGAACTTAGACAAAATCTTCAGATATGATTCAGTTAGGTTGGACTTCACCCACACTGTCCCAATGCATGGGCTCTATTTGAATATGTCCATACTAACTTGATGCTTTAAATAACCCATAATTGGTTAGAATCAATTCAGACCATTGTACATTCATGCAGATCTAACCAATATCCAGAACTGGTTTTATAAACAAATGCAACTCATCCTACATACTATGCTTCATGATGCATGCCTGACTTGGTAGTCCCATATTTTATCCTGTTTCAACTTTTCTCAGCAGTTCTCTAGTCCTTTCCATTTCTATTTCACTGTGTTTGAAATGTGAATATAGACAGTGATCCTTCCTTTTTCATTTCAAGGGTAACCACCTACCAATTATTCATTATTCTAGCAGAAACTAAGTAACAATCTGTTGCAACTGATCTTCATTCTATTTACTAGCTAAGAAGGTAGTTAAGAAAGACAGTAACCTGAATCTCATTCCAACTCTTATACATCCATCAAAATGTACACAGGAATGGGATTAGACCCACTTCTAACAAGCTTATGAATAATTGATTACCCCCTCCCCCGCTGCTTCATAAGGTGAGAAAAAGTGACTGGCCAAGATCACCAAGTTGGTATTGTGCCTTAGTTTCCTGGTTTCTAGCTAAAGCTTTAACTACCAAACCAAACTGATTTCAGTCGTTATATTTTACATTAGGTGTCCACACCCCCTAGTCCACAGACTGGCATTGGTCCATGGCCCAGCAGGAACTGGGCCCCACAAGAGAGTGAAGCCTAATCCATGCATGTGCAGGATCCAAACAGCTTGCAAAACCATACTCCCTCTGATCCATGCAAAACCCGCTCTTCTTGGAACTGGTAACTGGTGCCCAAAAGTTTTGGGGCCACTGTCTCACATTATTTTATCAATTATATCTCATTATAACAAATGTAAATCTGTAAACCAAGGACTGTGTTATCCTTTAAACAAATGTAACTGTTCCCACATACTATGTTTATGAGATTAAAAAAAAATTGAGACAAAGCCAGAAAACTTTTATTGTAAAATTCATACTATAGTAATTCTATAGAGTTTGTTTCTTAATATGAATTACATATTCTAGAATGAAAGGAGATCAGTCATTAGAGGATTGTGATTTAAAGTGTGATTTTTTTTCTATTTAATAATTATAAAGGGAAGTTTTGCTTGCCTGTTATTACGGGGAACAGATTATTACTTATTTAGAACATTTATATGGTTACCCATTTTAAGCAAAGAACTATAGATGACTCACAATATAAAACTGAAATCTTTTTTCTGCAAAATAAATATCAGTGAACAACCTATGTGGAAACTATATTTTGATATGGTTCTTAATTTTTTATTCCTTGATTTGTTAACCACTATTTAAAAATTAAAGAAAATGACAGAATGAAAGGGAAAATGCTATTTGTTTAAATGACATGTCACTAAATCTAGCTATGTATATTCTCTGTATTTGGAAATGTTGTTCCAAATACAGTTAAGAGTCTGAATATTTAAAATCTGGATTACAAATTAATCTGAGTGAAAAAGAAATGAGACTCTGGTAAACAGGCATATATTAAGAACAACAGTAAATATTGTAAGAAGGCTAGAATCTAAGTTTGTGAAGAACAATGAAACAGCTTAATTTGTTTAGTCTGGGAAAGGAAGATTAAGAAGAACATGTTAGCAGCCATCAGCAGCATTTGAAATACAAAAGTTGGAAAAGAAATATATTTTGTTGTTCCAGAGGGTAGGTTTTGAAGCAATAAGTTAAAATGGCAAAAAAATCCAACAGATTTCAATTAAGTGCTTAGGAGAAATGTATTAGGTTGTTAGAAAAGTATTAGTGAGAGCTGCTTCATGATAAATAAGCACTCTATTTTTTAAAGAGAATCTAGGCCTGAAATATAGCAATAAAAGGAAAAATGCCATAAATACATAACTTGAATGAGGAAATTTTTGTGTGCCTATGGGAAGTTCTATGTGATTCAAATAAACATAAATTGTGATCCTTATAAGGATTATTTCTCTTATTGCTCTTTTTTCCTATAGTTCCTTGATATAAAATTCTAGTCTTAGTATTAAGTTTTGTAGTAAGTGGTAAAAGCCCAATTTAAAAAAAAAACCAAACAAACAAACTTAGACTGCAACCTTTTTACAATATACTCATCTTTCCCATGATACTATTTTATAATCAAAAAGTAATTGGCTTCTCTAATATAAGTGACAACAACATGTGCTATTAACTAGAGCTGTTTGTGGTCTGCCCATTTTTGTTTAATAAAATTTCCATTAATAACAAGAGAATGTATGATGGTGTGATTGCATTAAAATTAAGATTAATATGGCTAAAATGAAACTTGTAATTAATGCCACATGTTGTCGTTTAATCAAAACAGGTTTCAAGACCTCATTCTTACGATTATCAATTACACTCCTCTTCTCAACAAGCTAAGATTGATAGATGCCCTCTATATTTAAACAGAGCTTATTTGTTGGTGAGTGGCTCTGAGAATAGGTTTCAAAAGTTTGCAAATACAGCAATGCTGTCTTGACAAGTTTCCTCCTTTTATAATGTTGAACAGAAGCTAATCAGGATAAACTATGTCTTATATTATGCTGCTACTCTGCCCAGAACCTCCAATTAATATAATTAAGTCTGCTTTATAATTTTCAGTTTTCAGCTAAAAACCTATGATTAATGTTTGATACAGCTGGCTTACAGTGCAATGAATGGGCAAACTTCTCACAGAAGGTAATCTGCTTTTTATTAGCGTGCCTACAGCCAAAATGTGTTCTTCAGAAAATGTGGTTCTCTATAATATGTGAATTTTCACAATTAGGTATCTTTTGGCTGGAGAATCTTTCGGGCATACTTTACCTCTATTTGTAAGAACATGTAAATAGCTCTCTGCAATGAGTGTCATGGTTCTGATAGATGAGACTGGTAGAAAGAAGAACTCTGAGGCAATTGCTTTCCTCAAAGAACACATTTCTTGGCTATATAGTATTGGCACAAACAAAGGTGAAACCAAGATTGACAATCCCCTCCCAAGGTTACAAAGTAACAAGTTGAACTTCCCACCCCTGCAATGTGTCATAAATCACAATCCCCAATTAACTACTTTAACTAACAGTAGCTTCCGCCCACCAAAAACTTAGGAAGCTTGACCTTGGTTCCCACAGAACAATTTATTGTTATGTCTAAATTAAAAGAATACATCTCCCCCCTCCCATTACTGTGGCAACCAAAAATGAAGTGAAGATGGCTGCAGTCAAGTTCGTTTGAAGGTTGACAATGAGCATTTGGGGAAATTCTAAAGGTAGAAATTTCTATTACAGACCCTTGCTCTGGATGTTCATATGCCACCAGAGAGAGTAATGGATTTTCGTTCCTGAAAGCCTTGCCTGTAGCCATCTTCCCAAACTTTCCAGGACCAAAAGGAAACTTTCATTTTCTATGACTCTAAAAATAATGGAAAATCTGGCGTCTAGGTAATAAATTCTTGATGACATACCAAATAGCTATTATGGTAGATGTGGCCACTCACAGAAATAATACAAGAAAAAATGGTGCTTCTGAGAAATAGTGGAAGTCCCATAACAATTTCCTGAAGCTCCTTAAAGCAGCTGTGTCTTTTCCTAGGACCAAGTAACTATAGCAGGAACCCGGGAAAAGTGACCTTTGGTTTACAAATTTACAAACAGGTGCTTTGAGTTCATTTCTGCACAATCCAAGGCTTAGTTTTTGAATAAGAAGCACTTCACAGCACTGTAACTTCTACTCTCCAAAGTACTTTCTAATATCTTCATTTTCTATTGCTTTTTTTCTGTGTGCAAGAGAACCAACTTTCAAACAACAGTACACAAATATTCTCTCTACATTTTGTAAGAATCCTTCTTGGATTTATGTGTGATCAGATCACTTTTAGAAAATACATGTAATGCCAATGGCCAACATTTTGCTTTTCAGTATGGTAGTGCCCCAACTAATATGTATACAATTAAATAACATACAAAGAAGGTTAAAAAAGTGAGTCTTAGTGAATATAAAGAAAACTGCCATTATGCCATCTCTTTGGCACCTCTCCTTTGGCTTAGATGAAGGTTCTTAACAGGAGTATACATCTGGACAAAACTTAGTAAATTTATATCCAGGTTCACTTTAAGCTGCAATCTGAAATGGAGTTTTTCCTGGGCAACAGCTGAAGGTTGTATCACTAAAATTGGAAAGTTATTGTCTAACCAGTGAACCTTAGTATGAAAATAAATCCAACCCTTTTCTCTTCCAAAGACAGACTAAAAGTCCTAGAATCAATTACTGCCATTCTTCAACTGAACTTCTTCTTAATCAGAAGAAAGTTCTCATAGTAAAAAAAGAATGGAAACTCTATAATCTTGTAGCACTTTTTTTTCAGATATCTGTGTAATAATTTCTAATACACAGAATGGTTCTTGAATTTCAGTCCTATTGTATCTGTCACAATGTTAACACACTGCATTGGCAGAGTTTTGCTCCTAATACAATTTTGTTGTCAAAAGTACCATTTGTTCATGCAGTGATGAAAATTATAGTTAACCTTCAATTATATCTTAATAAAAGTTTATAATGATATGTTTATGGGGACAGGCAATATCCAAATTGAATTAGATGACAATTATTGTATTGGTGAATTTGAAATGAAATTATTCTGTGGCAATTTTGTCTTGATAGTTATTTCTAAGCTTTGATACAATGTGCACATCCTCAACCATTTTATTATATAAAGTTTAATGAATAATGGTGGCTTTCTATTTAAAATGTTTTCTTCTCTTCTTCTCCTTGTTATATTAGGAGACATAAACAGGCAATATATGCATGTAGTTAAGCTGGAAGTGTGTCTGTGTTGGTTGAAAAACAAAGACCCTGGAGCTTGCCAAGTCAAAATTTCTGGTGCCTGACTCTTAGCCTTGCTGTCCTCCCAGCTGGCAATATTTGCATTTCCTTATTCCAGAATATTGTAATGAAGCATGCACATTGGCTGCTGTGTTCAGCATTTCCCTCCAAAGTGGAAATGATGGGGAAGTGTGGACAATTTAGAACATGATGGATAGGACACAGACAGTGACCATGATGCTTGTTTTATGATAGGGGTAAACTTCTAAATCACACTTTCATGTCCATTTTTCTCTCAGATAGAAAATTTGCAGGTCTATCTCCAAAAATACAGATTTGCTCCTTTTACATTTGCTTTCTGCCAGGAATTTTGCATGTTCAATAAAACAGATGGCTTATGTGTTTTTAGACATGTTTCAAGTGTGAAGCAGAAGACTTCTTATTTAATTCTTGAAAGCTAACTGTATCCCAGTGTGACACTTGGGTTTCCTCAGATATTCTTTTCAAATCTAACCCAACTGTTCTTTCTCATTAAGAAAAAAAAATTGTATGTGTTGCAAAATGGAAATAATCTTTGTTTTGAAGTATGTTCAAAGGAAAAAACAAAGTAGCATTTATATGCAGTGCAGAATTGGGCTCTGGGTGATCTCCTTGGAGGACACTTTACTTGAATCATCCCATTAGAAATAGAGCAGTGACTTCCTCTCTGAAGGAACTAGTCAAATCAGTAAGCTTCATAGCCTTTGAAGCATTTCACAGCCATTCAAAATGCTTTGCAGATTTGGTTACTTTTCTGCTGTTTGTGGAATTGCTGCAGATAATGTAGCTGTTATTTCCATATATGGAGAACATTGGAGGGCAAGGGTGAATTGAGCGGCATGACTACCATAAGCCAGCAAACTGTTTTCTATTATTATGGTTTGTCACATAGCCCAGGTATTAAGACTAGATTTGACATTTTTGTTCACCTATCAAGTTCTTCCCAAGGACTTGGGACAGGCAGATGTTGTTGCCTGATGTTGTTGAAAAGATATAGTCACAGGATATGAACTGTTCCAAATAAACTTGACTTTTGCAATTGACTGATGGTCATTTTCTCAATGTTGGTGTACAAGGGGTGCTCTAGATGGTTCTACACTAATTCTATTTCTATTTACAGTTCTTTGTATTTTGTTATTTTCTCCAGTTCTTTTTCTTCTATTCAGCTGTCTCCAGGTACTGCCACATAAACTATCCAGACTTTTTGTATTTCTTATCAACCTTTGTTAAGTCTAGAGTATTATGTGGCAGCTGCTTGTCCATTTGAATTCTAAAGTCTCAGAACTCTTTAACTTCTTTATTTTTTTATCATTTTGTCTATTTTATGGTCCCATAAGGTTTTGCTTGCAAGCAAATGATATTTCTTGTAGATCACAGGTGTCAAACTCAATCATGTCATGTGATGTATCATGACATATTGTAACTTTTTTTGCTTTTGTGGAGCTGAAGTGGACCTGGTCTGCACATGATGCATCCAGCCCGCAGGCCGCCAGTTTGACACCCCTGTTGTAGATAGTCAAATGCACCATTTGTTTCTAATCTGTCATCCTATTGTTTGTGATCAGTCTGTATGATTGTCTTACAGCAGCTAACTTGGTAGACCACTAGTTCTTTAACACTTTTGCAAAAATGGTTTTTGCTGTTTATTGCTGATTTCTTAATTCTGGCTTTGTGTGCATTTTTTCTTAAGATTTTGGTCTTGTACAGCCCCTCTGCCTCTTCCTTCAATTTTCCTACTTTAAGCCATTGCCAGATTTTGTTCTCTGCTTTGCCTGTTACTTTTTATGTACTTTGCTTTGTCATGTTTCTTTTCTATTCTTCATTTGGTCTTCCTTTTAGGCCAGTTTGGGCTCTCCATTATTTAGTAAGTCTTCCTGATAATTAGTTCCACTACATTTTCTTCACTATCCTTCAGATATTCTTCCAATGCCCTTTTTTCTTCTTCAGCTCTCTATATATTTTCAACATTCCATACCCAACTATTTTCCTTGGTTATTTGAGATTTTCAATATTGCTGCATGGATAAGGGCATGCTTTTTTTCCCCTGGTCTTCCTATACATGATTTTGTTTAAGTCTAGTCCATCTTTCAAGCTGTGTATCTAATGACTGGAATTGCCCAGGTGTTAATTGCCTTGATGGAATTTCCTCCATTGAGTTTGGACTTCACTCCCATGATACGTTCAGTTATAACCTTCTTGATTTCAGTGTGCTTGAAGAATACCCAAGTACTTTCAGTGATCATCTTCATCCAGAATCTTGATGTTATATCTATAGGGCATTTTGATTCTTTAAGTTTTCACAATTTTCCTTCTGTTGAAGGTCAGGATAACACATTTATCCAGTCCAAACTCCATTGCAATCTCTTGACTGTAAATACAGGCAGTGTGGAGCAGCAATTCTATTTCATATCTATACAGCTTCAGATCATCCATGTAAAGGAGGTAGAATTTTGGCAGCTCTTTTTAATGTTTGATAGCCATGGCTTGACTTGTTCAGTATTGTTGACAGTATCAATGACAAAATGACAAAAAATAGTGGTGAGAGTGATTCTCCTTGAAAGATTAATCTCTTGATATTAAATTGTCCCATTGACTATCAGTTGTGTCCTCATTATACCACCGATCTTTGCAGAAAACCTCTGATGTTTCTACTAACTTCTATTATTTCTAGGCACTTCATTATCCAATCATGTGGCAGGAAATTGAATGCTTTCTTTAATCAATCCAAGCTACATTAAAGTTGGTCTTCCTTCTCTTACAGTTTTCCAAAACCATCTTGTCAGTTAGAAGCTGATCTTTTCTTTCTCAGCTGTTTGGGCAGCTTTCTTTTTGTTCAAATGGAAAGAACTTGTTTTCAACCATGTAGTTTGCAACTAATCAACTAATATCCCAATAAGCAATTTGAAAGTTGTTAGTAAGTAGTAATTGGTCTGTAGTTGTCTGGTGCTACTCCTTTTGTTGAATCTTTCATTTCAGATTTTTCCAAATGTTAAGCTATCTTCAATTTCACCTCCTTCCACTAACTTGTTAAACAGTGTGGCAATGAGTCGGTGTAGACCAATTAATCAGTCCTAGAGGAGATCAACCCTGACTGCTCTTTAGAAAGCTAGATCCTGAAGTTGAAACTCAAGTACTTTGGCCACCTAATGAGAAGGAAGGACTCACTGGAGAAGAGCTTAATTCTGGGAAAGATTGAGGGCAATAGAAGAAGGGACGACAGAAATGAGGTGGCTGGATGGAGTCACTGAAGCAGTAGGTGTGTGTTATATCCCAGCCTATGGCTGTCCTTGTTAATGGCACAAGGACAAAACCCCTTTTGATAAAATAGGCTGGAAACTTGAAAGAAAACAAACCCCTTTAAATATGGGTAACCAACCTGCCAAATTGTCCAGAAACAAAAGCAGCAAACACAATCCAAATGGAGGAAATTGTCCACACAAAACCATACAAAGCAGAGAAGTAGTCACCGGCAAGACTAACAGAACATGATCCCATGAAATACTTTGCAACGGTTGCCTTCAGCAACCAGCACCGCCCACACCTTCCCTTTTTATAAAGCAGTCCCAAGGCATTGCCTCTCAGTGCCTTCTCCTCCTCCCCTGGAGTTGTCGTATTGATTGCTGCTGATCTGCTCTTGCTAATCGCCTGCGTCTATGAGCATCAATCATTATGTCCATCAGGTGTGAATCCTCCAAGTCTGACTCATTCTCCCCACACAGCTGAGCTTCATCAGGAACACGACTGGAGGGCCCAGGCTCTTCATCAAACTGTGAGTTTTATAATTCGTCAGAGGGAGGCTCTGACCCTGATGGCCCTTCAAATGCCTCCTCCACCTCCTCCTCAGATTGGGAAGACAGGGTGGCATGGAATCACCACACTGTGAGCTTAAATGGATGGTAGAGGACAGGAAGACCTGGAGGAATGTTGTCCATGGGGATGAGTCGGACATGACTTCGCAACTAACAACAACAGCAACAAGACCAATCAATCAAATCAATGCAATTTATCTTCACCTGATGAATGATCAATTCTTGATTTTCCTTGATCTTTTCTTCACCATTACTGCTATTACAAGTCCTATCATTTCAGCTACTTTTTTATTCTTATCTATTTCTTTATCTTCTTGTATTTGTTTGGGTTTTCCCACAGCTGTCCCCAGAACTGCAACTCTACAACCTATACTATTTTCAACCTATTTTCTCTCCCCCCCAACTGGAACCCTATCCCTAACATACATTAAAAAAATGCAAGCATTTTGATCTTCCTCATTATAAGCTATGAGCTATAAGCTATGGTTCAGACATAATCAGTTTACCTTCAGATCTTAAATCCCATACTCAGAAATGAATCATGAATTCTTTGAATTTTTAAATCAAGTCTGATTTGCACAGGCCTATTGGGGAATATCAGTTTTTGATATTAAGTGGTAATAGTAAACCAGTGCTTTAAAAATTATGTGTTACATAGAATCCATTTTCTCAATGGGTAAGCTACCCCAAAGAAGCTTATGAAGGAGTCAAGCTGAAATTAACCTTGGCTGCACAAGTTTTTAAATAGTGCTCTTCTTATTCTGACATGTCAAAGACAGTCTCAAGGTAGATAAAATCTGTTAGAAATCAAATTTCATGCTAAATACGGTTTCCTGCCAACTCAAGGACAGGTGAATGGAGAACTTCAATTCAGCAGCATTTGGACTCCAGATTCATGGGGGATATATCTGGCCTAGGTTTTGTTTCTTTCCCAATATGTATACCTCACCATGTTAATATGAACTCAGTTAATATGAACTAATTTACAAAAATGGAAAAGCCCAGTAGGAAGTTTGAACTCTGAAATGGAACTACAGTAGTTAATCCTGTCTAGAATTTTTGCTATGCTCTTATCTGCACCCAGACTGTGCTGGACCTGTGATGTGACCCATATCATAATGCACACTGCTTGACAACATTGTAAGAGCTGAGTAATCCAATGATGATTTATGAAATTTCATGATATTCTAATTTCATGACTCATCTTTTCAGCTCTGTTTCTTTGCCAATTGATTAAAGTTTGTGAATTTCCCAAAGTAATTGAAATAGAAACTGCTATACTGAATTAAGAGCAAAATTTTGTTCACTGCTGTCATTGGCACCTTCCTTTTGATTCTTCTATCTTGCCTGGAAAGTGTAGAAATCACAAACTAGAAAAATTGATCACATAAAATCTGGTATGAATTGCACAAAGAGGTTTTATTCTTTTACTGAAGTACAAAAAATTTTAAAGGATTTTCCCCTCAGCAAAATTATAAATAACATTAAGCTTTAATAAGAAAAAATGTGTCTTATAAAATGTAGCACTGTTACAGATGTGCAATATAAACTATTTCTGTATGCACGCTATCCACAAATTATTTAAAACATATGTTTATGCAGGATCTGTTTTTTATTTTGAAGTGGACACGTCTTCTTGTAGACAGCTGCACTTTTTGAGAAGCATTTTGCTACATTCAAATGTAGAATATTGATTATTTAAATATAAAATACAATTGCACATTTTGGTATAAGTCCAAGATATTAGTGAATTTTTAACAAATGAAGTCAGGAATGCATGCAGTATATCGTTTCCATGCAAACACATTAGTTCACAGTGAATGAAAAAAGTTTAAATGTGTAAAACTCTATTTTTCCTCATAGGTTGGGCTATAATCTATCTTGCTGTTCCTATAATTGTAACTATTTGGAATATCAGCAAGCAACAATTACTTTAGAGAAGATTTGGACTTGGACTATAGATACTGTAACTGTAGAACGGCTAGAAAGTTAGGGTGGACTAAAGACTTTTATTTCTGGTTGGTCACAAATATTTAAAAAGAGTTTCTATTGATAGGCTAGAAAAACAATATTAATTTAAAGCTATTTTTTGTGAGGCAAATAATCTCAGCTGGTGTAAATGTAATTCCTATCAGCCAAAAAAAAATAAATCCTACAGCAGGGGTCTTCAAACTTGGCCCTTTCATGACTTGTGGACTTCAACTCCCAGAATTCCTCAGCCAGCGTGCCTAGCTGAAGAATTCTGGAAGTTGAAGTCCACAAGTCATAAAAGGGCCAAGTTTGAAGACTCCTGTCCTAGAAGGTAAATTTGGTAGGAATAACAGTGAAGCTAAACCATATTATATTGAAAACCCAATATGGTAAAACTGTGATCTCAAAACATTTGATTCATAAAGTCAACAGATTCAACTCTATTTACTTATTTTATCAGACTTATAGGCTGCTCTAATAAGAAGTCACTGACTAAATATCATGAAGCTAGTGATCTCTTGTTCTCTCTTTGTCCTGGGAGAGAAGAAGGAATCATACTGCTTATCTGTTTCCTACTTGTGGCTGCAAACATTGGCCTCACTTTTATGAAGCTATCTTCAGTCCGCCATCTTCTCCAGAAGTCTCTGGAGTGTGGAAACCATCTATGAATTCATTAGGTATTACTCAGTTCCAATACATATGATCAAAATATATTGGAAACAAAATCCTTCTCAATATCTGAGTTAAAATGCTATCCATCCATCCTTGAGCTAGCATAGAACTGGAACAGCATAAAGTATGCTTCATTACTACTGATCCCTATCACACTTCTTTAGTTCCTGTTCTGGCTTCCTACTTTGCATCATGTAGTGATTCTCTGCTCTCCTCTCCCCCCTGCATTGGCCTGAAGAGAAAAGCAAATGTTTCTTTCCATCTTGACTTGCCGCAATCAGAAAATCATCTCAGTAATTCCATAATATGTTTAGCCACAGATTCTGCAAGAAAAAAAATATCTAGATGTGCCTCCCCTTTCTTTGCAACTTGCCACAGGTAGCTAGATTAATAGATAGACAGATAAATAAGACACATTCATACACTGCCAATATTTCATTTTTAACCAGTACATTGGGTGTTCATGCTGGAAAACTAACCAAATCAAATAATTATGCAGATTTTCTTATCCAGATATAGAAATCCAAGCTTTACTGCTTGGCTCCCCCAGTCATGATCAGTTCCATTGTTTTGACAATGGAATATTAACTGTCAAAATAACTCTGCTGAACTGGATGTTGCCAGTTGGGAGAGCAGTGTGGTAAAGTTATATCTTATACCTGTTCTATCTGAAGTGTCCTATAGTGCTGAATTAAGCCCATCAACTATGAATCATTTGATTGTGCCACCAAGGAATAGTTACACATGCTGAAACTATTATGTTTTGCTACTTAAGAATACATATTTATATTATATTTCATATTGAATAGACTATTTCAAAATTGGAACAAGGAAGGAATTAGCCTGAGGATGAAATACAATGAAATAGAATGATCACAGAACAAAGAGGTAATAGGGCTTCTTCTTTTTTTTAGTTAGAAGCAAGTAAGGAAAAAAATAAAAGAAACTATATTGGAATGAAATGAGGCTTTGATACATAAGTGGTTCTAATTTTTCCAGCAGGCAAACGTTTTTGCTTTGCTCTGAGGAATAGGAGTTGCAAGATGAAATACAATAGAGTAATCATATAGGAAGATAGAAATGTGAATTTTCTTGTTCAGCTGCACTGCCTTGAGACAACTCCCAAAACAGTGGGAAACTTTTGTGTGCCCTGAAAATTTACTAAACAACCTAACATCAAATTTGTAGTGAATCCAATGAAAGAAAGAAAACGATTTCAGAATGTAGTATATCTTAGAAGTATCAACTGTACCCAAAGATCATTGTTTTTCTCTCTTCTTGTTTTCCTTCCTTTCTAACTTTCAAATTCCTAAAACATTTGGATCAATCCATTTTATCCAAGTCCTTAGCAGACATGAAGAGGCAAGAATCAATTTCTCAATCAACAACCTTGTACTAAACATTACTGAAAATTAGCAAGTTGGCAGAAAGTTATAATGAATAAACAACTATCAAGTTACTAATTCTGTAACTCAGTAACATGGCGTGGTGGTTAGAATGCAGTATTGCAGGCTACATTTGATGACTGCCACTGCCAGCAGTTTGGCAGTTCGATTTTCAACAGCTCAGTGTTGACTCAGCCTTCCATCCTTTCAAGATCAGTAAAATGAGGAAGATTGTTGGGGGCAATATGCTGAGTCTGTAAACTGCTTAAATAGGCTATAAAGCACTGTGAAGCAGTATATGTCTATGTGCTATTGCTATTACCCATTATGGGAAGTTTAGAAAAAAGGTGTAGGATCTATTTTCTCTGTTCCAAATTTAGAATGCTGCACAGAAAAATAGAAGTATTTAGCAATGTATAGAAAAGGTTACTGATTGGTTGTGTAACAAACTGCAGCCTCCTAAAGATAAATTCCTAGCCACAATAGTCAACTTTGTTTCTATCAAGCAGGTGATGTAAGACATTACATCTGGATTCTTTTATTATCAGTGTTCTAGACTGATCAAATCCATATGTATGTATCAGTAAGGTGATGAGTCCTGATTAGAAATGCAATGCAAATATTCTACTTTCTCTTACTCAGGGACTTTCTGGAAAATGGTCAGTAACTTTCCATTATACAATTTCCCATCAAAATCTAGGGCAACAGCAATCATAATGTTGTTCCTGAAATCTTCCCTTGTCTTTCCCAGTTTGCCAATTTCTCTTAAATAAAAATGAAATTAAAATGGAAATTTTGAGGTACAGTTTTCTGAGAACGTCAAGCTGACAAACTGTACTTGCATAGAGACTCAGTAAGACTGAACTCCTTCCTAACCTAAGACATTTTCCAAACTAGAAAAATAGTAGTAAATTTGTGTAAGTTTCCAACGGCAATTTTGTTAGAAGATCACTTTATATTCAGCAAAAAATCATAACTTCTTGTATTTGCCTTTGTCTACAATTCTTCTAAAAATAATAATAAAAATAGTTTAGTAACACTTTATCAAATATGAAACAATGTCAGTTTTAGGTTGAACGTAGAGAAATAGATCCACATTTATGGATCTCTTTGCTCAAGTTCACATATTCAAAGTAGAGGAATGAGTGTTTTATTTTCTCTTTCTTTTATGAAAAAGTATAGTAGAAAAATGAGTAAAAATCTTTCTCCATTTTCTCTGACTATATGTTTGAACTGCTTGCTTATTTCTGATATAAAATCTAAGCCTCATTTAAGCAATGGTGCACAGCAAGGTCTGTAGTGGGTTTTCAGTAGTTCTTATACTCACTTCTCTTGCTGTTAATGGAGTATATCTCTATTCCTATTCAGTAAGTGGAAGAGTATATTTGGCCCGCCCATTTTATTCCTTTAGGGGGCTCCATTACTTGAATTATGAATTGGTCATCTCTATTTATAGAATAGAATAGAATAGAATAGAATAGAATAGAATAGAATAGAATAGAATAGAATAGAATAGAATAGAATAGAATAGAATAGAATAGAATAGAATAGAATAGAACTGGAAGGTACTTTGAAGGTTTTCTAGGTCACCCACCCCTGTTCAAGCTGGAGACATTACATCATTTCAAACAAGTGGTTATCCAGTCTCTTCTTAAAAACCTCCAGTGAAGCACCCCACAACTTCTGAAGGAAAGCTCTTCCACTGATTATTTGTTCTCATTGTTAGAAAGTTTCTCCTTAATTCCAGGTTGTTTTTCTCCTTGATTAGTTTCCATCCATTGTTTCTTGTTCTGCCATCTGGTTCTTTGGAAAATAGGTTGATCTTTGTGGCAGCCCCTCAAATACTGGAATACTGCTTGTCAATGCTGCTAACATTGGATGTTCTTGCTCTGACAAAATATGCAAAGCTGTGTGGTATTTTTAGAGTTAACTCAGATAACACTGGGAGGGGAGGAGAAAGAATGTATGTGGGTAATTATATTAGATAAAAATCCCAGGCACCTTCAAACTGATAGAAGAACGTGATTTATGACAGCAAATCAAGAGGAGAGAACGTGCTGGCAAAATATGTGCTCAGGGGAAGAGAATTTCGATCTTAGCATCCCTCATTCATGCCATGCCGACATTTTGTTACATGAATAAAAGACTTTTTAGGATAAACAATGCCTGGAAGTTCTTTGAAGTGTTTCATTAGTTGGAACCTTGACATCGCTATCATGTCATCCCTAGTTCTTATTTTCTCTAGACTAGCCATACCTAAATCCTGCAACCATTCTTCATATGTTTATATTTAATGTTGATTGAATAATAATTCACAGTTTCTCCATTTCCTCCTCTGCAAAGAGGCTTCTATTTTTCTAATTTGAGATTTTATTTCAAATTTCTATTAAATTTTGAGCTCATTCACAGCTTCTATTATGCTTGTTTCTGTTACATGTCTTTCTCTGATGTTGAAATCCCCCTACTTGCACTTACTTTCCAATTCCATACAAAGAATTACTTCCCAGTGTTGTTCTCTAGCATTTAACAGAAATGTGAGAAGCCCAGGATGTTATTATTCAGTAAATAAAATAAATTTTAGATGGTTTAGAACAAAAGACAGTTATTCACATACTTGCTATGGCTACCTCATAATGAAATAAGTGTCACAATATTATATACCGTCAGGACAATATAGATTAAATTCTCTTTGCAAAAAGAGAACATTCTCTTTTGTCAAATGGAATGACAATATTAGTAAATGAATACTGCAAACATCAGGCTAGTTCTAATTTCTTGAATTCAACATGTCAGATTTGAACTAAATCTTAGCAAGAGTATTCCTTGGCATGTAAATTATCTCTAAAAAAGCTTGTAAATGGCAAGTTTGTACTGCTATAAATGCAAAACAGAGAAGAACTTACATGTGTAGCTCATTAATTTCAGGTTAATTTTTTATATTAAAATGGGATTTTTATTCAGAGCCTCTAGTCATAAAAGAATTTTAAAAAACCCACTTCTCTTTAAGATTCCTTGTTTTTTTGTTTTAGTTTTTATGTCCAACATGTGGTTTGCATCATTCACACATAAGTAATTCTATTATAATAAAGCTAACATTCTGAGTGAAGCTGAGGAAGATCTTGGACAGCTAAATTCATAATAAAATCTATTCTTAGCTTCTTTCACAATACATATATCTATGTGTAAACTGGTAGAGAAGAATTAAAAACTTCAATGTGACATATAATCAGTATAATTCATGCACAGCATTATAGTCACAGCCATTCTGCAGTAGATATCCATGTATGGAGTCACTATCTCCATCCTCCTCCTTTAATTATTCAGCAAGGAATCAAATTTTATTGGCAATTCTACTGTATACTTAGGTTTCAAAGATTATTTTGCATCCAAATGATTGGATGTGAAAGAAACTTCATGCTTACTTATAACTAAACACCAGAGAACAGGACACAATAGCTAAACAAGGTGAATCCATTGAAAAAAAAAAGCTGCATAAACTCACATGGTCATTGAAACACAAAAGCTTAAATGAATTACCATGTCCAGATCACCTGCAACCCAACTTAATACTGTTACATGAGGAAGTAAGGATAATAACAGAGAACTGCAGTACTGATTTTTGTGATTCTCACAGATTAGATTTTAGGACACCATGTGAAGAAAGAATGGAAGGGTATATTAAAAATGGTATAGTGATGTAGGATATTCCAAGGATGTATATTATGTTCAGTGCTATTTAGAAATATTCTGGACTTAAAATTAACAATGAGGTAGCCAAATACGAAGGTAATACTAAAATTATTGAAACAAAAACCTCTGAATACTAAAAATAGGCAATAAGGTGGGAAATGAAATTACAATTAACTATACATTGACTATACAATAGGCATTACATTTTTGAAAGTAACAAGCAAAACCAGTCTCCCTGAAAAGAGTTTCAAAGGGCTGATGACAAGATGTCACGGACCTACGTTTTAATCCATTTTTCATCATTTTAATGCTTTGTATATGACTAGATGCACACACAAGAAATATGCACACAAAAATTTGTGGAGACACATTACAGTGACCTATTAAAACATAATTAAAAGACTGATTTATGAACCAATATCAACTAAATGAACTAAAATAAACTAAATTTTTGTAGATTCGGGATAGGGAACTTGTGTCATAATTACATTCCAACCATACAGGTATCTGGACTCAATCATATAAAGGATGCTGTAATGTTCTGATGCAGAAGGATTATAATTTGGTAATATAAAATATAAAATATATTAAAACGGCCAAGTAACTTTTTAATCAATTACTTTTAATTAAATTGAGAAGTAATAGAAGATATAACTGAGTAAATTCAATAGTTTATTGACCTTTTCCCATTTCCTTTAAGAATATGAAAAATACTGGAGATAAACATATTATAAAATTAGTTTAAATGTATGCATGTTGGTACAATCTCTCAAAAGAACAGAGAAGATAATTTTATAATATGTGTCAATATATAAATTTTTAAGTACTCTATTAATTTTATAGTGTTGCTGTTCATTAGCAGCACATTTTAGCCTCCCAGATTGTACCACCTGGATGCTTTAAAATTGTCACACTTTTCTACATGACTGCATTGTAATGATTGCAATAATTTTGTTTCTTTTTAGATATCCATGGCTAATTTCTAACCCAATATTTTCTTATTTCTTGTAAAAACTTGAATATCTATAAAACAATGCAATGTCTGTTCTTTCAGGCTACATCTTCAAAATGTCTCCCAAAGATCTAGAACATCTACAGCTATATATTAACACCAATTGCATTAAAAGAGCAAGGATATTTTTACACTGAGGTTTGGAAAGAGATCAAATGTGTAGTCAGTGACTATCCAGGCTGACAGACCACATAGACCCAATATTGAGAAATGTGATAGTTCCATTATCACATCAACAAGTCAGTAAATAGTGTGGAATGCTTAAGAGTAAATTGTCTTGTGCATATTGATCTCAAAGGAAAGGTGTTTATTGGTGGATTTAGATTCTAATGGTTGGGGATAAAGTACTAAAATACATTTATAATATTTTAGTATTTTATTCCAGTCATAGAATCTAAATATATTAACAGTATGAGAATATAGAATATAGACATATCCTATCCAGGTCAAGCCATTGATACTTAGAGACACTGCAAAATAAGATGATGATATGAACAATGGTAACACTAGTAGTGTATGCACATACATGACATATATACATCTACAAAATAAATGGGGTCAAAGAATTGAGCAAATGACTAATTGCCAAGATGTCTTTAGCAAACAATAGATATTGGCAGCTGTCAGGGTGAAATAAACAACATTTGTGTAATTGATTTTGCAGAGTGGACTTTATAAGTCCAAAAGATAAGGAGAACTGTTTTATTTTGATATACACAATTTTGAGTTTAGTGATGAAATAGCAAATAAAGTAGTGTAATAGGAAGCATCCCAGTTATATTATCCAATAAGTTTATTCTGAGGTTAACCTTGCCATTAGAGATAAAGGGGTGATGAATGACCAAGAGCCCAAGTAATGGCACTTGTTTCTTTTCCTAGCCAAGACTGTATCTTATGTACCCTATGTATTTACTAATGAAGGTAAATATTTAATAGACATTTAAAAAATATTCCATATTCCATAAGAAATGTTGTGTATTAAAGGGTTAATTTGTTGATTATTTTTTTTAATCATTACACACATTTTAGCAGGAAAGGCTAACAAATCAATAAAAAGAGTCCCTCTCTCCTGCCTACAATTTAAAAAGGAAGAGAACACAAAGAGAAAAAGGCTAGATGGGAAAGCAGAAAAAGAAAAGACTATTCAGGCATCATTCCACAGTCTGGCTGAGTAGTTGCTGAATGACCATTAGACACAAACAATGGAATTGACTTTTCGGAAGAGGGGGAAGGATATCCTATCCCATTCTCCCTCTGCCACAATCTGGTTTACTGTGAGTATTACAGTTCTGCTACTTGCACACTATGTTCATGGCTTTAATGTCTTCTTTTGTGAGCACTCCAAGAAGGTTTAAATATGATATAAGAAGTACAGATGGTATAATAAATCTATAAGTATATTCTGCCAGAGAACTAGAAGTTTAAAACACACAGATAGAGAACTATGAGACAAAAACTGTTTTTGGGGAGGGGCATTGCATATTGTGGTATTTCCTTCTGAAACCACAGAAGCTTCTTTTTCTGTATATTTTCAAGGGATCTTTTAGGTAATTGTAAAATTAGGAATTAACAAAAGCAATCATCCGAATCCTAGAGGTGACATAAAATTGAAAATAAGAACTTTAATGCAAAGTACTTCTCTGTGTTATTAAAGAGAGGTGGCTAGTGAAACAGAATTGTTACATGGATCTTATTAACTCTTCTTCCTAGGTATGCAATATTTTAATTTCTTGTTCTGCTTCTAGGAATTATTAAATTCTCAGAATAGATATGTTAACATTTTTTTTCAGTTCTTGGTGTGCAGCTGAATCAACTGTTGTTTTTTAACACATTTGTGTACCTTACAAAAGCAATGGGAAAATATTCAGTTATTTTTAACTGGAAAAGAATCCAATAGGTTACAGAGCAATTTACCTAAGAAAGAAATTGCTTTGATCATATAATAATACCAGTTAGAAATTTTGATTTTTATGTTCCTTTCACTTCATTCATGGGTCAATATGATTTTTGAAAGCACATATTCCAAATTATAATTCATATTACACACACGCCTCATACATACAATATACAGTATACATTATAATGTATACTTTCCAGCATTATGTTTGTATCTAGTGCTGCAAACATCATTTTTGTTAATGCAACTTTTCCTCAATTTCCTACCCATGACCCATAGTATTTTCTCTATTAACACTAAATTATATAGCAAACATTTTGTCTGCAATGGTCTGTGCACTTACTGAAAAAGAACCAAAATACTTTTGAAAATAAGTATTAAAAATATGTTCAGTATATGTAATTTCATTATTATTCTGAGCTCTGACTCATGTACAGCAAAAGTTATAAAATATAATTTTATCTTCTTTTAGTTTATTATTCAGTGGAAATCTTCAATAAGATATAGATTCAGAGATCAAAATGATCACTGGATTTTCAGGATGTTCATGTCCATTGATAATTTTTGTTTAACAAAATAAAAAGGCAAGTTTAACTTTGTGTGAACAGCTCTGAGAAGAATGAAAACAAGTGTGATGATTTATAATTATAAGCTTTACTAAAATAAATCTTTGCCACCAAGGCAGCTGATGAAACCAAAACCTCCCAAAATCTGTATAACACCAGTCTCCAATAGTTTGTTAAAAAGGCCTGTAGAGTGACAGGGAGAAAAATGTAGCACACATAAATAGATCAGAAGTTTTCCTTTGCAGTCAATTGAAGAAAAGACATAAAGAATGGGGGTTTTTTTCCTCAAGTTCCTGTTGTGAGTCTCTGTTTTCTATAAGAGCTTGGAATGTTTACAGTTGAGAATATGAACTTGTGTTTCCTTACAACAGAAGACAAATGAAAGCTTAAGAGATTAATAGGCCATTGGATAGTTACTTGTTGATGTTTGGTGTCAGATAGTTAAATACAGTGAATTTCCTTGAACTTAAACTGAGCAAGATGATTTAGTGAACATCTGAAAATACTTGGGGTGAAGCTGAAAAGAAGATTCATGTGCTTTAGTCTATCACCAAAACACTCTCATCTCTTGAGTAAAAATGAGATGTTGTGGTAAATCTGAATCATGGTGCCCTTAAGGCCTTGTCTGCTTTATTCATGTGTGGAGGTCCACTTCAAGAATAGAGAACCAATTCAAAAAAATAATACACCTAGTTATAATTCTAAAAAGTTATTTTCCTTCATGTTAATTCTTTCATTTAAAAAATAACATTATTAATAAAAACAATGTATAAAAAAGTCTATGGAGAAAGACAGTAATAAATCAAAGAGTCCTTCTATATTACATCAATACAATCATTCAAATTGTCCTATACAATATTCTTTACAGAAATTATGTTCTCCATAATAGTAAGTAAGCCCAGATTTCTCTTTTTCTTTACTGCATTTTATTTTATGGGTGAAATTCAGATTAAAAAAAAACAATAATAAAAGTAATCCACATCTCAATATTTTTTTAAAAGAAGAATAGAAACAAAATGTCAAGATTCCGACTAATGAAACACTTCAAAGAACTTCCAGGCATTTTATCCTAAAAAGTCTTTTTATTCATGTGACAAAATGTCGGCACATCATAATGAAAGGATGCTAAGATCTGAAATCTCCACCTCCTCAGCAGTTATTTTTGCTAGCATTTCCCCTCCCTTATTTTGCTGTCATGATTTATGTTCTCCAATTAGTTTGAAGGGCAAAGGTTCTCTTCCGTTTACAACTCATACTTTCGTTCTTCTCCCCTCCCAGTGTCTTCTGAGTTCACTCTAAAAATACTACACAGCTCTGCATATTTTGTCAGAGCAAGAACATCCAATGTTAGCAGCTTTGACATCAAGCCCCCCTTAAAAAAAAACAGATCCTGGAATGTAAACAAAAGCATATGTTAGGGGCTATTTTTTGGTTTGTTGGGGTATTTCGCATGAAACCTTTTGATGAGTCTATCAGCTTTCACCTCGCTGAATTTCACCCAGGTGGCTTCAGACAACAGGTATCCCTTCCATTGTAGTAGGTACTGTAATTTCCCTTTAAAAATTCTAGAGGCAAGAATACGTTTCACTTCATAATGGGTCTGTCCCACAACTATGAAGGGCCCAGGTGCCTTCTTAGGGGGAGATCTTAAAGTGGAGCCCTAATATGTTTTCAACAAGCTGCAAAGTTTTTGTGTTTCTCCAAAATTCTTCCCACCCCCTCACCCATTGGTCAAGTGTCTCGGAAGCAGAGGGCACCTGAGGGTATTCAGGTATTGGGCTTAACTCTTTTCCTGTGGCCACTCTGAAAGTGTGTAGCAGGTGTTGCTGTGCACAGAATTATTGTACGCCACCTCCGCGAAAGGGAGGAGGTCAGTCCTATTCGTCTGTTGGTAAGAAACATAGCATCTAAGATATTGCTCCACCATTTTGTTAGCGGCTTCTGAGGCCCCATTAGTGGCTGGACGAAAAGCAGATGATAGACCTTGAGATGGCCCAATTAATTTAAGAAAACTCTTCCAAAACTTCACTGTGAACTGTCCGAAATTATTCACTTAGGGGTGCCATGCAGCTGGTAGATATGTTTCAGGAACAATTTGGTCAGTCGTTGGGCAGATGGGAGTCCTTTGCAGGCGATTAAATGAGGCTGCTTTGAGAACAGGTCTATTATAGTCCAGATGACAGTATTTCCTCTGCTTTCAGGTAGGTCTACTATAAAGTCCATAGCTATTTCTTCCCATGGTTGAGAAGGGTCTGCCACCGGCTGTAGTAACCTGGGGTTTTTCCCTGGGATTCTTTTCATTGTGGCACATACAGTACAACTTTTTACATAGTTTTCCTCATCCCGTTTCAGCCCTGGCCACCAAAATTGCTGGTGGGAGAAGTGTAGGGTTTTCAAATATCCGAAGTGTCCAGCCTCTTTTACATCATGGCTGTGTTTGAGAGCATTAAGACGGAGAGCTTCGGGCAAATATAGTTTTCCCCCTTTTAAGCCAAGCCATCCCTGCACGTTAGGGAGGTTTGATTATCTTTGAACCATTGATCGGTGAGGAGCTCTTGTTTTATTTTCTTTACCCCAGGGTCATTAGGATTGGGGACCCTGTGAGGTGTAAGTTGAGCGGCAGTTTTTGGATTGGGGATAATTGCCTCATTAACCTCCTCCCATTCGCTTTTGTATTGGGATAACAAGGACAGCTAGGAAGTTTTTTCCTCCTGGTATGTACTTTAGAGCGAAGTTGAAGCAGTTAAAGTACTGTGCCCACCACACTTGCTTTGGGGACAATTTGTGGAGAGTTTTCGGTGCTTCTAGGTTTTTGTGATCTATCCATAGTTCAAACGGCACCTTGCTCCCTTCTAGATAGTGTCATCAGTTTAATAGCACCCACCAAATTGCGAAGGCCTCTTTCTCCCAGATTGCCCATCTTCGCTTACTTTCAGTAAATTTCTTAGAGGTGTAGGCACAGGGTTGCAGGACACCACTTTTGTTCTTTTGCAGTAATACAGTTCCAATTGCCACATCACTGACATTGGCTTGAATCACAAAGGGCTCCCCTGGACAGGGGTGCTTTAGGACTGGTTCAACAGCAAATTTAAATTTTCAAAAGCTGTTTGACAGCCCATCGTCCATGCTAGTGATTGGCCCAGTCATGGCTTCCTTCCTCCTTTGCCTGTTTTGAGTAGTTCTGTAAGGGGTAGGGCAATCTTGGCAAAAGAGGGGATGAATTGACGATAAAAGTTGGCAAAACCCAGAAAGCTCTGCAGCTGTTTGAGAGTTTTTGGGGGCTGCTGTTCAATTATAGCTTTCACTTTGGCTGGATCCATTTCAATACCCTCGTTAGAAATTCTGTAGCCAAGAGAATCTAATTGGGTCTGGTGAAATTCACATTTTGACAATTTGGCATAAAGCTTGGCATTCAATATTTTCTTTAACACTTCTCTCACCAGCTTTATGTGATTAGTCATATTCATGCTGTATATCAGGATGTCATCAAGATACACCAAAACCCCTTTATACAAGTGATTATGTAGGACCTCATTAATCAACTGCATGAATATGGCTGGGGCTCCCTATAGTTCAAATGGCATGACCTTGAATTGATAGCTCCCCAAAGGGGCAGTTGAAGGCAGTTTTCCACTCGTCTTCCTCCTGTCTGCACCGGAAACATTTAATTGATGGGCCTGTAGGTGGCCTGGGTCTCTCAGCCATTGCACTAGTTGGATGCTTTCGTGTGGGTGATTGCTGTTCAGGTAGCTGCTCGGATTCAGGTGGAGGAGGCTTCTTATAGTGGGTGAGTTGAACATCTAGCTTCACCACTGCCTGGTACCATTCTTGCAGCTGATCAGGTACTCCTCGATAGATGCAGCCTTGAGAGAGGTGATCATCTAATCCCTCTATGAAGTGATGGATTAGGGATTGCTCTGACCACCCCTCTATTCGACCTGCTAACTTGCGAAATTCTCACACGTACTCCAGGGCAGGACTGCCAGCTTGTTTTATTTTGTGGATTTGTTCTCTTGCCTTTAGATCAAGAGATGGGTCCTCAAATCTTTCTCTCAGCCCTAGGAGGAAGAGGTGGGGGTCCTCCAATTTGGGGGGCTTGCTCATTGTATAAATTGTTCAGCCATTCAGATACTTCTCCCTCTAGGCTGGATGCTATCACATCAACCATGGCACCTGAGTCTGGGTAGAGATAAGCTCAGGCATTCAAATGAGAGCATATTTGGTTGAGGAAGAAAATCAGTTTCTGCTGGTCTCCATCAAAGGTTGCTCTGAAAGGGGGTGTAATTATAGCCTGTTGGGGTCCCCACTGTGGCTGTTGCTGCTGGCCCCATCCTGGTTGCTGGTTCATGCCCAAGAGTTGCGCGTTCAGAGGCTGTGGCCACACCCCTGTTGCTGTAAGTCCCTCAGCGGTTACTGTACATTTGGGAGTGGTGACCAATCTCCTTCCTGTGGTTGTCCTCCCACCAGCTGCTGATCTCCTGGCTTCTGCACCACCCCAAGCTTTTATAAGGCCTCTATTAGCTGTGGCAAGCTCAGATGCTGCTGATCATCTACCTGTGGGGGGTGCCAATCTGCCCATTGCTGCAGAGGTCTCAGACTGGGATTCCCTCTCTCGTCAGGGCTGGAGTTCCTGGCAGGGGGAACCATGATCTGATCTCCAAGGGAGGGGCTGTAGGCTTCTCTCTGCAGGAATTGATTTCTGCTTTTCACATCTGGGGTTTGAAATCTTTCCAGTGACTCACCCAAAGCTTGAGTAGCAGGCCATTCATTAGCTCTCCACCATTCTGCTTTTGAAGTCTTTGCTTCCAGCTGGGAGATCTGCCAGAATTCATCTCCCCACAGCATGCTGTCTGTTGTTTCCTCCTCTGGGTTATCAGCAGCTGCTGGGTTTTCAAGCAAACTCACTTTTTTCATGATAGATTTTTCTTCCCTGAATCTTTACCAGCTCCTCTCAAGCCTTAAGATAGCGGATGGAGTTCAGGATCCCAGGTCAGTTGAAAAGGATTTGAGATCTTAGTATGATGTCAAGGTTCCAACTAATGAAACACTTCAAAGAACTTCCAGGCATTTTATCCTAAAAAGTCTTTTTATTCATGTGACAAAATGTCGGCACGTCATAATGAAAAGATGCTAAGATCTGAAATCTCCACCCCCCAAGCAGTTATTTTTGCTAGCATTTCCCCTGCCTTATTTTGCTGTCATGATTTACGTTCTCCAATTAGTTTGAAGGGCAAAGGTTCTCTTCCATTTACAATTCATTCTTTCTTCTCCCCTCCTAGCATCTTCTGAGTTAACTCTAAAAATACCACACAGCTCTGCATATTTTATCAGAGCAAGAACATCCAATGTTAGCAGCTTTGACACAAAACTCTTGAAAGACACTCAGTTAGGTCAGCTTCAAACCCATTGAAATATAATTGCTTTCAGTTATTTGGATGGGCAAAACAAGGAAAAATATATTCCATAAAGTGGAACTTACCTCAGAGAAAGCCTCCCATCTTGTCTTATTTTTTATCTGGAAGAGCAGATTCAACTCCAACAAAGGCATTCATTCATTCATTCATTCATTCATTCATTCATTCATTCATTCATTCATTCATTTGTATTGTGACTCTGGATGGTGCACATAGGATTAAACCAAATGAAAACAAAGCATCATAGTAAAATAATAAAACAATGTCAGCTGTGACAAATTTAACTCCAATTATTAAAACAAATCACAACATCACAATAATAGTCTTGAGGGGTCCTTGATGCTCCCAGAGCTTGCTTGTTTTCTTGCAGACATTTCATTACCCACCACAGCTACTAGAATATAAACTAACAGCAAACAGCACTCCTTACTAGCACTAATGATGTTACCTACTTTGGGTAATGAAACGTCTGCAAGAAAACAAGCAAGCTCAGAGAGCACCAAGGACCCCTCATATCAACCCTCAGCTACACACATTCTCCTTTATCAGTACAATAATAGTCTTACCTAACTTCTAGATATGCCAGGTCTTCATCATCCAGATCTTCATCAAAATGCCAGCCAAATCAAAGGTAAAGAGACCTCAGGGGAGATGGTGCTTCAAAGATGTATCTCAGGCTCCATCACTTGGGACTTGGGGATTAGGCCTGGAATCTGCAGATAGCCAATGCATAGGCTTTATTATGGGTATAATTTATTATGCATTGCAGTAGTCTACTTAGGTCGTAATCAGAATATTATCCCCCACACACACCTTTTTTCTTCATCAAAAATGTCATGAACTGTCATGATGTTAACATGTAATTAAGAGAAAGGATGAAAAACAGGTGCATGGTATTCTCCTTATATAAATGCTTCTGATGGCTGTTTCCTTAGAAAGCACAGGTGCTAAATAGACTCACCTCATACACCCAAAGAGTACTAAAAGAATCCTGAAGAATGCACAAATTGCTTATAACTTTCAGAACATTTATATAATTAGGTCATATTATGTAATTATGAAGATTAACATTTGCATATGTATTAATGAATATATATAGAACATTTCCATGTGAGAAGATCATTCAGTATCTCCTGTCACTTTGATGAATATCATGCCCTGCATTTTTTTTTCACATCTGCTGAAAGTACAGAGGAGACACATAGATGTAGCAGCAATTTATAATAGGTTATAAACCTAAACCATATTTTTAAATAAATAATTTAAATTTAAATAAATGCCTATATACCATGTTTTCCCAAAAATAAGACTGAGTTTTATTTTTTATTTTTGCTTCCAAAAGAGGCACCAGGTCTTATTTTCAGGGTATGTCTCACTGACCTCTGGCACAGACAGCCCCATCCAGCCCATCCACTTCTTCTGCTGCCGAAAGAGCAGCTGCAGAATGTAGCCTTTTGCAGTCAGGCCTTTCTGGAAGGCCTATGCAGCTGAGTACTGAGCTATGGATCAGTCCTTGGCTACAGAGGTCTTGCAGAACCGAGCTATGGATTAAATGGATTGAATGCATAGCTCAGTTCTTGGCTGCAGGGGCCTTCTGGAAAGGCCTGTGACTGAGAAATGCAGGCCTGGCTGCAGAAGATGCCTCAGAAGAAGTGGACTGGCGAGGAGAGGCCTGGCTGCCAGGTAAGTGGGTGTGGGGCAAGTGGGACAGCTCCACCCCCCACCCCCACCCTAGCTTGATTTTTAGGCGTGTGCCTTGCCCCAAAACTAGGGCTTATTTTTGAGGTAGGGCTTATATGAGGCCCACTGCCCAAAAATAAAGGCAGGGCTTATTTTCAGGCTTTACTTTTTGGGGAAACATGGTATACATGTATATACTTATCAGGTAGTTGGATTCAATGGCTTATATAGTGTCTTTTAAAATTGTGATTTGAATATATATGTTTGGAGGTACAATTTGATATTATATCATTTTTAATTTATTTACCACTTTAAAAATGTATGCCATTCTGAGTGATTTGATGACTAAATATATTTTTAACGTATCAATAAGGATAAAAACTTCATCTCTATTATTTATGTGTAGCTTTAAAGATATATTTATCTTATATTTAAAGGTATACCTTTCTTCTTGTCAATGTCATCATTACTACATAAAGTTGTCACCCTTCACAGATTAAAGAGAAAAAAAGTGAATTTGTTGAAAAGAAAATGATTAGATAAAACACTACTTTTCTTTTTTACATTCTAAATCTTATTTCCAATACTTTGTTTTTCTTTCAGTCTCTTAGTTTTGTTTTATTTTGTTTTTTTTAAAAAGTGGGCATTCTGTTGAGATATGATGCTTTGGTAGCAGACTTCTTTTTCAGACATTCACATACCTACCAACAAGTCAAGATCAGGATATGTTTTTTTAAAAAATATTTAATTTAATTAATTGATGTTTGTTTTTTTCCTTCTTCCTTGATTTGCACATTATAGATGGTAATTGCAGCGATGTTGGGCACTATTGGAGCTCAAACCAATATATTTGATTAAATAATCACTGAGAGTTAACTACTGTACTAGTAATTTGCAGAGACATTTTTCATTTGTCTTCACGATACTTTTTTAGTATTTATATGTTTTCCATTTGACACATGCAGAAACTGAGTGCTAATTGTACCCTAAGAATCTTAATCTTCAAAAGTGACAAGCAATAAGGAAAACTTGTCAGCCTTGTCAGAACTGTGATCTGTATTCAGAATATTTTTTTACTTTATTTTGTTTTTCGATGACTAGAACTATGTGATAATTGTTTTTTGATGGTGCTTCTCTTTTTTTTTCCAGTGCAGTGGATAAGGTGATTGATTTTTGTGGATGGGTTTTAACATTTCCTAGTTCTTTTTCTAGTAGAAACATTTTATCCATCAGTTTACTGAAACTATCATTCACAACAAAAAGTATGTTGTGCTGCAGTAAATTATTATCATCACTAACATTATTTTCCAGGAAGAGTTGTTCTACATTCACTGGTCTGTAACGAAGTGTTCTGGATTGGAGAAAGAGGTCATCAAAATTTGGGAAGATGTTAAATATTTTCATTTTCCACATCTGACCTGAGTTTGACAGGGACTATCACACAAGGGATATGAGTTTACTTGTTCTGTGTGGTTTTATAAATTCCCTGTGCTGTGAAAAACATAAGGAATTAATGTAGTTTTACAATGCTTTTGGTTGGGTTTCTATTTGGACACAGTTGAACAATATGCTTTTGAAAATAAAGTACTGTTCTGGATAGGAACAGTCCTTGCCTGGAGCACTTCAGTAGCTTTTGAAAACCAAATGTTGTTCTGAGTAATACAGGTCCTTAACTGGAAACATCTCTTATGTCCAACCCTCCAAACCCCAGGCCTGCCTTATGCCTTCTGGCACCTTGTGGCAAGCACTTTGTGATAGATATACTGGATCCTTCGGCTCTTCTTCCTTAACAACTCCCCTCTTGTGAAAAACCTCATCAACCAAAAATTGGTACATGGAGAGAAGAAAAAGCCAGATGATGTGGATCACAAGTTTGCATTCCAGATGCTTGTTCCACTGGAACAGCCGTGATTTGTATACATCTTAACAAGAGGAAAGAGTAAATGGCAGTAACCAGAATTATGGCAACTGAGATGGCAGCAGCACTGCAAATGACTTCTTACTCCTCTGCCTATTGTCATTCCTGCAGTAGTAGTAGTAGTAGTAGTAGTAGTAGTAGTAGTAGTAGTAGTAGTACCGGTAGTAGTAGTAATAATAATAACAACAATAATAGTAAAGTTGGAAGGGACCTCGGAGGTCATCTAGTCCAACCCCCTGCTCAGGCAGCAAACCCCATACCATTTCAGACAAATGGCTGTCCAGTCTCTTCTTTTTTTTTTTTTCCACATTTCATTTACTGCAGCGCTTTTATTTTCCTTTCACAATGAAGTGTTGGGCATTACAATTCTCAACTTCAGGATGACTTACAAATTTTGGTTTTCTACTGTCATGTGACAACATTAAGGCAATGTACAAAAATCTTACATAAATTAAACCTGATGATTAAATTTACAGGTGTCAATGCCAACATTGGAGCAACTCAAAGTTGAACAATGTTTTGCCCAGTGATGTCTTGCTGGGACATAGGTGGGCAAGGAAAGAAAAACAGGTTCATAAGGCTTAGACACAATACATTTCCAATCCTGGTAGGAACAGTGGCAAGACAAAAATGGCCATCCTTTTCACAAACTCTTGCCAGCCTCAACAATAAAGACCTGGAATTCTTAGTGCTTTGTGTAGTGAAGTCTGGTCTTTTGC
The DNA here is from genome assembly GCA_034064705.1 of Bothrops alternatus. Lineage (NCBI taxonomy): Eukaryota > Metazoa > Chordata > Lepidosauria > Squamata > Viperidae > Bothrops > Bothrops alternatus. The sequence goes on along the minus strand of JARGCV010000018.1, from coordinate 2,271,963 downwards.
TACCCTGTACAGATCTAGGCTCAAGACTCCATTGCAACGTAACTGGTTATGCTGAGACTACTATCCCAGGCAATTAAACCTTATGTTCGTCAACACTATCTGTACTGTGTCCTAGGCCAGATGTGTACAGGGTAGTTATACTGCTATGTACAAAGGGAACTTTAGTTCATTCAGGGTCTTATCAGCAACAGGAAGCTATCCTCACAAGGTTATTGGAGACAGACTTCCCAATGACAAATGTTTGAAGAGAAGGCTTATTCCAGTTTCATGAGGCTAACATGAGGCGTATATATTTGCCCAGGCAAATTTATACTGGTGAAAAAACTTAATGCAGTAAAAACTGCACATTTGCCATAGTCCTTTTAGAAGCATTTACGGTGGACAATAGATGGGCCAGACTCATCATATTCTTGCTTGCTGATCCACATCTGCTGGAAGGTAGAGAGAGATGCAAGAATGGATCCACCAAACCAGACAGAGTATTTGCGCTCAGGAGGAGCAATAATCTTGATCTTCATTGTGCTGGGAGCCAGTGCTGTGATCTCCTTCTGCATTCTGTCTGCAATTCCAGGATACATTGTGGTATCACCAGACAATACTGTGTTGGCATAGAGGTCCTTTCGGATATCCACATCACATTTCATGATAGAATTGAAAGTAGTCTCATGAATGCCACAGGACTCCATACCTAAGAAAGAAGGCTGGAAAAGGGCTTCTGGACACCTAAACCTCTCATTTCCAATTGTGATCACCTGGCCATCAGGCAATTCATAGCTCTTTTCCAAGGAGGAAGAGGAAGCAGCAGTAGCCATCTCCTGCTCGAAGTCCAAGGCAACATAGCACAACTTCTCCTTTATGTCACGGACAATTTCCCTTTCAGCTGTGGTGGTAAAGCTGTAGCCTCTTTCTGTCAGGATCTTCATGAGGTAGTCTGTTAGGTCACGGCCAGCCAAATCAAGTCGCAAGGTGGCATGAGGGAGAGCATAACCCTCATAGATGGGCACAGTGTGTGTGACACCATCACCAGAGTCCATTACAATACCAGTGGTACGACCAGAAGCATACAGGGACAACACAGCCTGGATGGCCACATACATGGCTGGAGTGTTGAATGTCTCGAACATGATCTGTGTCATTTTCTCTCTGTTGGCCTTAGGATTCAAAGGAGCTTCTGTAAGCAGTACTGGGTGTTCTTCAGGGGCAACACGAAGCTCATTGTAGAAAGTATGATGCCAAATTTTCTCCATATCATCCCAGTTGGTGACAATTCCATGTTCAATGGGATACTTCAGGGTCAGAATACCTCTCTTGCTTTGAGCCTCATGTCCCACATAACTGTCTTTCTGTCCCATACCGACCATGACACCCTGGTGGCGGGGGCGTCCAACAATTGAGGGAAACACAGCCCGAGGAGCATCATCTCCAGCGAAGCCTGCTTTGCACATTCCAGAACCATTGTCAATGACAAGTGCTGCAATTTCTTCTTCCATTTTGTAGATCTGTTAAAGCGGCCAAAGCTTTCAGAAGGAAATAAAAGGGGGAGTCGATGCTGCTAGATCCGCTGCCGCCGGCTGAGTGAGGCTGTCCAGTCTCTTCTTAAAAACTTCCAGTGTTGGAGCATTCACTGCTTCTGGAGGCAGGTTGTTCCACTGGTTAATTGTTCTAACTGTCAGGAAGTTTCTCCTTAGTTCTAGGTTGCTTCTCTCCTTCCTTAGTTTCCACCCGTTACTTCTTGTCCTGCCTTCAGGCGCTTTGGAAAATAGCTTGACTCCCTCTTCTTTGTGGCAGCCCCTGAAATACTGGAACACTGCTATCATGTCCCCCTCGTCTTTCTCTTCATTAAATTAGACATACCCAATTCCAGCAGCTGTTCCTTATATGCTTTAGCCTCCAGTCCCCTAATCATCTTTGTTGATCTTCTCTGTACTCTTTCTAGAGACTCAACATCTTTTTTACATTATGGTGACCAAAACTGGATGCAGTATTCCAAGTGTGGCCTTACCAAGGCATTGTAAAGTGGCATTAACACTTCACGTGATCTTGATTCTATCCCTCTGTTAATACAGCCTAGCACTGTGTTGGCCTTTTTGACAGCTGCAGCACACTGCTGTCTCATATTTAGGTGATTGTCCACTAGGACTCCGAGGTCCCTCTCACAATTACTACTATTGAGCAAGGTGCCCCCTATACCTGTGCATTTGGTTTTTCTTGCCTAAATGTAGAACCTTGCTTTTTTCAGCGTTGAATTTCATTTTGTTAGATAGTGCCCAAGTCTGTCCAGATCCTTCTGTATCTTAAGTAAAAAAGTATTGCCTAGTGTAGAGTATGGCTGGTTGGGAGTTGAAGTCCACATATCTTAACATTGCCAAATTTGGGAAACATTGGCCCAAGATACCTTTGCTTTGGCTGGGATCATTTCATAATTTAGAGGCATATGAGATGGCCTTGAAGACAGGAGGAAGAGTCACCCCTAAGGCAATGAACAGATTAGACGGGCTTCTATCTATCATCTTGGTAGCAGTTTTTCCTCTTGGCCTTCAAGGCCATTCCCTAAGTACTGTATGCAAATAAAGTGTGACCTGCAGACATTTAGAAAAATAACAATTATTTTTTGAGAGTGAGAGCAGCTTATCTGTTAGCTCTTCCAATGAATAGAGCATAAATTTACTATCATATTTTGGTGTCTCTCTTTCAGGCATGAGCTTTCTATTCTTTCTATTTATTTTTGTTAACATTAGCATTAAATAATTTTGTAAAGGAAATTATTACTTTATAAGATTGTGAAGGCTTACTCTGCATTTGTAAAGGTGGAGAAAAAGTATTTTTTATTATGATAGCTGTGAAAGAGTTTTTTAGGGAGAAGATCAAAGTCCTATTATGTTTTTAGTATGGCATTGTAGATAAAATCTATCAGATCCATGTTGAATCATGCTAAATCAATCCCTTACCAAGCTTGCAATATTCACATGTTGAGTTTGTGGGGGTGTCCCTGTGACTGCCTCAGCATAATAGTAAGTAACCTAGAAGTATGCATTATATTGCAGTTAGTGAAGTAGATAATCATTTTTATCTAAATAGATTTATGGAATACATCATGTGATTAATTAAAAAAGTATCAAACTTTTTTCTATTTTGTCTTTTCTTAGCAAAAGAAATTATATTTTATTAAATGAGATTGCAGTTATGGATTCATTCATTCACCTGATAGAAAGCCCACTAAACTCCATCGTCTTTTGTTTTTTGAATAAACGTATAAAGAATGACTTGGGAAAAAAAATAAGAACTGTAGCTCCTTCATTCTGGGATAAACTCCATGAAATCTAATATCTTCTGAGAGATTTTTCTAAGTGGGTCTTTGACTGAACCCTTGTAATGACACTTAATTGTTTTTTTCTTCTGTTTTCAGTCAATTGGGCTCATTATTAATATGGAACATAAATGGAGCTGAGTTTGAAGAGTCACTCATTTAAACTCTATTCTCATAATATCAACAGTGCATAGAGCAATCTTTGTTACTCTGGTGGCTTGTAATCATCCGGATCTGATTAATTACAGAGACTGATACAAATCTCTATTTGTGGGACAGATAATGGTCTTGTCTCATGGCTTGCTTCTGAAAAAGAAAAATAACTCCACCAAAACAATAGAAAGGACATCTGTTGAGTCTTCCTGACTATTTACTAAGTAAAATACTGAAGGGGAGTTCAATTAGAAAGGTTATGTGAATGAGAGTCTGCAGGAAAGGTATAATGAACCGTGGGAAGTATTTCTGAAGAAATATCATATAAAATGCAAGGATATTATTTAGAAATTGCAGACTCCCCTAGAAGATGAATTAGTGGTGCCATGAAGCAAATTCTTAGCTTTCTCTCTTCAAGCAACTAGTGCAAATCCTCATATAATACCAACTGACCATCAGCCCCACTCATTCATTCATCAAAACTGGACAAGGGATCACCTCAATCATCTTACCAATATCTGGTTTCTTCGCTGTCACTAATGTTGGCTATTAGCCATATGCCCAGTCACACTCAGACCATTTTTTTTCTCCTTTACTATCCTTAGTGAAGCCATATGTTCAGCAGAGGAAAATTTAGAGTAACTCTTTCAACTGTCCAGATCATTTCTAAATTTGATATATCAGCCAGGGTTAACAGAATTATAAGTTCTGGTAATGGAAAAAAATCACTATCAATCAGTAATGGTGGATCAATTTAATGGGTCCACAGGTCTCAGTGCATTTAAACCCTTTATGAACCGTAACCAGGACATTTTTTATGGCAGAAGCTTTTTTGAACTATAGTATACAGATCACTGTCTCTCTGATCAGCAAAAATAAAGTTAAGCATGTATCTTATTAAGATATAAGCCAAATATTTCTTTGAGGTCATGATTTTTTTAGTCTGTTTTAGCCTAGCAAACTGTATGAACTCAGCCACTGTGGTTTGTAATTATGATTTATAATCCATAGTTCTTTGTGAACCAGGGTATTACAGCTATTTAATAAGCTGTGATAGGCAAGCTACAGTTCAGTGTGACATTTTAAACCAAAATGCATTTGAGGCAAGCTCCAGCAACTCAAGCATAGACACAGTTGAATGATGGATAGATGATACACAACTATCAGTTTGGTCTAGTGGTTAATAGGCTAGAAAGTGGGAGACCATGAATTCAAATCCTGCCTTAGGTATGAAAACTAGCAGGATGACTAGTTTTGTCACCTATAGTGACTGGCTCTTGGCTCTAGGGGATCGCAATCCAATCTACATCACAAGTTGTTGTTGAATAGACTTGCCACCTTGAATTATTTGTAAAACTAATGAAGATGGGACACAAATGAATTTTTTTAAAAAAATCTATAATGTGCTACCTATCCTATTACCAAGTGCATGTCACTAATCCTTTTGGATTATCACACACATTTTATTAAAGGAATGTAGTTATAATTGATGCTTGTAATCTTAATTCTGTGAATAGTGCATGTTGCTGTGGTGTTAAACACATGGATTTACTTAATCCAGGTTATCCAGGACTTTCCTGTCCTTTACTGAATAGGCTAAGATCTAGTTAGCACTTAGAAGGCAGACTGCAGGAGATCCTAGAGTCATAGACTAGACAGCATATTTGAAAATGATTCTGGAAGCAGGCAATAGTAGGACAATTGATACTAATTAAATTTAATATTGAACATTATTACCTACTTTCTATCCTATTTCTTTGTTAATTTCTCACTAAATTGCCTTTAGATAGACAGAAGGACAACAGGTAACATGATTCAAGAACTGATTATTTAACAGATGCCAAGTGACTACTTTTTTCCCCTTAGGAACAGGATAATTAATCTTACCAATAACTTCACACACAGGAAACCTAAGGAATACTGTATTGAACACTGAGTCAAAATATTACTTGGATTGTTTTTGCAAAGCTATACTGAAAGTAGATGAGAAGCATATCTGCTGTTTCTATCCTTACTTAACATTCTAATTATTGATTTTAACTATGCCACTTGCTATAAATGAATAAGGAAATAATTTGCCATTTGCTTTTACTTAAGCCATCCAGCAATAAAGATAGAGAGTACAATACCGGCACTGGATAATCAACATGGATATTCAATATTTCAGAGAGGGAAAGAAATTGCACTGGTCAATTTAAGTAGGTAAGATGTATGGTCTATGCATGTAAAGGACACACTGGGTTCAATTGTATAGGCTTTTTATTTGGGGTAATTTGTGTATTTGGAACAGTGTTGAAAACCACTTGAAATAATTGTGGCTGCAAAAAGTTGCAGTGCCACTGAGGAGTCAGTCCAATATGGTTTTTTTACAAGATATTTCAGCATTTGTAATAAGAGTTTTATACATGCTGTACATACTTTTTCAAGTTTATTGTAGAGCTAGTACTAATTAAAACTTTTTAGCCGGGTTACTTATTGTGGGGGATGAAAGAATTAAGAAGACCTAACATTTGAAACGTGTGTATTTGTGTGTGTGTGATGTGGTGTGGCATAGGTGCACCAGATAAGTAAAGAGGAAAATAATAAGTCACAACATAAAAGTGTGGTTGTGAGAAGAAGATGAATGGTTTAAAAAAGAGATAAAGTAATGTCATAAAGTACATAAAATGTGATAAATAAATAAAATAAATTCATAACTTTGAATATGATTCCAAAAAAGGTGCTTTGGAGTATGTTATGGTAGATCCTTTACTGGGATTGCATGTTTACCTTCCATAATTGTTTTGCAATCCTGAGAAAAGACATGGCTGCTTTAAAGAGTTGCAGATGTGTGCTACTATAGAAGTATATTGAAAACGGAAGCTATAGACTTCCGTAGTCAGATTCTAAACTGGTTGCATTCTTTTATCCTGTAAATTGCCTTGACAGATGTTTGCTTTCTGAAAAGTTGCTTGAAAGTATTTCAATCCTTTGTAATACTGCTAATACTACGGTATATAGTACAAATAATATTAGTGAGGGACCTACATTGGGAGCCTGAATTTCTCATGGCTAAGAGGTCCGTTATATCAACAACCAACATTCGATTAACTCAAAGACTGGAAATCTAAATATAAAAAAAATGGTTAACCCATACGAAAGAGAAAAAAAGTGACATGAATTGATTTTTTTTTTACATGGTTGCATGCATGCTTCAGTTAAAAGCAAAGACGTTGTCTTTGATATAAGCATTTTAAAATACTTTGAGTTTATTCCTGGCTCATCCATGTGCACCGTACTGGAAAATAGATAAAAAGAACCTTTTTTCATATGTTTCTAGTAGAACACTTAGCTGTAGCTATATTAAAAACAGTTATAAAACTATTAATTATGTTTTGGGGCATCTCATTAGAAATCCATGAAATACATATGGCTATGTACCACATATACCAAACTGTGGGACAGAAACAGAGCCTTGAGTTTTGGATGGAATACGTTTCTATTCAAGCAGAAATTTCCATTGCTTTTATGCACCAGACAGAATTTCCTGGTAGGAAAACTCTTAAAAATCTATTTTGGGAGGATAAGAAAACTCACCACCAAGTGTCTTTGAAGAGTTTTTTCATGTTAAGTACTGTTCTTAATTACTTAGCTTGTAAAAATGGGGTTAGAGAAAGGGTAATATTATATATTTTTCTCTCTATGTGTGTATATATGTGTGTGTTTTAAAAATCCTTTAACTGTTTCTTTTGCTCTTAACCAGATGAAGGCAGAAATTTGGTGTGGATTCTCTCCCCCACCCCAACAGTAATGAGGCTATTTTGCCACTGGATGATAAATTAGACATTTAATATTCAAAAGAGATGCCTTTCTAAGCACATGCAACCAAGATGTTTTCATCTTAGCTTTGGTTGTCAAAGGTAAAGAACAACTGTAAAATTTACCATCTGATCTAAAGCTTCTTTAGTGCACATGTAGAGTAATAGATTCCAAAAGGGCTAAGAATTAATCTTTTTCTGATTACTAAGAAGTATAAAAAATTTTTATTTTTCAACATGTCTGCCTCCTGCCTGTCAATCTGCTAATGCCAAACTTTGATGCTAGTTTTGCCCATTTCTTTATGGCACTAATCCAAAGTCATACAATTTGAAAAGGTTGAGAAAATAAAATAAAGCAAATTGATAACATTTTTGGCTGGAATGTAAGGATGTTTTAAATTAGTATTCTAATTATCTCTGCTAGAAAACATTACATAGATTTAAAGATGGATGCTTGTTAAAAAAAGGTAAAGACAAACAAAAGTGTCAACGAATAAATAAACAAGCAACAATGGTAATGTTAATTTATTTAATAAGGCTTTTTCTCAATAAACTTACACAGGATTTCTCAGTATCTCACGCCTGACTGGATAAAAGTTAAATATATAAAATATGCCCACCCAGCCCCCAAATTTAACTCACTGGAGTTTTTAATATTTTCCTTGTTTACAAATATTCACAGGAAGTTTGAAAAGAATATACCATGACAACTTTGTTTGCGCTGCAGATTTGTGGAAAATTAGTTGAAAACTTCTTTTAAGCTTCCCATGGAAACAGTTCATCTCAGACACAGGCTATTGGCAATTGCTTAGTTATGCTGATTCAGTGCACATGGCATAAGTTTGGTATGAAGGTTTGTGCCAAAGGCTGGCTTGCTCCTCCAAGTGACATATTGAAAGCTAATAGTAAAGAGAAGTGGTTGACTACTGAGAGAGAGAGAGGGAGGATTTAAGAATCTCATTAACTTTAATGAGTGGGTTCTTTAAAGCAGCAATATCTATTTTTCAGTTCAACAGAAGGCTGCTTTAATGAATAGCAATAAGGTCCTGGGTTTGTGTGAGGTTGAAAGCAGTAGTCTCCAACCTTTCTGGCCTGGCAGACTTGCAATGGAGGAAGTGAGTGGAGATGGTTTTGCACACTTTGTGCCACTTTCACAAATGCAGCTTTGCGTGTCCATGTGCGTGCCCTCACCCACCACTTCCAAGGGACGGTTTCAAATGGGCTGCGACCTGGGCTGTGACTCTGCGACAGAGTCACCAGGGGTTGGGGACCTCTGGTCCAAAGCACTTCTGAATCATTTTCAAAGCACACACAGCCTTAGAAATGACTTATCTGTAAATCATAAAAGACAAGGTTTGGTAAAAGTCCTTCTTATTAAGGGAGCAGTTTTCTGGATATTTGCTTGCAACAGAAACAATATTTTTATTGACACCACTTTTTTGTTTTCCTTCCAGAAATCTTTAATTTTCAGTCCTTCTCTGCAAAATGATTGTTCTTTCATCTGTGAAGATAAATGAGAAGGTACAATTTGCTGATTATAGTCTACCCTTTCTAAAGTTTGGAACTACAACTCTTTAACTACAGCAATGACCACCCTGAATAACAACAAACAAATGTTGATGTATTATTAAAAATTACAATTGTATGTTACAAAATGTTGGAATAATGTCTGATCAGAAAAAGAAAGCACCAAGATTCATAAAAAGTACTTAATGGAAGTTAGAAGGGACTGTATGTACCAACTGAAGTGCATAAATAGAAATGTTTAATAGGAATGCAGATGGGGAACCAATAAGGTATTTTATGTGGAAGATTTGTATGAAAGTTTCATATATGCACATGCCAGCATATGAACAAAATATACATGAACAAAATAATTTTGGTCTTCTGAATTTTTATATTCTTGAAAATAGTCTTATAATGGAAGAAGCCAATAAGTGTTCCAGAGATTAATATTCACTAATCATATTTTATGATTATAGTCTCAGAGAATGAAAAAGAAAATGTTAAAATTCTAGTGAGTTCCATTGAGCATTAAAAGTATGGTTGGCAAACAGAATGTTTTTCTCAGTAAATCATTTCCAGAAACGGGAAGCTAATTCACATGGCACCATAAAGCAGTCTGACTAGTAACAGTGGGAAAATGAAATTAATAGATGAAAACAAAGCATAAGTACTACAAATGGCCAAGTTTTTGAGCAGGATCTGACATGCAAAATATGGCAGTGTAACAGAACGTAGAAATAAATATCTAAACTACATATTAAAGTCCAGTAATGCTTTATACCCAGGATTAGGAAATATAATAGTATATAATATTCAATGTGCTAACATGGACTATTGTTTTAATGATCTTATCCTCTTGTCCTTCATATTCTTATGTACCCTTTAGCAAAATTCTTAGAAAAAGCTGTCTGTGCAGTCTGAATTATTTTCACAGAAGTTGCTGAATAAAGGGATTGTGAAAATGAAAGAGCTAGATAAGTGAATTTTGTAGCCTGTTACATTGTTTATCTAGTCATTTTAATGGATGTTTATTCAGGGGGTGTCAAGGTTATCACATTCTTGGCCTCTGAATGTTGCAAAAATATTTTCAACATGTCAGAATGCATCTGTAGCTTTAGGACATGGCATTTCTTGTCTATAGTATCTTGAACATCATTATGTTGTATCTGACAGGATCATGCTCTTTGTAATTTACACTACTGACTTGTTCACTGGGTGAAGAGCTGTTTCCATTTATTCAGCACTTTCTCCCAAGATGCCGTCATTGCTTTATTATAGGCTTCATTGTATGGGTCCCAGAAAAAATTGGGCAATTTTTTGCCATGTTGTTTTTCCCATACTAGAGAATGATAGCATGTGTACCTTTTGAATGGGAATTGGCAGATTTATTTTCCATAACACAAAGCAGATTTCAGTTATATTTGCTTTTGTTTATTAAAGCAGGCGATTACAGCCAATATTTATTTATAGATAAAAAGTATTACTAGTCTTTTCCCTGTGTGTGTGTTTGTGCCCATCTACATGCATGTGCCTGAATCTAAGAACTAAACTTGTGGTTGCTTTTATCTAATTTTTTATGTGTATATTATCCTTATTTGGTTTGGAATAGCTTTGAAGCTCAAACAAATGAAAACAACTATGTTTTCCAGGATGATATATAATGAGATTTTCCATATACTTGATATTTCAGGCTAATGGAACTGGGGAAATAGATAATGAAGAGAAAGAAAATAAATGAAATATAAAGACTTCGGGAGTGGACAAACTTTTTTTAAAAGTAACAGGGCAGGAATAAAACTTGGGAATAATCAAAGTAGGTCAGCAAAATAAAAATTAAAGTAGACAGGAGAAGAGACAAGTTAAATATATGAAAGGAGAGAACTAGGTAGGCTAGTTTAGTGAAGGTACCCAGAAACCAGGAGACTATGAGTTCTAGTCCTGCCTTAGGCATGAAAACCAGCTGGGTGACTTTGGACCTGTCACTGTCTCTCAGCCCAACCTCACAGGGTTGTTGTTGTGGGGAAAATAGGAGGCAGGAGGAATATTAGGTATGAGTGCCACCTTGAGTTATTTATAAAGTAAAGATAGGATAAAAGTCTAATAAAAATAATAAATAGGAGGGACAAAATAGAGAAGAAGGAAAACAGAAGGGCTAAAGGAAGGAAGAAGAAATAATAACTCTGCAGTCTATGTAACCTAACTTATGTGACATTATAGGAAACAGATGGTAGTGACAGCAAAAGAAGAAAGTGTAGAGTTTCTTTGAGAATCAGAGGAATGACGAAGCTCTGAATTAGCAACTCAGTAAGTGCAGGAAAATAGACTCAGAAGCTGTGTGGCCTGGAAGAAGATTGGAGATTGATGGGAAATCTGTGGAAGCCATAGTAGCACACATCAAATTGAGACTTGTCTGAAGCAGCACTGAGGATTGGGAGAAAAACTATAGAAGCCAAGGAGGAGAAGAGACTGGACTGGAAGAGAAATAAATTCAAGATGGGGAGAAGGAAGAAGAAGAAAAAAGAATAAAAGGAGAGAAAGTAAAAAAGAACCAAAAGGGAGATTCGGTGAACAAAGGAGAGTTTGAAATAAAAAGCACTGGTAAGGTAGAGGGGGGGGAAAGGGTATTTCATCTTCCTCCAAGGCTAGTAGCATTTTCCACATAGCTGGAAGGGCTATACAAAAACTGAAAGGCAGCCAAAGAATTGGTGCTAAAAAAAACAGGGAACACCTGACCATAGTCGCTTATTAATGCTAAGGAGTGTCTACCTAAGAGTGGCTATAGAAGTCAGGTCATAAAGAAAAAGACATAGTCCATAAGCAAGAATAATTTGATGTCAGTTTGACATCAAGCTGATGTCAGTTTGGTGCTGAAGGTTGTGTCAGTTTAACTTTTTATTTCAATAAAACCATTTGAAACATGCTTACTTGCATATCCTGTTCAGAATCACAAGATGGTTATACAGTTACTTTACTTGGCATTTCCAGAAAGGGCTCAGAACTTCATTTCTTTAGAGTTCCCATTTAGGTGAAGGTATCAATCTGATGCTAATTTTTAGTAAACCAAGAAAACCAATGTGTGCTAGAAAGAATTCCATAGGATTTATAGCATTGACCAGTACATGAACCCAGGAAAGCTTCAATTAAATAGTGGAGCACATGTTCCTATGAATTTATTTCACTAGTGTTGTTAGGATACTCATGTTTTCCACTTGAAGAAATGTTTATTTATTCAGTTTCTTCCAGCCATCAATTTTTATGAATTTGTAATGTTTCCAGAGCAAACTCCGTGGAAAAAATTGAAACGTTTATAATATAATTTATATATTTTTATTCTTGGTGAATCCTGACATGTTCCTAATTCTTCTGTGAGCAGCTGAAAATGAGGGGTAAGAACAATCTTCCATGAAGCAATTTTTCTTCCTTCTTTCAAATGTCAAGCACCTAAGAAACATAACAAAACCCAATATTATTGCAGGCACACAGGAAAGACCTTTATCACGGCTTGTTTCCAAGCTTTGAAAGGGAACCCAGTCTAACTCATCCCAAATGACTTCACTGGAAAGCGAAGACATTTTTACTCAGACAAGCACTTAAGCTGCTTTGCAGAAATAAATGTTAATGTCTCCAAATTCCTCTTTACCTTCAACCAAACTTAGAAGCAACATGAAAGGAAATTTGGCTTAATAATATTAAAGAAAATATTAATAAAAGTGTCTTCATGAATGTGTGAACAAGGCAAGTTACTTGCAAAGTCATGGTCTAGATACAAGATCTCTAAACCATGAATATCAAACTAGAATAATCTATAGAGCTAAGCAAAGCACCACCTTTAAACGTAGTTAGATTTCCTGATGTTTTGCTGAAAACTAGTAATTACTAAGAGTAATTCCACAAGTAAGCCAAATTCAACAGCATCTGACAGCTGCATCTAAATCTTGCATTGCTTTAAATTGTTTACCTTTCCACCTGAGCTGTTAGTGAGATTGCATGCTATGTCATAAATTAACCACAGTTTCTGGACTCATGATTCATTTGCATGGGTGAAAGGTGAGGGCACAATGATTTCCCTTACAGTTAACATAAACATTGACCTGATTGACTGCAAAGCTTTCTTTCTTTCTTTCTTTCTTTCTTTCTTTCTTTCTTTCTTTCTTTCTTTCTTTCTTTCTTTCTCTCTCTCTCTCTCTCTCTCTCTCTCTCTCTCTCTCTCTCTCTCTCTCTCTCTCTCTCTCTCTCTCTCTCTCTCTCTCTCTCTCTCTCTCTCTCTGCTTTAACATAATCACAGATTTATCATTTCTGCCTTAGATTTGCTCCAGGCATTTGATTACAAAGACCAGCCTAATGTTTGCTTCTGTGTCCTTGCTTTAATTTTCACTTTGGACAAGTTAACTAAGCTTACCCTTATGGCTGCTCCTGTTGTTCACCTGCTTTGGAACAGTCTTTTTTCTTCTTCTGAGCATGGCAGCAATATCTTATGGCATAATACATCTTCTCATGCAAAGATAATCCACATCTTTCTCTTTGTTCTACTCTTCTAGGCATGTTTCCTAAACCATGTCAGATATAATGGGAACAAAAGCAATCACCCAGATTCCAGGAATTGTCAGGTTGACTTGGAAGATTAATAACATTCACCATATGTTTCTTCCATCTGCTAAAAAACAAGCTCCACTTCCTAAATCCATTCATGAAGCTGAAGTATTAGCTGGGTGATATCAGTTACATGATCAGTGGATCATTTACTTGTTGCTATTTATCATGGCTTATTCTTGGCCTGTTTACAATGATGAGGGGTCTAATACTCACACTGAAATATTTAGCAGTAATTTTTTTCTGGATTCATGACATGATCAGATTTATGTCTTAAATCCTTTATTATTGCTAGAAAAGAAGACTGACATCCTCAGAAAATGGTGGCCATTTGTTTTAATCTCTAAACCTGATGTTAGAAGTGGATAAGACACAATAAACTTGACAACCTTATGTCTGAAATGACATAGGGTCTCGTGCTTGAGCAGAGGGTTGATCTTGAAGACCTCTGAGGTCCCTTCCAACTCTATTATTCTATGTTCTACATTACTTTGTGAAGACCTTGTTCAACTTAATTTCTTACCATATCGTAATTATAGGAACAAGGGTGTATTCATAAGTAAGGATGGAAAAAACTACCAACGGTTCTGTTGTTCATTTTTCCAAGTGGAAGATAACTCTATCTCATTACTGTATCAGTTTTCTTTTATTTAGTTTTAAGAAAAGTCCATATGAAATAGGTGCATTTTTTGTGTTTCCTAAATGTCTACTTGATATATGTACTATACAAGAATGTTATAAGTATTCATATAAAAGTTATACATTGATAAATATTGCAAACAATTTATCTAATATGCTATTTCTGTTCTTTTTAAGAGTAAGTTTTGTGCTCTTTCAGGGCTGCATTAAAATATTTTTTCTAATTGCAAGTAGTGTTTTATGCATTATTTCATGTAATTATAATACAGTCATAGTAAAATGCAAAGAAAGTGAATTAATCTTTATCCTTATTTTCATATAAAATTACAGTTACATTAAACTTCAGATAGAGTTATATTTTTAAACCTGCTCCAGAAAGCCAAAGTCTATAGTTGAAAATTACCATAGCAATATCTATGTGATTTAGAATCTTTCTCTGATACTTCCTTCTGTTACATTATCTGACTTCTAAATAATACCATGCCCCACCAATGGAGCTTTCATCAGATTAGGAAGAAAAGAAGGATGGGACATCAGAAAGCTGATATTGAATGATGAAGTTTTTGTATAATAGGTGGAATTAAATTAGATTTTATTGTATCTGGTACAATCCCTTTAGACTCAGGACACAAAATATATGGTAAACTGCCCAGAGTCATTTGGGAAGTGAAATGGGCATTATCTAAATTTGGTTAGATAGATAGATAGATAGATAGATAGATAGATAGATAGATAGATAGATAGATAGATAGATAGATAGATAGATAGATAGATAGATAGATAGATAGATAGATAGATGGATAGATGGATAGATGGATGGATGGATGGATGGATGGATGGATAAACTTAGAACACTAGTGAAAGAAGATAAATGAATTTGACTGACTGTAGATAACTCTGTTGATTGAGCCTACATCATAATTCTGAGGATGGCAACTACTTTTTCCACCTTCAAGGGAGAAGGTGGTACTGAAGAAAGTTTGTCTCCTCCTGCCTCTAGAGAAAGGCCTTCCCTGTTTCCAACCATGATTATTTTTCTAAACTTTCTTTTTGGGGAAATATGTTAAGAATGAGCTGAGGTTACAGCTGTACAGAAAACAGGTAATTCATATACCTTCCAGTCAGCATCAGGCCAAAGCATGGTACAAAATCTATATTTATGACTCAGTTACTGTAAAATAATTTTGTTGTGACCCAGATGGGTGCAGTATTCTTTTAGACTTTCAGTCATGATATTTTTCCATGGAATTACACGTGGTTTATGAATGAGTTGCTTAATCTTCTTAAAATGTTATTTTCCTCTGATTATTTTTCCTTGCTATTACTTCATTGATATAAAATGGGAAAGATAACTAAACAAAAATGATTTGATAAAGGCATGCAGGTGAAAAGGGATGGAAGTTGGAGGAAGGTGATTGATCTTAGGGCCAAGAGTAGAGTGCAGACATAGGAAGGAGTCCTTGAAAGCATCCAGCTAAGGAAGGTCTTTAGGCTATTATTTTTATATAAATTGGGACCTATGGGATCTACTTATTGAGATGGGACACTCTCTGAGGTCTCAACCAACTCTCTCTCTAATGTCATTTCCCCAGACTAAGGGCAGGAGCTGCGCAGCTAGTTTTCCAAAAAGTGGAGAGAAAAACACATCCTGCTGTCTTTTCAGTGCTGTGTGAGTGAAAATCTCACCCTGTTTCAGTTTCAAAGAACTACAGCTCCTTTCATTTCTTGATTTTTTTTCTTTAATGCTAAGTTTAAATTGTTCTGAAGTCCTGTGCATATCCAACTTGTGATTTTTCCTCACGTTATGTTAATATGCTAAAGTGCATAGTCTAGTTTGTGTTATATTTACTACACATTCTATAAATAAAATCAAACCCAACCTCAAACACAGAACAAATATGGTCTGATGCACCCACAGCCTGATTCCATTTCAAAGCTATTTTATTACATATCTTTTACTAAAATATGTTAAAAAAAACACAAACACACCATGTATTTTGGTGCTCTTTGAAGCATGCTTGCTCTAAACAATTGTCAAATTCATAGTATGAAAATCAGAAAAAAAGCATTCATGTGTTTGTTTTAAAACATGGGGCATGATCATTGCAAAATAATTGCTTGGCAGTTTTTCAGTCTGTACAGAAATATGATTTACCCTCATTATTTCCTTATCTCCTTGATAGGGAAAATCAAAACTAAATGTGCTACTGAAGTCTAGATCACAGAAGAAGTGTCAGAAGTTAGAGTTCAAACTGCAAATAAGATAGTTTGCCACTGGGATATTTATTAGAACTGTGTTGAACTTTAATGGCATGTTTCAATTTAACAAAGTGTTAAGCCTTTCATTGAAACATCATACATGTTTCCCTCTGATTTTATTCATTTCATTGGGTTTTTCTGCAATAAAATCACCATAAATAACAAAAATATAGTTCTTATTCCTTTCAGTAAATCAGTAAAATATCCATAACAGTCCAACATTTACAACATTAACACTGTCTCTTCAATTATCAGGAAAAAACTTTTCACAATTCAGTCATCTCTCTTCAAATGTTCTACAGAAAGGTAATATTGTAAGAGCTTTTCTTTCTTTTTCCCCCAAATACTTTTATTAAGGCATACAAAAGGAAAAAATAAAAACTAATACTGACTACCAGAGATATAAAAAATAAAAAATAGATATATATAAAAATGAAAAAGAAAAAAGGGACGGACAAGTAACTTTTTTCTTTATTCAATCAAGTATAAACAATTTAGTAACATTTTACCATATCTTAATACAACATAACTCATCTCTTAATTAAAAACAAAATCCCAAACTGGTCATTTCTCAAAAAAAAAAAAATCCTTCAGGACCTTAACAGACTTCTTTCGTACATCCTGTAAGAAAGTTACCCAAATTGTATAAATGTATACATATCTTTTAAAATACAAAAAAAAATCTTCATTAAATATCTCACCCCATTTACTGCAAGCTCATCTCTAAAGCTTCAACTGCCCTTATTAACAAAAGTCCAATAAGGGTTATCAGGAATAAATAACTTAAATACTTATATCTCTATTTCCATTTTCAACATTTTCCCCAATCTATTACTTTGAATAATAAAAGTTCTATCCCAATTTTTTTTAGAAAAACAAACAATTAAACATTATCAAAAATAACCAAAATCATCCAGTCTAAATCAAAAAAATCCATTAAACATTATCAGAGTTAGCATCCCATTATTTTAATTATAATCAAGTAAACCAATTTTGTATTTTTGTGTTTCTTCCAGAGATCTTTAAGTCCCACAGATGAAGTTCTAACATCTGCTTTCTCACATGGTCTTTATCTCTTCAGTTGAAATTCTTGTCATCTTTACAAAGTCCTAATTTCAGTGAAGTAACTCTAGCAAATCCCTTATATTCCAAAGTCAAAAATAAATAAATAACCCACATTGTTCTACACATCCTCTTCACGACCTGTTTTCCTTGTTACTTTCTGGGAGGGGGCTTCATGGTATCCAAAGCAGGACTTAACCTTGTGAACAGTGATTAATATTTATATGTTATTTATATGTAAGTGTGTAGGTTTATACGTATCTTGTATAAAGCATGTTTAAATGTATGTTATGTATGTGTACACTTTTCAAAGCAAGTAACAAAATTTCATTTTTAATGTGCGCCAATATGGACACAGTAAAAATGACAATAAATGCTATCTATCTATCTATCTATCTATCTATCTATCTATCTATCTATCTATCTATCTATCTATTGATTTATTATTTGTATATCTTTTCCAAAATTTAAATCATCAATTTCATTTGTAAATTCAATATTTCCATCTATTCTTTGTTATTTGTAATTTTTAAAGTTATCTTACAATCCATTTCAGATTTATTTAATGGGGCTTGTTCAATAGGAGTTTTTCATTCCATTAAGAGTTAAATAATTTCAAAACTCCTTGGGCCCAAATATCAAACATTTTCTTTAAGGTGGACATCTGGTGCCCATGTTCAACCTTCAAAGTCTTCTTATCAACTCAAAATATAAACAAAAGAATTTTACCCATAAGAAAGGGTCCTTTTAACTAACTTCAAAGTCTTTCTTTAATTCAAATTCATCTCAACACTTAATCCATTTAAAAACTTTCTGAAATCAGTACTATAATCATCCTTTTGCTGTAGAATAAAATTCTTACAAAACTTTAAATGCATAACTTTATTTCTAAATGGATTGAAGAAAAACCTGAAACAGAGAACATCAGACCTGTGGTTATGAAGGTTTTTTAATCTTTAACAAACAATAAGAAAAAAAAACCATTCAAAGTCAGGGCTTTTTTTCTCATAGAACGCCCAGATCGGAGTTCCGGCACCTTTTTTGGATGGAACCTTGTAGGGTAGGCAAGGCGGGTTGTATGACGTGTGTGAGTTCCGGCACCTTTTTTTTTTTTTAGAAAAAAAGCACTGTTCAAAGTGATTAAAGATGTGAAGTTTGGTTGAACTTCGAACTTATGAAAGGTTGCATTTAATGTCACTGAGCATGATGGAATTCTGCAAGTCCTAGCTAGCTTATTGCAAGAGTCTGCAGAAAATAACCTTCTGGCATATAGTCATAGACTCAAACACAAAACTTCAGTTTTTCTGATTTCATATGGGTAATCTCAAGATCTCTCCTTTATCTGGAGTGAATTGTCAGCAGTCTGGATCTAGCATTCAGCTGCTGTTTCAATCATAATAACTTCCACAATCCATGGAACAACAATTTGCCATTCCTCACTGGAAGTTATAGAATAAGGGAATAATTTCCAGTGAGGAATGGCAAATTGTTGACCATTGTACAGTCAGCCAGATGTTCAGACTGGATTTGGCATTTTTGTCTTTTCTTTATCTTTATCTTTATCTTTATCTTTATTTCGACTTATATGCCGCCCTTCTCCCCAGACTCAGGGCGGCTCACAACAGAAATACAAGTACAAAAATATATAAGTAATTTAAAATAGTAGTACAATATAAAACTATAAAACTATAATCACTCATACAACAGACACTCCCAATCAAAGGCCCAGGGGCAGAGCGCAGCTCACACGCCCCAAGCCTGTCTGCATAGATGTGTTTTTAAAAGTTTTCGGAAAGCTAGGAGGGAAGGAGCAGTACGAACCTCTGAGGGAAGTTGATTCCAGAGGGCTGGGGCAGCAACAGAGAAGGCCCTAGCTCTAGGTCCCGCCAGACGGCACTGTCTAACAGACGGGACCCGTAGGAGGCCAACCCTATGTGCCCTAACCGGTCGCTGGGATTCATGAGGACCTGTGATAGGCAGATGTGGATGTTTGATAGTGTTGCCGATATTGTTGCAGGATGGAAGCTGTTCCCAGCCTTTTGCAATTGACTGATGGCAAATTTGTTAATGCCAATGGTGTTCAAATGGTGCTCCAATTGTTTTGGGATTGCACCCAAGGCCCCTATTACTATTGATACTACCCTTGCTTGCTTCTGAGCGGTCCTTGGTGCTCTCTGAGCTTCCTTGTTTTCTTGCAGAAGTTTCATTACCCTAACTAGGTAACATCATCAGTGTTAGTAAGGAGTGCTGTTTGCTGTTGGTTTATATTCTGGTGTATTGCCTGTCTGTGTGGGTAGAGGCAGTCTTAGGGATACTTTGGTTGGGCTGTTTACTAATGGCTCTTTGGCAGTTTCTTTTTTTTAAGTAAAAGTTTTATTAATTTTTAAAATTTACAGTCTTTAGTGCTTAGTAAACAACATGTTGTCTGGGTTCAAATATTAACTTTTTCAATATAAATCTGTTCAGTATTTTTCCCTGATCCTCCTTTCTTCTCCATATTTTTTTCTGTTTTCCCTTCATTACACCATTACAATTTTTGGTACTGTTAATATACACAAAGTTATATATAAGCATCTTCATCATATTTTACTAATATCATACAAATAATAATATCAATTCATCAAAAGACAGTTCATGACCTTTGAAGTTTAACAAATTCCAGATTATTATACTGAAGTATTGAAATCGGCCAAGGTTTGACAGCCAGTATTAAATGTGTTAGGGATTTCTTTAGAAGTACATATTATTATTATTATTATTAATAATAATAATAATATTAATAATAATATTATTATTATTATTATTATTATTATTATTATTATTAAGTTGGAAGGGACCTTGGAGGTCCAACCCCCTGCTCAGGCAGGAAACCATAATAATAATAATAATAATAATAATAATAATAATAATAATAATAATAATAATAATAATAATAATAATAATGTTTAGAAGATACCTTTGGAGGTCATCTAGTCCAATCCCTTGCTCAGGCAGGAAACCATAATAATAATAATAATAATAATAATAATAATAATAATAATAATAATAATAATAATAATAATAATAATGTTTAGAAGATACCTTTGGAGGTCATCTAGTCCAATCCCTTGCTCAGGCAGGAAATCCTATACCATTTCAGAAAAATGGCTGTCCAGTCTCTTCTTAAAAACTTGCAGTGCTGGAATATTCACAGCTTCTGGAGGCAGGTTGTTCTACTGATTAATTGTTCTAACTATCAGGAAATTTCTCCTTAGTTCTAGGTTGCTTCTCTCCTTGATTAGTTTCCATCTGTTGCTTCTTGTCTTGCCTTCAGGTGCTTTGGAGAATAGCTTGAGTCCCTCTTCTTTGTGGCAATCCCTGAGCTATTGGAAGACTGCTATCATGTCACCTTTCGTCCTTAGTCCTAAGATATCCTTAGTCCTAAGATATCCTTAGTCCTTCTTTTCATTAAACTAGACATACCCTATTCCAGGAACCATTCCTTATATGTTTTAGCCTCCAGTCCCCTAATCATCTTTGCTGCTCTTCTCTGACCTCTTTCTAGAGTCTCAACATCTTTTTTACATTATGGTGACCAAAACTGGATGCAGTATTCCAAGTGTGGCCTTACCAAGGCATTGTAAAGTGGTATTAACACTTCACATGCTCTTGATTTCATGAAAAAATGAATATAGATGAATTAATGAATACATGTTAGGGAAACTGTTTATGATTTTGATTGAAAAATAAATGAATCATATTATTTTACAATCCACATAATACATAATTATGTATCCCAAATTGTAAAGATAGTATTTGCATTACGGGTATATAAAATAGATCTGATTCAAAGGTGGCATGATTTGATTTCAATTTATAATCTGAGATTCGAAAGCTGTAGCTTATTTGAACCAATTTCTAGAAAACATTTCACCTTAGGGAAACTATAATGGGAAATGTTTCCACTGTATCTTTTGGGGGAGAGACTGTTATTACAGTAAGATGCCAGACATTTTAGAGAACATTAAGCAAAGTCCCAGAAAGATAAACTTCAATTATTTTCCCACAATAATCTTTTGAAGTATTCTCCCTGCACTTCTTTTATCTACCAGTCAAAATAAACAATGTTCAAAAATTCTATGATGGTTTAAATCCTGAAGGCTACACAACCACTGTTTGACCTCTTTCTTTGCTGGATTGGAAGGCTTGTTGGTATAGCTCATTTAATAAGGTTTGCCTTTTCTGAGACTGTTGTTTGCCTAACAATTTTGTTTAAACATCTTTAGTTAAAAAAAATTACATACTGTACATATAATACAACAAGCAAAATTCTGTTTCCTGTTACTCTGTACTATAAAATCTATTTCATACCCATTCAAACAGCAAATAAATGTATGTATTGATTTTCTCTTTATTCTTTCCAACCAAAATAAAGCCTAACAACAACTTTGTGGAGGAGATAAAGTGTGTTGGTTGACTATTCATGACAATATTGGAGTGCTCTTTACAGTTGATTCCTTCTTCCTTAAGTTCTCCATGTAGAAAATAGCACTGTGACTATGTCTGCAACTCTGCAGAGTCAGAAACTCTGAACTCCCTTAAATCTATGAAGGAATTGTAAGCATTGTAAGTATGATAAGTTGACTGAATCTCTTTTCAATCATGTCAACCATTCAGAGCTTTGTTAAACCTTACTATATAGTACTGCTATTCCATTGATGCCATTTTCTTCTGCCCCTACTTCTGGAAATTTAAGGATAATTGATAAACAGTGGAAATAGAATTTAAATGTTGAGTCCAGAAGCCTTGACTTCCTAGTGAGTTGCTGGTAAATAGCATTTACCAACAAGTCACTATTTTTTGTGGGCATTAGTAACATGAGTCCACCTACCTATCTTTAAAATATCATATGATTCTATATGCCCCTGATATAATCCAGAAACAAACATGTAGTCATAGATGGAAGAAAGACAACTGCTTTTTCTCACTGTAAAAGTATGTGAAAGGCTCTGCAACCCAGACATAATTAATGGAGACCATAGAAGCCATCATATCACCATTACAGGATGTTATAAGAGTTCAAATAAATGACATTTGTCTGAATTGCCAGACAAATTATTATCACATAAGATAATAAGGGCTGGACTCTGGAGATGCCTCTTAAGTGACAGAATACAGCACTTACCACAGATGTTAGGTGTTATTTACTGAATGGGAAAACACTATACATTACTCTAAAATTTTACTTGGCTTCAGAAAAGCTGAAGTAATTTCTATTATGTGGTCAGTTTCCTAAACAAAAAGATCTCATGTCTGAGTATTCTGTTGCAGAACATATTGTTACATGCAAATTAGAACTCTTCTTAATCAAAACTCAGGACAAAAGTCATCCAATGTTTTTGAAAATGCATGTAAATATACATATACTACAGTCTATGGCAGGGGTGTCAAACTCACAACGTCATGTGACGTGTTGTGATGTATCACAACTTTTTTTCCATTGCCGGCAATGGGGTGGGCGCAGTTTCAACATGACGCATCCAGCCCAAGGGCCGGCAGTTTGACATCCCTGGTCTAGGGCCTAAACAAGTATTTATCTCATTTTGCTACAGACATAATAATTACTATGTTTGGTAGACAATTGATTTAATACTGTTTGGAAGAATCAGAGTTTGAGTTTAAATGTCTAAATAAATGCCCATAAAAATGGCCAAATAATACAGAACCAAGACAAATGAAATTTGTTTCCTTTCTCTTTCTTTTTTCTTTTTAAAAAGTGCCTTATTATTTCTCCTCAGGTTTCTTTTGTGTTATTCCATCTACCAGGCAGTGGGTCTTCTCTACCAAATAGCCTCCAAAGAGAAATGCTGGATAAATCCATCATGAATTTCTTTGTAAGTGAAATGGAGGTGCCCACTAATTAGAACCCATTTTTTGAATTGTTTTTACCATCCCTAGTACTCTAAATGAACATGTATAAATTGCATGGAACATTGCATAGATAAACAAATAATATTATTAGAAGCAAATAAGTCATAAAAGGGCCAGGTTTGAAGACCCTGTGCATGCTGTAAGCCGCCCTGAGTTCCCGGAATAGGGCGGCATAGAAATTTAATAAATAATAATAATAATAATAATAATAATTCCACTCAACTCTTTCCATTAAAAAAGAAGTCTAGGGTTATTTAGATATCCATGGGATCTGATATGAGCAGGAGTCCCCTATTATATACAGCATATACACCATGGCCATGTTGCAGATTATTCATGCAACATTCCCTCTTTATGAATGGAAAATCAATTTCTGCTTAGAAAACTAGTTATATGTTATGCTTAAGTAAATTCTATTTTCTGCTGGAGCTTAAAATTTTCAGGTAAACTGGGAATCCACTAATAAGAGCATTCTAAAGAATAAGCCTGGTATAAATGTAATAAATCTACACTAATATAAACAGTTTTGCAAAATGCAAAAATAAAAAGTCAACTGTGATGTGAAAATAAAACATAATGGTACCTTAGGTTATATCTTCAAACATCTAACAGAAAATAATGCAGGTATATTCTAAAAGTGAGTAACACTGAGACATGTTTTTGTATATAAAACTAAGAATATCTCAGAAAAAAAGAGAAATGTTTCAATTTAATCTTTCCTTGGTTTGTGATGCCAAACCAAATTCAGCTGCTTTTAGGATAATAGAGAAAGATGTAAGGACAGAATGATGGAAATACTGTCTCATGCATAGTTTGGTCTTAACATGCTTTCAGTCTTTCACATATTTTTGAAAACCTCTCTTAGCCATTTGTACATTAGGTTCATTTATTTATTTATTGGATTTACCGGTATATGCCGCTCCTCTCCAAAGACTCGGAGCGGCTTACAACATCTATATAAAACAACAGATCATAATCTGAATCCAACCAAAAATATTTAAAAAAATAAGAAACCCCACACACATTCAACATTCACACCACAGTCCACAATCATCCCCAGGCCTGCGGGCAAAGATAGGTTTTAAGGTTCTTTTGGAAGGCCAGGAGAGTGGGAGAAACGCAGTTGGTTCCAGAGGGCGGGCGCCACAACAGAGAAGGCCCTCCCCCTAGGGCCCACCAGACAACATTGTTTCGCTGACGGGACCCGGAGGAGGCCAACCCTGTGCGCTCTCACCGGTCGTAGGGAAGTATGTGGCAGAAGACGGTCCTGTAAGTATCCTGGTCCAGTGCCATAAAGGGCTTTATGGGTAATGACCAACACTTTGAATTGCGCTCGGAGACCAATAGGCAGCCAATGCAGCATGCGGAGAGTTGGCAAAATGTGGGCACAACATGGAAGGCCCACAATTGCTTGCGCAGCCGCATTTTGCACTAATTGTAGTCTCTGAACACTCTTCAAGGGTAGCCCCGTGTAGAGAGCATTGCAGTAGTCGATCCTCGAGGTGACAAGGGCATGTGTGACTGTGAGGAGAGACTCCCGATCCAAATAGGGGCACAACTGGTGCACCAGGCGAACCTGGGCAAATGCCCCCCTCACCACAGCCGACAAATGATGTTCCAGTGTCAGCTGTGGGTCGAGGAGGACTCCCAAGTTGCGGACCTCCGAGGAGTTTATGGATTCACCCCCCAGAGTAATGGAAGCACAGATTGAAGTGTCCTTGGGAGGCATCACCCACAGCCACTCCGTCTTGTCAGGGTTGAGCCTTAATCTGTTAATGCCCATCCAGACCCTCACAGCCTCCAAACACTGGCACATCACCTCAACCGCTTCACTGATTTGGCCAGGAGTGGAAATGTACATCTGAGTATCATCAGCGTACTGGTGATATCTCACTCCGTGCCGATGAATGATCTCTCCCAGTGGCTTCATGTAAATGTTAAAAAGTAGGGGGGAGAGAACAAACCCCTGAGGCACTCCACACGGGAGTAACCTAGAGGTGGACCTCTGACCCCCCACAAACACCGACTGCGACCGACCAGAGAGATAGGAGGAGAACCACCGTAACACGGTGCCCCCCACTCCCACTCCCTTCAGCCAGTGCAGAAGGATACCATGGTTGATGGTATCGAACGCCGCTGAGAGGTCAAGAAGCACCAGGAGAGAGGACTGACCTCTATCCCGGGCCCGCCAGATATCATCCATCAGAGCGACCAAAGCAGTTTCGGTGCAGTAGCCGGGCCTGAACCCAGACTGCAGAGGCCCCAGATAATCGGCTTCCTCCAGAGACCGCTGGAGCTGGAGTGCCACCACCTTCTCAACAACCTTCCCCACAAAAGGGAGGTTGGAGACCGGACGATAGTTGGTCAAAATTGCTGGATCCAGGGAAGGCTTCTTGAGGAGGGGGCGTACAAGTACCTCCTTTAAGGGAGCCGGAAAGGACCCCTCCCTCAGAGAAGCGTTGACAATCTCCTGGATCCAGGTACGTGTCACCGCTCTGCTGGCAGAGACCAGCCAGGAGGGACACGGGTTCAACAAACAGGTGGCGGAACTCAAAGCTCTAATGGCCCTGTCCACTTCATCAGGCGTAACAGCCTCAAACTCGCCCCAGATGATCGGACAAGAACATGCCCCTGTCCCCTCGACTGAATCATTATCAGTCGACTCTGCTTCACAATTGGAGTCTAGGTTGGCCCGGATCTGAGCTACTTTGTCTGCGAAACAGTTGTTAAAGTCCTCGGCACTACCCTGCAAGGGAGGCCCCGGACCCCTTGGGTTAAGGAGGGACCGGGTCACCCTAAACAGGGCGGCCGGGTGAGATTCTGCAGACGCGATCAAAGCGGAAAGATACAACGATCTTGCTGCTTTAATCGCCTTCAAATAGGCTCTAATAAATGAGCTCATTCTGAAAATCATTTTTTTTTTACTTTTGTATTCAAAAATTGAAATTATTTAAGTATTGTTTGTCTTTTTGGTATCTAAAAGTATGAGAGCTTTCATGCAAAATGAATAATCTATGCTGATAAACTTAACTTCTATCTTGATGTCAGAAGTTTCATCAACACTAATCATGACTAGTAAAATAATATATTGGTACTTAGCTCAATATATTTCTATAAAAATGATCCTAAATGTGATACACTAATTTCTAAATTTTTAAGTGCAGATTTCTAAATTTTTTACTCAAGGCTGTTTTGAGATTGAGGGGCAAATAAATCCAATTTTAATGTTTCTATGTTGTTTGATACATGTTTATTTTTGCTAAATAGGTTGTATAAAAATTCATTGATGTCAAAATGAAAAATAAAAACAGGGTTAGCAGAAGTCATGTTCTGATTTCCCATTCCATCTCTTTAAAATTAGGTCAGAAAGAGAATGTATATCTTTCAGGCCTTGGTTGTCAGTTGGCATGAAGTTCAAATCCAGAGATAGTTACTGAAGTGCCACTGACTCACTCTCATCCTATCACCTCTGCCTGGCAGTAACTCGTTACTCTTTCAAGACATTCCAGTATCTCCTAAATCCCGACAATTGAACTTCTTCATTGTTCTCTATTATTTCTTTTCCTTACAGTCTTCCCAAATTGTTTTTTTCCTAGTTTATTTCCTCCCATCATATTTCCAAAATAGATGAATTTCTTCTCAATGGCTATCCCTCAAGCGAATAATTATTGTTTATCTGTTCCTTTGCAGTCCACACTCTTAGCAATTACCTTCACATCCCTAATCTGAAGGGTTTTTTCTTTTTTTTTCCCTTTTCCTCATATTTTCCACAATATTTAGCTTTCACAACTACTCTAAAAAAAGCACTGTTTGACTGTTCTGGTATTGTAATTGAAAGATCCTTAATGATAATCATGTCTAAGTTTTTCATTGCCTTCTTTCATGATCCAGGATTCAGATGACTCAGAGAGGCTCCAGTTTACCTGTGTAATGTCAACCTCAGAAGACACAAAGCCAGGAGTCAGCTGAGGCTGATCAAACACAGGAATCACCTGAACAGCTGGGATACTCAGACGATAATCACATAAGGTGTCTCAGCCCCTGATGAGTAGAGCAGAGAAATAACATTTTATGAGTCTCCTTGCCCAATAAGCAAGTAAATCTTGTAAATGGTTAAAGACGGCTGGCTGCAGCCTGATTTAAGAAGCGGCATTGACCTATGATTCCTTTGTTGGAATAAACCATTAGATCTCCAGCTCTTGTGTGAGGTTAATGTGAATTCTCCTTATCAAACTCTGAGCCTTGGACTGGTTGATAACCCTGAACTGGATTCAGTTCCCACAGAAGAATAATTAAGTATTCTGGTGCAGTCATTCATTTTAAATTTTCTATATTCTGATATCATCCATACAGCCATAGATCTACATGTTGTCAATAAAGTAAAAGCAAACTTTAAAAAAAAAATCCCTAACAGTCTTCTGATCTTATATTGATCTGCCTTTTTTGAAACCTTACAATCCATTTGACATTTTTCTTTCCATAATTAGCTCTATTCTTCATGTAAGCTCTTAACAGAACTTTCATCAAACAAGAATTAGTGCAATAGTTCAATAAGTTGCACTCTGTTAAATCACTTTTTTCATTATGGGAATATACAGTGATTTTTTCTAGTGACTAGACCACACATTCTGTATTTTTGACATAAAAGTTTAATACTTTAATTGCCAGTTCTCTTGCAGTGTTAAGCAGTTTGATACATTTTTCATCTTTGTTATTTTCTTATTAGACTACTGGTTTATTGCCTCTCTTACCTCATATTCTAGTGAAGTCAGCGCCTGAATATATTCGTTCTAATTAGAAATATTTCAGTAGAATCCTTTCTCCTTTTAATTTCATTTGCCTCTATTAAATTTTATCCATTATTACTCTTGAATAACTCTAAATTAGCTGTAATCTTTCCCCTGATTAATTTTTTAAAATCATCTTTCATTTCCCTTTTCTTCTTAATTTCTCAGTTACATTCCTGCTTGAGAAATATTTACTTTTGTTGTCTTTTCTTATCACACACACACACACATGCACTCACACAAACATATCTCTGTTCAGTTAGCACACATCTTTCTTATTGCCCTAATGCAATAGGCTTGCTTTCTTCATGTTTCCCTAGCTACCATGGTGGTTTTTTTTCCTGTGAAACTGGATTTTTTTTCCTGTGAAATTTTGGCATTTTTTCCTGTTTGTTTTCAAAGTCTGTTTCTCCTCTTCTTCAAATAAATAAATAAAATATTGTGATTGTGTGTTCTCCAGATCAAATATAGACTTTTAAAATTCTCTCTATATATTTAGCCTATATACTTGACACGTAATTCATAACCTGTTTTACAATCTCAGCTGGAAGTGTTCTATTGACTGGATTGCATTACTTCATTCTCTGTTTCTATTAAGTAGCCAATTCATTGGCTAGGCTTTTTCATGTCTGCCCTCTACCACAAGGTGGATTTCTTTAGTTTCCTCCTATCTTTACCACTACCATTAATCTTTATTTTCATCCAGCTAGAAATCTAAGGATTTTCTTAACATTTTATTATGCTGTATCTTGGATTGAAAAAGTTTTTAGGAGCTCTAATGTATTGTTCTGAAGCTCGGTAAATTGAAAAAGGCAGTGGAAAAACAATAAATAGAATGTTGGCATTATAATAGTGTGCCTGTGTCTGTTAAAGAAGAGAAAAGGAAGAGACCAATGCATTTTGAATCAGATTAAGGATCACATAATCCCAGCATTTTTCAGCATGAGATTATGCAGTGGTTAAAAGAATAAAATTCAATATTCTGAAATCAGAATTCATTATCTCCCAGATTTTCTTTCTTAGTTCTTGTATAATGTGCTTCTTTTTTAAACAATGAAATTATTTGGTTTAATAGTTAATTGGGTTACTCAAATGTACCTTAATATATTCTCTCAGCCTGTCTATTCATTTCCCTTCTTTTTCACAGGGGATTGCATATATTCTATTTTTTAAGGGTATGAATGGTTCACTAGTCTACTATTTCAAAATGTAGTATCCTATTTCATAATTCAACTATCCTGAAATTACCCCATCATTTGAAAGCTCTGCACAGATATTCATGAAATATGATTTGATAGTATTCTATATTTTTTATAAATATTATCTTACAGATAACAGAAACAAAATCTACAGCCATTTTAATAGGCATTTTCTTATTTTTTAAAGCATATTTCAAAAATATTTAAAGTGACTTCTATGACATTTATCATGTTTCATCCTCTTATGATAGCTAACACTACTGTTTCATTTTACTTTTCCTGTACATATGCATTCCCTTTTATGATAGCTAACACTACTGTTTCATTTTACTTTTCCTGTACATATGCATTCCCTTTGATGTTGCCATTAAGACTTGGTTTTTTTGCATTTCTGATCTAGAGTATTTACATTTTTTATTAGTACAATAGCATCCCTTAAAAGATACAACATCCATTTACCACATAAGGTGATTCTGCCACAAGCACCATGAGCACCATGCTATGAGGCTGATTTCCCCCCCCCATATATCTTCATTATATTTAGGAGCTAGCAGTGACCAGATATAAGTACACCCAGGTGCAATCCAGTTGCACAAATAAAGATTCATTCCAGAATAAGGCTTAAGTAGCAGTGGCTACAGTAAAACAGACTAATGACATACAAAATTTACATTATCCTTAATCTACAGTGTATTTTATATATGAGCTTAGGGCATCTGGATGATTTCTCTCTGGTAATTCAGTATAAATACAGTTTCTAGTATTTATACATATAACAATAATATCAGCATATAACATCTTTTCTAATCAGCTTATTTCAATTGCTTTTATAGAAGTCCTCTTATTAAGTCATTATATGTCCTGTTTTCAAAATTCTTATTTAAGCTTAATTTCCCCTCATTATTGAAACTACTCTTATCAGTAATAATTTTTTCAAAATTCATTGCCTTTGAATATCCAAACTTTTCATTCAAATACACCATCTCAATATTTTTACATTTCATATATTATAAACGTATTATACTACTTATACATCTAATTATTATTATTTTATTATTATTTAATTGGATTTCTATGCTGCCCTATTCCAGGAACTCAGGGCGGCTCACAACATGGATAGAAATCTAACATTAAAACACATTATAAAAACCCCTCAATCAAAAACCAATCATCCAAACAGACATGCAACAAACATACACTGGCTGGGGCAAGGTGTTAACTGCCCCAGGCCTGTCGGCAAAGATGTGTCTTCAGTAATTTGCGAAAGGCGGAGAGGGTGGGGGCAATACGGATCTCTGGGGGGAGTTGATTCCAA
The DNA here is from genome assembly GCA_034064705.1 of Bothrops alternatus. Taxonomy (NCBI): domain Eukaryota; kingdom Metazoa; phylum Chordata; class Lepidosauria; order Squamata; family Viperidae; genus Bothrops; species Bothrops alternatus. The sequence continues at coordinate 2,241,439 of JARGCV010000018.1, read as the reverse complement.
AGGGCCGGGGCCGCAACAGAGAAGGCTCTTCCCCTAGGCCCCGCCAGGCGACACTGTCTAGCTGATGGGACCTGGAGAAGGCCGACTCTGTGGGCCCTAACCGGTCGCTGGGTTTTCATTCCTCTTACTATAGGGCCCCTTTATGTCCAAGCTTTATCTATTCCTTTAACCATGTTCAAACAAGTATTTAATCATATAGTACACCATTTAGCAATCTTACTATAGGGCCTCTTTATATCCAAACTTTATATTTTTAACCATATACAAACAAGTGTTTAGTCATATAGTATTCCAACTTGTAAGTTGAATCACATCTCTTAAATCTAATTCTAAACTTCTTCTTTTGCCAGGTTGCTTTCCAAATCAGTAGGTTTAGCTTTCCAGGTTGTATTTTTGTAGATATTGTTGGGGATAAAAAAAGATAAATTAAGTAGAATACTTGTTTTTTGTCTCCCATGCTTTAATGATTCTCCTTACAGCTCTTTAATCCATTTTATTAAATCTTCTTTTTTGTCCTCAAGTTTATTTTGAAATCCTGAAAGGTAAAACATCTTTTTTATTTTCTTTGTTGTAGCAAAATTTTGTGGATTTTCTTTATGTTTGTATTAAGTTGTAGTTCTCTTCATTTATATCCATATTTAAGTCATTTTCCTCTGATCTGTATTCTATTGTCTGATTTATTTGTTCATTCTTTATCGTCATTTTTGAGCGTTGTTTAATTGTGAGTTTAGGTTAAAGATATGTTCATTTATGTTATCAAAGTTGTTTTTAATCTTATCATGATTTAAGACAATTGTCACTTGAATCTGTTGCAGCATTGTATATACTTGCTCCTGGAATGTATTTGCTTTGTCTTGAGTCATTGTTCTTGCAGATCTCTGATGCTCCACACTGGGGTCTTCAGCAGAGGGTGTTAGGTGTGGTTTTCTGTCTTTTAGGTAAATATACAACATCCATTTTGTCTCCCTCCTCTAAGTAGTTTTTCACTGGTACCATAGTCTCTTCAATTAGCTTTAATCAAATCAGTTCATCTTAAAATCCAAACAATGAAATATTGTGTAGTTCTTATCTTTATATATTGTTTTTGTAATCCAATATGTTTCCAATTATCAAAGCACCACTGAAAACAGTATTTTGTAAGTTCTTCTTTTCAGGGGTCTTATGATTACCAGCCAGCCAAGATTTCAATCCAAAGTATTTAACCACCTGAAAGCTTTCCAGTAACTTACCCTTTAGAAGATTAACCAACGGCTAAGGTTTTTCTTTCTCTGCAAACAGTCTTTAACTTAAAAATGCAGCTCAGTGTATTTATAATCCCAAAAGATCAGCAGTTTCTAAACATATATAATATCACTCTGTAGTAGATAGCCCAATGCTTTGTTCCCGGCTGTTTTTTGGGCGTCTTGCCAAATTCTGAGTCAATGCAACTATAGTTTTCTCTAATCCTCCACTAGGTCATCAGTAGCTGTTCATTTTCCAGCTTTTAAAGCAAAGAGTTATTTTTTATAATTTCATCAATACTTTTTCAGGTATGGAATTTTAACAGTTTTCTTAGTTTTCAAATTTATACAGATTGTAGTATTTTTAATCTCATTTCAATATATTTTTTGTTCGCCACTTCCGTTTAATCTACAATGTATTTTGTAGAGACATGAATTGGAAGTTATTACACAAGCATGACATTTTCATTATAAAATCCTATTTTCAGAAGCTCATAATTTACCATCAAGCATTTGTTCCATAGTAAAACAAGATGGGAACTTTAGCTGGAAGGAAAGAATGTCTCCATATGTGGCATAGAAGAAAAGAAAGAAAGAAGCAGTTAACAACTGTAGACCCTATTTGAATTTATACGCACATGGAGCTTATAATATTAGTGGACTATTTTAAAAAGGTGGGAATAAACACAAGATGTTATAAAATACCTTTTTTTAGATATGTGTTTATAGTCAGATTAAGTGAGTTGGAATCTATGCAAAAAATGTTTTAGAGATATTCATGGGATTGTAGATCAAAATTTGTGCTTAGAAAATGTTCCTAAGTTTTTTAACTTCTGTTTGAAGAAGTTCAATGAGGAAAAATATTAGATTTTTAATCAGTTGTGAAACTATTCTTATCATGAAGGTGTTTCTCCTAATAAATAACTGAAAGAATTTTCCTGAAACATTATGTGTAGTTCTCCAAGCTAACACAGAATACATATTAACTCTCAGTTTTTTAAGTCTAATTTGTTTTAATGAGCTAATGTGGTATATTAGATATATGCAAAATGTTCTATGCATGGGTGATCCATTCCCAGACACTTTTTGATCACAGTACAAAATGGGGCTGGCTTGATCTGAATAATTTGGAGGGAAAATGTGAAGGGCAGTGGAAGCTGAGGGGAGGCAAGATGAGAGAGGGAAGGAAGGGAAATCCCTGGGAAGACAGGTGGAAGATCACAGGGCAGATTAGCTTGCTGATGGGATATGTTACACTTGAAAAAGGCACCAGTTAGTCCTACATCTTATCTTAAAGTTATTTCAATTGAAATCCTTAAGAGCAAAAATGTTCCAGATTTTAATTCAATCAAACCATAGTTGTCATTAAATGTTTCAGCAAAACCTCTAGAATGCAATGGTTTCTTCTGGTGGATGGGGATATGGAATTAAACCTACCACAACTAAACACAATAATCTTAAGGTCATTAACTCTATGAGATAAGAGATGACTTAGATCATAACAACAGAGCCTCCATCTGAAATAAAATAGATTAGTTTTGTTTCACTATTGTTTGTTTTAAATGAACATTAAAAATAAATGTTTGCTTATAGTTGCATATAAAAGTGACCCTTGATGTAAATACATAGATTTTTCTTGAACACTGCTTTTGAATAAAAAATACTGGGAATGACAGTTTTGTTAAGGCAGAGAGTTTTTCCCCCCCAAAAAAGATACTTGCTGCCTTTGCACATCAGACAGCAGACAGCTTTTTCAGGATTTAGGTTGTATTCACACAAACTTTGGTAAAGTGAGTCAACCTACACAATTTCTCAGAAGCCATGTGACGTTAGAGAAAAAAGCACTGACAACCCAAATCATATTAAGAGAAAAGCAACAGGTTAGTGAAGAATTTTTAAAATCTTAGAGAAGATATAATGAAACAGAATTGTTTTCTGATACTCCTTGGAGCAATAGTACTTGGATATTATATGAAAACAGTGGTAGGATTCAATCAATTTGCACCACTTCGGCAGGACCTGTAGCTAATTTTTTGTTGCCCAGGCCCAGAATGGACTTCCAGAAGAGGCATCCACATAGAGAACCAGTTGTTCACATATTTGAATCCCACCACTGTATGAAAAGCATCAGGAGAAACTTCCCAGTGATGACAGGTGTTTCAGGTTGTGCAGCTTAAGCTGAAAAAGCATGTATCAACTGGAGGTTGTATGTAATTTACAGTACAGATCCTACTTTAGGCAGAATCATATATTGAACAAGACAATGAATAATTATATAATACTATGGCTACCAGCTATTACCTACAGTTGCCAGAGAGGATGCAAGGTCTGTGGATGTGATAAAACACAGTGTATTAAACACAATGTTAGTGAATATTCCAATTTTTATTGGGAAATTCTTTTAGATAAGTAATTTTGAATGAATACAATGATAGTTCTCTTTGATTGTGCATTTCAGATCAGTAGTGCTGCCTTTAAATGTAGTGAAGAAGCAAATGTCTAATTGTCAGTGTTGTTACTTAAATATTATATTCATCCTTTTGACTTTTATATACAATATGGATGAACACTTGCCCTCTCAGTTTTACCTTGGTCAGGAAGAGAATTTTAGGCTAATCTGGAATACTAAAACTTTCTACAGCATAAATAGATGTGTTTCCATAAATGGAATAAATAATTATAAAATGTCTAGGAAACAATTTTTAATATTTTATATTATCTAGTTGTTTCTGTGTGCAGAATATAAATGTATATTAATCTTGACATCACTGTAATTGCAGTTATAAAGAATTAAGCAAATTAGGCAGATTGCATGTCAGAATCTGGCTAGAAAAAAAATCCTACTTCTAACCTTATTCAAATATCATAGAGAATAAAATAAAATAACATGTCATAAAGAACATTGCATTTTACTTCTATGCCATGCTGAAAAATCAGTTTTTAAAAGCCAAAATACATCCCATATTTGAAAATATTCTGCCTTCTTTTTCTTTAATCTTCAATATAAGTCTATCCTTTTCTGCACAATCCAGTATTTTCTTAATTATATCATCTTCAGATGGTGTTTCTTCATTTTTCCAATGCTGTGCAAAAACAATTCCTGTTGCTGTTAATACATGTATCATTAGATATACATTTTCTATCTCATATTTTCCTGAAATTATGCCTAATAGGAATAATTCTAGCTTAAAGTCTACATGTTTTTTAAACATTTTTTCTAACCATGTATGAATTTTTGTCCAGATTTATTTATTTTTTTTGCTTTAGGGCACATCCACCAAAGATGATAGTACGTGCCTGGTTTTTGTCTACATTTCCAACAATGGTTAGACATATTTTTAAATATTTTTGCTAATCTAGCAGGTGGTAAGTGCCATCTATAAAACATTTTATGTAGATTTTCTTTATATGCAGTTGCCATTGTTATTTTATAGTTTCTTTCCCAAAGGTTTTGCCAATTTTCTAGCTTTATGTTGTGCCCAAAATTTTTAGCCCATGTTATTATTGTTTCTTTTACTTGTTCATCTTCCATTATACAATTTCTTAATCAGTTTTCATCTGATGTCACTAATGCCTGATTGAATATTGTCTGGTCTATGAAAAACATGTTTTAGCATCTTTCTCACATCTTGTTTGTATTTACAAGTGAGGCCACCATGATAAAGCAATGCCCTGTTTTTTCAACTCTTGTTTAATTTTTAAATCCCCTTCAGTATTCAAAATGTCTGTATAAGTTACAACTTTCTCAAAGTTAATTAAATTTGGGTGAGCAAATGCTTCCATTGTTGAGAGCCACCCTGGTATTTTCATGTAGATCTTCACTTTTATCTTTTTTCATACTAGAAGTAAAGTGTTTCTTACATAATGATTTTGAAAGTATCTATGAATTTTGTTCTTTCCATACCATAGAAAGGTATGCCATCCCAGTTGTAGGTCATGTCCTTCCAAATATAATAATTTTTATGTCTAAGAGTGATCCATTCCTTTATCCATGTTAATGCATATGCCTGGTAGTATAAAACCCAATCCGGCAGTCCAAAACCTCCGTTTTCTTTAGTTTCTTGTAACAATTTCAGTCTAATATTAGCTTTTTCCCCTTGCCAAGTAAATTCCAAAATTGATGCATTTAACTCATCAAAAAAATGTTTCTCCATTTTTATAGGTATTGTTTGGAATAGAAACAATAGTTTTGGTAGAACGTTCATCTTTACCGTAGCTATTCTTCCTAACATTGATAATTGTAAGTTTCTCCATTTTTCCAAGTCTAGTTTTATTTGTTTTAATAATTTTATATAATTGTCTTCCTTCATTGTTGTGCATCTTGCTGTTAAGTGTATTCCCAAGTATTTAACTTTCTTAACTATCTGGAGATTTATTTTTCCTAACAGTTGATTTTTTTGTTTATCTGTGAGATTCTTAACTATAACTTTAGTCTTTTCTCTAATTATTTTCAATCCTCCTACTTCTCCAAATTCTTCTTTTTCAATAATTTAGGGCTTGTCTCCCACAGTTCTTCTAATATAAATACCAAATCATCCATAAATGCTTATAATTTATATTTTTCATATTTTATCTCTATTTCCTTAATTTTTGAGTCTTGTCTAACATTACTATTCAGCACTTCCAGAGTTAATATGAATAGCAATGGAGATAGTAGACACCCTTGTCTTGTACCTTTTTTATACTGAAATTCTCTTTAAAATCTCCGTTTACAATCACTTTGGCAGTTTGTTTAAAATATATTATTTTGATTATATTTATAATTTTTTCTCCAAAGTGCATGCAATTTAGTTGTTGTATCATGAATTGCCAATTTATGTTGTTAAAGGCTTTCTGTGAAAAATTAGAGCTATTTGTTTCCCTGGATGCATTTCATACTATTCCAGTGTGTCCAAAATGATTCTTAAATTATTTTTTATTTGTCTCTTTGGTAAAAATCCATTTTGATCTGGATGAATAAATTCAATCAAAAATCTTTTCAATCTCTCTGCAATTATTGAGGCAAAGATTTGTAATCCATAAATTTTTAAAATATGTTAAACAAAAAGGTAACAATGATGGAATTGATGGAGGCTATAAAAAGACAAAAAAATGACAAGACTCCAGGACCAGATGGGTTACCAGCAGAGTTTTACAAATGTCTACAAGACCCATTAAGCTTACCATTGAAAGAAGTCTGTAATGAGGTATTATCAGAGGCCAAACTACCAAATATTTTATTTATTTTATTTTATTTATTCGGATTTGTATGCCGCTCCTCTCCGAAGACTCGGAGAGTCTGGACTACCTGGACAGAAGCTAATATTACTGTAATTCCAAAAGAAGAATCAGATCTGACTCAGTTAAAGAACTATAGTCCAATATCACTATTAAATGATTGTGATTCCTATCTGGTTTAGCCTGTGAGGACAACATAAAAACATCAAAGAATTCAAGAAAGGGAAAAAAATAGAAAAGAAAGAAAGAAATGATACAAAGATATGGCTTCTGATCATTACAGAAATTATAAGTACAATAATAAATTTACCTCTTTCTCTGAAGTTATAATATGACTCTGTTCTGCAAAAAACTTCAGATGGCAATAAATACAGATATTGTCTTTTTACTAATCAAAGAAGTCAATTTAGCCATTTCAGGAAGTTCCATCATTTTCACTAACCATTCCTCCATTGCAGGTATTGCCAAATATTTTCATCTTTGTAAAGACAATAATCTCACTGTAGTTGTCATGTACAAAATAATATTTCATTATTTCTTTTCAACTGTTTGCTCATCAGTTTCAAAATAAAACCTCTGGTCTAAATTGTAAGTTAATCTTTAAAATCCTCTGAATCAATGTACATATTTTAATCCAAAATCCAAAATTTTCTACTTTTTTACACGTTCACCATAAAACGTCTCTTTTTGTTGATCTCATTTCCAACATGCATTTGAAGTGCCTTTATACATTCTAGATATTTTCTCCAATATCATTTTATAAAATTCTCTTTAAGATTAATTAATAATTAACATTGTAAATATTGTAATAATTAATATTGTAAATTTCAGTCCTTTCAACAACATATTTTCCATTGTTACATTATAGTCAAAATCTTAGTCTACTTTATCATACAATCTTTCACTTGTTTTTCTTCTGTTTCAAAGCTGTAAATTTTAGCATTTACATGTTCATCATTTGTACATACTTCCATTTAATAATCAGTCTGACAATGTTCAAAAGCAAAAACTCATTTATCTATAATTATTAAAATATTTAAAGTAGAACATTGGCAATTATGTCCCTTTGCATCAATTCTTGATTTTATTTTATATTCCCCTTGACTAAATTCTTGTATCTCATAATAAGGTAGTCATTTGTGTTTGCCTATTATTTCTTGTTTATAAAATGCTTCTTTTGTTGAGAGCTACAAAAGTGCTTTAGAAATTTACTTGGTTTATATCTATTTGATATTCTCAATATGGCAAATCTAACATAACCCTAACTCTAACTTTAACCTTGACTTTTTTGTATCACAAATATCCATGCCCCTAGAAACTAATTTTATCTCCTTCTAACTCCAAAAATCTTTAGTTTCTCAACAGCATTGACTGTTTCATCCAAACCGACAGCAAGCTGCAGAATACAATTTCAAATCAGACAAATCCAATACTCCTCTTTCCATTGCACTCTGTAATACCTTTTATTTAACTTGGTTTTTCCCCTTGCCACACAAAATTGCCTCTGTTAAGTGGTATATCAGTTGTCAAAACAGGTACTGTCTGAAGCAAAAACTTCATTCTAGGCAGACATTCATTTTTCTTACAGAAAGTGTCTCCAACAGTGACAATTGTAGTTTCTCTCATCTTAACATATATTTTTGACTTCATTCCATGTCTTCATGTAAACAAGTTAGACATTATTTTGAAATAACAAAAATAAAAGTGGATGGAAACTAATCAAGGAGAGAAGCAACTTGGAATTAAGGAGAAACTTCCTAACAGTGAGGACAATTAACCAGTGGAACATCTTGCCTTCAGAAGTTGTATGTGCTTCATCACAGGAGTCCCAAAGGTGCTTTTTTCAAGAGGCAACTGGACTTTCTTTGAAGATGTTTTGCTTTTCATCCAAGAAGTTTCTTCAGCTCTGAGTGGATGATGGGGAATGGAAGGATTTATATTCCTTGTAGACAGCTGGTCCATTTTTATTCTTTTAGAGAGTCATTGAGTAGTTTCTTTCCTTGTCTGTTAGAACAATAAACAAGGATGTTGTCATTCCCTACATTGCAGGAATATCTGAAAAGCATGCAGATCTTCAGCCAACACAATATACATACACACTTTAAACCCAAGAATACACTAAGGCATAAGCTTGTCTACCCCAAGGATAAAACATCCAGACACAAACTGAGCAACATAGTATATGCAGTACAATGCAGTGTGACATGTACAGATCTGTACATTGGGAAAAGAAAACAACCACTTCATAAATGCATGACACAACATAGGAAAACTAGATCAGGACAAGATTCAGCAGTCCATCTGTATTAAAATACAAAGGCTACTGCTGGTTTGAAAGATGGGTCAGAGAGGCCATCTATGTCAAAACTGAACAGCCCTCTCTCAACATCATCTATCTCCAGTCTACAACACAGTCCTTTCAGCAGTTCCAAGAAGACGCCATACTCCTTTGCACTACTCAGGTGACCCTGAGGACACAGACAAGCCTCTAAGTGGCCTCAATGACTCTCTAAGAGAATGCAAATGACCAACTGTCTGCAAGGAATATAAATCTTTCCATTCCCCACCATCCTGTCAAAGCTGAAGCAGCTTCTTGGATGAGAAGTGAAACGTCATCAAATAAAAACAAGAAAGTCCAGTTGCCTCTTTAAAAAGCACATTAGGGACAACCATGACCTGGATGACTGAGAATTTCCATAGACATTCATCACTGGAATTTTTAAGAAAAGACTGGACAACCACTATTTGAAATGATATAGGACCATGGTGGCGAATCTATGGCATGCATGCCACAGGTGGCACACAGAGCCATCTCTGTGGACACACACACCATCGCCCCAGTCCTAGGCCTTAAGCTGGGTTTTATAAAACCTTTTCGCTTTAGGCCTCCACTGCCATGGGCAAAAAAAAAAAGTTCAATCAATCAATCAATTTCAAATTCTTGCAGGAAAAAAAAGATCTTGCAAAATTGGAATAGATTGATTGAACGTTTTAGTCCCACCCAGTCTGCCGTTATCACCAAAGCCACGCCTACCCAATGGGTCACACCCACCCAATGAGCCACGCGCACCTGACACCCGATGATATATAAGTGGGTTTGGGTTTGCAGTTGGGCCCTCGATCTCTAAAAGGTTTCCATCACTGGTATAGGATCTCCTGCTTCAGCAGGGTGTTGGACTAGAAGACCTGTAAGGTTCTTTCCAGCCCTATTCTGATTGATTGAACATGTAATTTATATTTGTCATAGTGATACCCAGATATTTTACTTTTCTCAACCTGAAAATCTGTTTATTTTCATGTTTTTTTAACACGTTCATATTCTGTTTGTTGATCTCAAGACCTGTTAATGGACCAAATTGCTTTAATTTTCCCATTAATGTTCCCTTTAATTCCTTTTAAAGGTTCTTCTAGAAAGAAACACCAAGTCACCAGCAAAATCTCTTAACTTCTAATTTCTTTTTTAATGTTTTCTCTCATATAGTCTTATAGCTCTATTCAGTATTTAAAGACCCCAATTAAACAAGAGAAGAGATAGTGGACATACTTGTCTTGTTCCTTTTGTATCTCACAAGGTTTTGTTAAATCTCCATTAACAATTATTTGTGCTTTCTGTGAAATAAAAATCAATCTTACCCATTTTATAAAGTTCTCTCCAAAATTCATATCTTCCAAAACTTTGAACAAGAAAGCTCAAATCAAATTGTCAAGGACCTTCACCACATCTAAGAAAATCAATGAATCTTATGTTGCTGCAAATATTTCAAAATGTCCAACAAATTTCTAAGATTGTCCTTTAACTGTCTTTTAGATAGAAACCCACATTGATACTCATGAATAAAGTGTTGCAAAATTACTTTCGATCTATCAGCCAGAATAGTTGTAAAGAACTTGTAGCCATTATTCAGTAATAATAACATAGTTATTGTTAAAGTCAAATCTTGTCCCTCTTTAGTATAAGTACTATATTGACCTCTGTAAAATGCATTTTGTAAATGTAAAAGTTCATCTTCTAAACGTTTATAATAAGATTTTGATAATCCATCTTGTTCAAGCATCTTTCCTGGTTTATTTTTTTTTAATAGCTTCAGAATTTTTTCTTATGGTTTTAGGTCCATTCTTACTGTTTCCATTCCTTTGTAATTCTTGGTACATTTTGTTTCTTTATATACCCATTTATTTTCTTAAGAGATACATCAAATTACAATAATATCAATGAAATGCTTTTGGCAGAGCTATGCTATCCATTAATACAGTATATATCTTTTGTAGTTTCAAAATAATTTTCTTTTTCTTTTATTATTTATATGCCAATCATTTCCCTGGTTTGTTTGCAACTCTCAGGTTGTTTTTACTTTACATTGTTCATTTCCATTTCCATTCCTATTACTATAAATATAGATAACCATCATATAAAAGCTTAATTTGTTGAGAAATATTTCTTTTTCTTTATATTTTTCCTTTTATCTTATCCACAGTAGCTTGTATTCTCTTGCTTCTTTTATTATATTGTATGAACTAACACCTGATAAAAGCTTTACTTGCAACACAATCCATTCTTAAATCAGTACTTTTGTTTATATTATAAACCTCCACTATTGTTTCTTTTGTAACAACATTTCATCTAGTGTATATCTGAAAGAACTGGATTTCCTTTTATAAAGAATACTCCTTTATCTTACACAATTTCTAATTAGAATTTCTTCAATAAAATTATATCTCTATCAATGTTCAGTCTTGTATTAAAATGCTGAGGCAAAGCCTGTCTTTTTCCTGACAAAGTTCACCAATACATCCCTTGAAACATTTCATATTCTTGCAAATCTTGTATTTATTCAATATCTTTTATCAGTTTCTGCCTCTATGTCATCCACATCCCAATCAAGAAAAAAATGCTAAAGATTTAATAACATTTTCTCTAACATGTTCACCAGAATCATCTGAAATTGCTCCAAATCTCAAACAAGCTACCTTTTCTTTCAGTTCCAGTAGTGCCAAATTATCTAATTCTCTTTTATGTTTTGGTGTTTTTATACTGTGGGATAGATTTGCTCTTTTATGTTGTATGATTTTCTTTGAACATTGGTACTAATGCATATGAAGACCTTGGAATGAAAATATCTTTGTCTTCTAATCCTTAAAGTCAAGGATATTTGTGAATGTAAATCTAATCTTATAGAGTAATCCCTGCACATCAGATAACGATTAGCAAATAATCCTTCAGTGATTTCTGGGGTTAGAAACAGTAAAATTATCAAAGAATAGAAGAATATTATGTGTCATGTATATACACTATACAGTACATTGCTAGTTAAAGTCTTTAGCAGTGAATCCGCATTATTGAGACAAATCAATTTGGTTTTATGATAAATCTAATAGCTGGATGTTTTCCTGAAACATGTGACTCCAATTGTTCACTTTGAAATTCTTATAATTTCTTGTGGATAGAAGGCTTAAGACTATTTGAGATACCATGGAAAGTCTATAAGTTCTGCCCAGAGACATACTACACCAATTGTATCTAAAGTAGCCCTTGCAAAACCCATGAGTTAAACCACCAAGAAAGTTGAATATTTAATGTAAGAGTTACCTTACCTTGAGAAGAATAACCATTCTGATGTTCACAGCTCTATTATTTCCATAAAGACAACTTGGGCAAAGATCTGGTAGCACAAATTTTATGTGATACTAAAAGAAGGCTAAGGAACACATCCAAGTGGAGAGTTTTACATTAAAAGTATTCTACAGCTATGCCCCTTTCCTTGTTAAATAGCTTATTTTTTATTTAGTCAATGAAAAAGCAGGAAGTGCAAGTCAATATGTCTTCCAAAGTCATCCAACTATTGTTGTTCCAAAATACCAATAATAAAGAAAGGCTTTCTATCATTTCAGTAATGACTATATAACACTATGAAGACGCAATAATTCACTAGGAGGGAAAGGACCAAAATACGTAAAGTCTGTATTTCTAGTAAAATGAGACAGAGAAATTTCACAAGAAAGGAAACCAAGAAAATGAAAAAAAAACCCTGTCTTCTCTTGATTTGTCCATATCAGTTATTTACATCAGATTTATTTATAACAGCCTTACTGCGTCCTCTCATTATTTAACTGACATCTCTCATCTATTTGAAGGTGCCTGACATATACTCTATTAGTGGAATTCCTTGACTATATATATTTAATTGATTTTTTTACTGTATGCAGAAGATGCAACATTATTTGCATAGTATTGAATATTATTTCTTTTTAACATTCTGCTTGTAGGTATCCCCATTGCTATAAAGCAGGGGTGTCAAACTGCTGGCCCGCGGGCCGGACACGTCACGTGGAAGCTGCACCCACCCTATTGCCGGCAATGGCAAACCCGGCCCAATACGTTGTACAACGTCATATGATGTCGCGAGTTTGACATGCCTGCTATAAAGGTAGCAAGAGAATATATTACCTGGGAAAGCACTTGCACTGAAATAGTAATAGAGAATTGAAAACATGTTTTGCCTTAAAATACATTAGTGTTGATTTACTGCTCAATAAATATAACAAGCTTCCACTGAAGCTGACAAGCCAATAGAGAGAAGCAGAAACAAGATAGGTATGTGATTAGATGCTTCTCTAATTACTAAAAGAGGCTGATTAGGGATGTTCAATATGGTTTCTATGCAGTAGTTTTATATTTGCAACTTGAAGCCCAGAAAGTTATGTTTGATGATTAAAATAAGCTGCCTTTGGGAGAACATTAGCATGTAAAATACTATAGCAAAGGCACTCTGAATAGTTGTTGCTTGCTATCCAAAATCACCAAACAATAACACATAACAACTCTGGGAACCACATTAATTTTAAGATTTCATTGCAACAGAAATAGCAATTTGATTTGGCTTATTTCCTTTGAAGGCATTGTTGTGATAGATATCCCACAGCCAGAATATGAAATTAAATTAAATCTGTCAACACCTTACTACTGCGCGTGCGTGCACACACACACACACACACACACACACACACAATATCCAAAATCGGTGACATGGGAAAAGAGAGGAAGAAAACCACCAATTTAGTAAACTTTTATTTCCAACAAATTTCTATTTCCTTCCCTTTCCTTACCAGAAGCTTCCAGAACATGCTTAGTATGATAAGTAAAGTGGAAAAAGGCTAGCAGTATTCTGATCTTGACCAAAATAGGGTGCCAGAAACAAGTTTTTTTTTCCCATAATGACAGCAGAGCTATCTGCAGTTAGATTAAGCTAATGCTTGCGATGTCAATTAGAAGAAGAACTCTTATTTTGTGATTCAGGACTTGTGAGTACATGGACCACAAGTTCATTTAGGAAAGAAATTGAAACCAAGAAAGAAAGAAATTAAAGAAAGTAGCAGGGAGAAAAAAGCTTGCAAAGTGGAAAAAACCTATGTGTATCAAGAGCTATATATCTACTTACTTCTTCTTTTCAGGTTTCTAAGAAAATTAAAACAAGAAACAAGCTGTAATCAGTCAAACCAACAAAAGTTTCCTTCTGTAGAGAGGCAGTGGGAGAGTAAAACAACAAAGTACAGAAAATTCTATTGAACACTGCTAAGTGAAACAGCTTTCCTGTTTTATAACATTAAGATTAATAGATCTTTTATATCAGATGTCTTTGTTTTTTCACATCAGATCAAGAAAAATGTGCTTTATTTTCTGTGTCACAACAGAAGTTTCTATGTAAATGGATATCCACTCCCATTCTTGGACCATCTTGGGAAGCAACCAGTGAAGCACTCACCTAAGCAGAAATTGATCAATATATGAACATCTCTCTTATAATCAATCCATCCAGCTCAATATTAGCTAATGTGACTGGATTTCACACATTGTTCCAAGGCGTAATGGTGCCTATCTAGTTTTAGTTAATACGAATCATGTCCCTTATGTGAATCCTGTGGTGATGTTTCACTAGACATTCTGGTGGCTCTAATCTTTATGTTGTTCAGTAACTTACTGAAGACTTCATTGTTTTTCTGGGCCTTGGAGACAAGACAATGGCTCATGCTGATTTTTGTTTTATTTGGGGGGTTTTTTGGTTTTATTTTAATTTGTTTTGATGTTTTGCTCTTCCAGTCAGTTATATTTGTTGTATGTTGGGTTTTTTTTAACTTGTAAGTACCCAAAGGTAATTAAATTAAATTAAATTAAATTAAATTAAATTAAATTAAATTAAATTAAATTAAATTAAATTAAATTAAATTAAATTAAATTAAATTAAATTAAATTAAATTAAATTAAATTAAATTAAATTAAATTAAATTTCCCTCCCCTGGATACAAAGTAACAAAGTACAATTCCCACTTCCAATAAATAGTCATAAATCACATTACCCAATTAGCTTGAAGTGCGGGCTTCCTCCCCAGCTCTCCAGCCTGCCAAAACACTATCAGCTCTGAGCCCAATGTCCTTGGGTTCCCACGGCGGAGTATTTTTTGTTATGACTAGTTGGACTCTCATCCCTATCCCCCCTCCCAGCATCAACTAATTCTAAAAGCATAGAGAAAATGGCTACATTTTAATCCGATGTTAGCAGCGTTGACACTGGGTTTGCCTACTGCATAAAGCCCTAGCTAGTGACTACATTCATATAACAGTCAAAATCTAACATGTTACATAATAGCTTAGAATCCAGTTTGAATCCAATTATGGTGGGTTGTTCAACAAATCATAAATAGAACAAACCATGGCATAACATGACTGGAAAACCTGGCAGGACCATTTCAGAATTTTAAAGAGGAATGTTTTCTAGTCATTTCTCCAATGCTCTAGACTAACCCTAGTTTTGTTTATTTTTGTTTTTCAGAATATTCAGTTCTGTCACTAAGCAGTGTTGCTCTCTGACTTAAACTCATAGTAACACTGCAGGGACATTTTGTTCCCAAAAGTCTTCTGTTTAACATAGAACTGGTTTTGAAAGGGACAGATAGAAATAAAATAGAAACCTCAGTGGAAGAAAGTTCATTCTCAACTACTTTTAGTACAGAGCTGGAGAATAGATAGCTCTATTAATGCCTTCCCCATATCCTTTTGCTTTGCTACTCAGTCTAGAAGCATCTGACTTCAGAGCTGTGTTAGGTAGGGGAAGCAAGTGGGCATAAAGAAAGGAAAGTCAAGGCCTGAGCCTAGATGGTCTTGTTTGTCTTCTCTGTGACCTTCTCTTCCTAGATTTAATATTTTACCTCCCTTATTTATTTATTTATTTATTCAGATTTGTATGCCGCTCCTCTCCGAGGACTCGGAGCGGCTCACAACATATATATAAAACAATTTCAACTAAATCCGAACAAAAATCATTCAAAAATAAAAACCCCATACATACTCATCAGTCACACCACAATCAACAATCATCCCCAGGCCTGCCGGCAGAGGTAGGTTTTTAAATTCTTTCGGAAGGCCGGGAGAGTCGGGGAAACGCGGACTTCAGGAGGCAGTTGGTTCCAGAGGGCTGGCGCCACAACAGAGAAAGCCCTCCCCCTAGGGCCCGCCAGACGACATTGTTTTGCTGACGGGACCTGGAGGAGGCCGGCCCTGTGCGCTCTCACCGGTCGTAGAGAAGTATGTGGCAGAAGGCGGTCCCGTAAGTCCCTTGCTTATTTTCATTAAATATATCAACATCTTCACTGGTCTCACTTTGGAGTAAGAGACTGATATTCTGTGGTGTGTTTTTTTTTTGCTTACCTACCTAAAAACTCTGCAAGTGATCTGAATGTTGAAGGAAAAGTCTTCATCAGGGTCCAGTCCAAGCCGGGAATAAACAATATGGTGACTGCTTTAGAAAGAAGGTTGTAGTTTATTGAAGAGGAAAGCCAGACAGAAAGATGTTCTGGAAGAAAAGAGTGAGCACATGTAGTAGGGAGTGGGTTTTTATACCCTCTTGGGCTTTTGTTTGGAGTTTTTTCCTATTCCTGTATGAGGCTTTGTATTTCCTGTGTCATGTACTTTGACCTGAGTGTGCCCCTTTGGCATTGTGGGTTAATCCTATTATGTCCTGTCTTAGAATTTGGGTGAGGTATGTAGATTTTAGGTGTCTTTGTCTTCCTAAGCTTCTAGCTGGAGAGCTCCAACCTTCCTGAATAGATAATTACATCTGCATTTCTATAGGCCTGATTCCTGCTTGGGGGAGATTAAGAAAAACTGGGCATGCTTTTCTACCTCTTTAAGATCCTTTGAGGAAATATAATATTCTGCCCTTTTAATATTTCCTTCTGTGGGGGGGCTGACTTCCCATATGAAATATGTGTAATTTATGATAATCTAAATATCTGGCATTCAGCTTTGCTCAGGTTAGGAGTGGTAGTCTTTTATTCTTTTTTTTTAATGGATCAAATAATTCCTGGAGGATTAAGCTATTGAAGCCTATTAGTCATGGTGGCTATTTTTTCTGCAAAGATAATATCAAAGATAGTACATGAAAACATGAGGAAAAAGATGTTGTTTAGTTTGTATCTTGTTTGCCAATATCAGAAGAATAACAGAATTAGAAGAGATTACTTAGGCCATTGAATTTAAATAATTGCTAAAAATGTCCAGCTTTCATTTGAACACATAACAATGGTAGGAAAGCCTACTATTCTCTGGATAATTGTTTCCACTATACTTACTATTAGGATATTTTTAGCAATTAGCACCAATCTATCCTTTTGAACCCATTATTTCATTTCCTGCATGCTGAAATGACAGATATGGAGTGCTATCATATTTGGAACCCTGCATATCTAACCACAATTGTAACTATTTAAGCAATGTTTTATGGCACAATACTGTGTTAGAAAGTGCATAGATATTAACTGGTGGAATCTGTCCTGGGGGTATTAACATATTGTAAGTATTGTGATATGGAAGGAAATAGTTCTCCATTTTCCCTCCATTTTCTAGATTTTCCCTGCTAATTCTTCCTCCATCATTGCTACTTCTTTGATTGCTTTGTTGTACATCATGGTAGTGGCAAACCAAAAGCACTGGATGTTTAAGACTAAGTGTAGTGAAAAGAAAGAAATTGGACATGGAATTTTAGTAGGGGCAATTAAACTTGTGGATGTTCCATCAATGGAGATTTTTAAGAGAATGGACAGCCATTTGCCTGAAATAGTATAGGGTCTGCTTCTTGAGCAGGGGGTTGGACTAAAAGACCTCTAATTAAATGATTGATTAATTAAACTGCTCTTTTCTGATGTAAATAATTTGGATTTGTTATCACTTTTAAGACCTTTCATTGTCATAAAAGTCTATTTTACAAAGCCATTTAAGAACAAATCTGAGATTTTTCTGGAACTTTGTATTAACCAATGTAAAACATTTTGGGATGAGTGAACTCTGAATCATTATCTAAATGATTCAAGGTCTGCTTGACACCTTGCTTTGGAGATGGTAATGCTTTAGTCTTGTCTATTACTTTCATTCAGAAGCTGGATGGGAGAAGACAAGAGAAAAGATTTATTTTATTGTGCTGGACTTTTAACGTAATTGATACATGTATCTGTTTGAACAGTTTTGCCAGGATGGTCTTGGGGAGGGGGGCTTTTTTGCAGGAGATCTAAAAAATTAAAAGTACTTTCTGTAAGTAGGACTGGGAAGATAATCAAGGAACATGGGGCTGGGTTTAATTTATTTGTTGGTACTACTCATCTCTAAATATGACATATACTGGGAATGCTATATAAATCTGAATTAGTGTTAAAAGCTAAAATTGAATTAAAGCAACAAAGTATTAGCATCAGCTGGTGGATATCACTAGATATCAGTCTATATGTATAGGGTCTTTAAATCATCAGATTTTATTATTCTCCTGGACACCAGCTTATTTATGAGATGTTCAGTTAAGTCTCAGCTAAGGTCAGGAAAGCTTTTATTCAGCATTGTTCTTAGTATGATTAGACTTGGGCTCAGAGCTACATGCATTATTTAATGCTACACAATCTTCACTGGTGCGAATTGATGAATCACAGCTCACCTCTCAACTTTTTAATTCGCTGTGTAATCTATAACATTACATCAAACCAAGTGCAAACGAAAATATTGTTTATTACATTTTTATCTTCCATTTATGGGTCCAACTTATGAATTTGAAGAACTTTCTTCTCTTATATAAACTTACCCCTCTGATAAAAACTATTGTTGCTCTATCTTGTAGTACTTTCAGAATAACAGTGCCTAGAACTACATGTTTTTAAATAATTGAGATTAAATTACCTTCATCTTTATTTTCTAGCAGCAAGTAAAGATAATTATTTTCAGGAAAACACCTGTTTTAGCAATTGTGTGATTTTACTTACTGATTTCTACTTTGGTTTTTTGAGTCTGTTGCCTGTTTTTGTTTTTTAAATGGTAAGATATCTACATCTTCTTCTGCAGAATGGAACACTGAGTGAAAACTCATTAACATGAATAAATTAATGCACCTGAACAGTCATAGGATCACAAAAGATTATCTAACCACATTGGTACAATTCCACATTTAATATCAGCAAATGTTTTATTTTAATTTATCCAAAATCATGGTCTTAAAATTGATCACAACCGTAATTATCAAAAGGAACATAGAGGGTGTATTAAAAGTCAGGCCCCATAGGCTAATCACAAAATGTTCATTGATTTGATTAATTCATATTTTTCAGGATAAAATGTGACTGTACTTAGGAATATTGAAAATTCAAGCCTCAAATGAGGAAAAAGGAAATGGCAATTAATTCAAACATTAAAGGTAATTTATAGAATAAAATATCTATATAGAGGTAATTCCAACTCCAAGCAAGTTAATTCCTTCATTGTCCATATAATTCATCCATCTCTTTCCTGCTCAACATTAGCTTTATCATAAAAATGATTTTATGTTGTCTATCACAGTGTTCATTTCAATCAAAATTACTAATGAAAGTATTGCATCCATTTGTTCCCTCCTTTGTCTTTTTAAATAATTGTACAAATAAGAATTATGTTTCTCCTCAGATGCTTCATATAGCTTTCTGTATAAAGATTCTAATGTTTGAAAAAGTCTTGGGAACACTGAATGATACAATCTGAAAATTGGTCCTTGCATAGCAGTGTAGACCAACACAAATTTCTGGCTAAGTAAAAAAGCAAGATGCAGAAACCATAACACATACAGAAACAGTTAGTTGAATATCCCTGGAGTTTCTATTTCCTGAATAAATGTGTGCCTACAACACACTCATGTGTTTGTGTATCTATATATTTATCCATCATTTGTCTGCAAATGCTACATTCCACCCACTCCAAAAAGTAGGGACAGGAGAAAAAACAAATGAATATATTGAATTAATTATTAATTAAAATCACTTGTCTATAAAAAAGCTACTTTCTCCAGCATGATGAGTGTAGAATCCACCGGTGGGTAATCTCAGCCTTCCTGCTCAGTTGAGACTAAGTCAGAAATCTGCCACGCCTCCCTCTGGGCTGAAGCATCCCAGTTTTTTACTTAGTCTTAGCTCAGCAGGACGCAGTTTTCTTGGCTCCTCTGAACACTAGATTAGGTTAAATATCTAGTAACTAATTAAATTAATTATTTAGTAATCTAAATTAAATATTAGTCTTACTGATCAATTTGGCTCCAAATTATAGCTGGCAACTGACTGCAGCCTCGACTCTAGCGAGCCTTGCAGGCTCCACCTGAGTTTCCTTCCTCGGACTCACAGGCCTCCGATATCATCGCAAAAGGAATTTCTCCAGATCTTCCTTCCAGGAGGCACGGGGACTAAACTCAGCTGAGCAATCCCCTTGGGAGGCCGGACGGCTTAACTGGAGCCCGTTTTCACTGCAAATCATCCAGACGGCGATCCGGATTGCAGTGGAGGCTGTGCAATGCTCCAAACAGCAAGTCATTTGTTTTCGGTCTCAATGGCTGTAAATAGGCCCAAAAGACTCTTAGTAGCCCCTTTGAGGACAGGGAAGGCCCGGCCGTCTCACAGACGGCTGTTGTTTTTGCAGCAGCCACCATTTTGAAGGATTTGCAAGTTGCGGCCACCATTTTGGAACTGCAAAACCCCTCAGCAAGGCTTCCCAGCCTGCTAGGCCCACTCTGTTAATATCCTGCCATGACAGGCACAGATCGGGGGGGGGGCGAACCGGACAATTCAAAATCAGACCACAGCCACGATACCTGACCATTGGTGGCATAGGTGGCATGACCATCATTTTGGATTCCCCAGTCACCTTCTTGGCCTATCAGCAATCTCTTTGACCTACGGCCTTACCACCTCATTAGAGACCTTCCAAGCCTCCTAGAAACCTCAATTGAGGTTTTCCAGGCCTCACAGGGCCTTTAAAATCCCAGAAATCTCAATAGAGGCCTTTCAGGTCTCGCAGGGCCTTTAAGGTCCTAGCAATTGAACTGAGCAAATCTATTCATGAAAGTTGCTCACCTGGGCTTCCACAACAATCACTGATAACTTCCATACAAGAGGGGGAATTTATTAGTATCCACCTGCCCCATTTAGCCATGTGGCACTGTGTCGCAAGGCCTATCAGATAATTTTAGATAATTATCTGGCTGTCAGCCATTGCTGTTGCTCAGAGCGTGGGAGCTCCCTCTCTGACAACCAGATCTGCATGCTTAACCCCCCCCGGAGATCTCCTGCTCAGAATATCAAGGAGGCAATGGCAGACAGTACAACTCCTCAGCCATTGCAGGGCTCTTCTGTTCCCCCCAAAGAAAAATAAAGCAGACCATCTGAATTGGAAGTGGGGGGAAAGAAAAAATCTAAGGCAAAGGCCTCATCCACTAAGAAGCCCTCCAAAGCAGCTGAGAGAGAGGCCTCGAGGAGACATAAGGCACTGGAGAGGGAGTTCTCCAGAGCTCAAAGGCTCACTTCCAGTGGAACAGAAGTGGTTTCCCCCCTTCCACTGGACCACTCACCATTTGAGCCTCAATTTGCGCCTCCCCATGATGCCCTTAGGGCATGGTTTCCTCAGGGGGAAACTGAGCAGGTTGGTCCCCCTCTCCCCTCTCTAGCAAGCACTCGGGAAAATTTCCCCTCCCCCATGATACAACAGGACCCAGAAGCCACATATACCCCTACGGCAGCTGGCATCTACCCCACAAACCAACAGGGCATGTGGCCAGACCAATTTCAGGCCTTTATGCACAAGGCCTTTGCACAATACATGGCCTCCTCCATGGGTCAACGGCCTTTACAGATGCCCCTCCCCCCACCATCCCTGCCTCAAACAGGCCCTACCCTGTTTCCCAGTTCATGCAACTCTGACACATCCTCCTAAATAGGATAGGAGGGATCCGCGGACCTTGAAGCTTCGGACATACCTATGTCAGAAGACAGGGAGATGGCTCCGGATCCATCCCCGGCATCTGGTCTCTTTGACCCTTCTCTATTTCAGTCACTAATCCTAAAGGCCTGTACCAAGGCCAACCTCACTCCTGAACAGGAACCTAAGCCATCTACCATCACCACCCAGGACTCAAACCCTCTGTTCTCCAGCACTGGAGATGGAGAATCCACCAATGGGTTTAGACTGTATTCCTGCTCAATCAGATCAAGTCAGCCAAACTTGCCACACCTGTCCTGGACCATAGAGATCCCAGTCTTGACTTGATCTTGCCCAGGACAGGTGTGCAAATTTGGCTCTTAGGCAGGTATAGTCTTCATTGGTGGATTTTCCTTTCCATTAGCTTTGCTGTGCTGTAGTTAGCAAAATTTGGCCTAACATCATAAAAAAATTTAGGCCTCGCCCAGTCAGGAACTTGGAAATTGTTTCCAATCTCCTGCATGGGGGGGGGAATACAACTAGCTAATTTGGGGGAAGGGGCTCCTTCCTCCTTCTCCTTCCTTATTACAAATTCCCCCTTACCTCAATACCACTCAAGCAGGGTTTAACGGCTGTTAGCTCTCATTCAGCATGGGGGGGGAGGACTTTGAATTTCCATCACAGCTTGCTGCTGCAACTCTGGTGACTGTCTCCAGGGAGGAGGCTTACAGGCCGAACATCCCCAGGCCTCTCAGATCACCTTCTGGATCGGGCCAGAGGCTCCTTTGAGCCTGTTCCCAGTAGAGCTAGGTCCTGGTCCTTTGCTTAGCTCACAGTCATGCCGGAGGAGGTGCGCACACGCACGAAGGCAGCGCTGATCAGCTGGCAGGCGGACGCTCGGAAAGGTAAAGGGAACCCTTTTTTTCCTTTTCGCTCCAGTCGCGTTCTTCCTTTTCAAACAGAGTTTTTTTCAGTCGGGCTTGCTCCTTTGAGTCTCCCCTCATGCACGGCCGCCATTTTGACCCCGTGGCCCAGTAG
Organism: Bothrops alternatus; assembly: GCA_034064705.1. NCBI lineage: Eukaryota > Metazoa > Chordata > Lepidosauria > Squamata > Viperidae > Bothrops > Bothrops alternatus. Next base: position 2,218,723 of record JARGCV010000018.1, on the reverse strand, counting down.
GCCCTCCCAAAGAACAACAGGCCCTGTCATCTCAGAGATTCAGGGGAAAGGGGATCCTTCCCTCTTATTGACGGAGTTTTTTTCCCCGTGGGGAGATGTTCATGTTAAGCGGCCACAGTCAGAGAAGGTCCGAGTTAATCAGCCAGGCTGTGCTTCTGCAGTCGGCTGCCATTTTGTAACAGGCTCAGTTAGGCCGCCATCTTGTAGACGGCAACCATTTTGGGGGCAGAACCAGACCTGTCTTCGATTTGTGGCTTACTGTCAGGAAAACACACAGCCTGAAGGCATCTCTAAAATTCATCCCCCACTCCAGTCTGAGTTCTGACTGGTGGGTTTTGTCCATCCAATTTCACCTTTCGAGGTTTGGTGTCTCCTAATTCCTGCTTGTCATTATCTCTCCATTTGGCTCCACTCAAATTCCAGGCACCCCCAGTAGTGTGTCTGTCCTTATCCGGGTAACAACTGCACTTGGATTCCAGGTGCCCCCATTAGCGTGCCTGTCCTTATCCAAGGTACTTCAGGCCGGATTCCAGGCACCCCCAGTAGTGTGTCTGTCCTTATCCGTGCACAGCCACATTGGATTCCAGATGCCCCCAGTAGTGCGCCTGTCCTTATGCATGCAGGGCTGTACCTGGGTTCCAGACATCCCCTGTAGTACACTTGTCCTTACCCAGTGTAAATTACTCTCCAGATACCAGGAGCCCCTGTCATGTTCCAGCGCTATCGAAGAATGGAGAAGGCCACTCTTGCCTCAAAAGGAGCCTTGCCATCCTCATCAGGTCAACCTGGTCTGGAGGGTATTGACAAGATGGCAGCCAAATCTAAGGTTAGATCTGCCACCAAAGTTTCCAAAAGGATGGACAAGAAGGCCAGCCGGAGACACCAGGCCTTAGAAAAGGAGTTCTCCAAGGCGCAGAAAAGAGCCAGGTTGGGGACAACTCAGGCCAAAGGGTTAGCCTTTGATTGCCCCTGGTTGCTCCAACCTCCCCTCTGGGAATCTGGTCAATGGGGGAACCCTTACTTTCTCCTGTGCAAGGTGGGACAGGCGAGTTTTCTTCCATTCCCTAAACTTTTACTACACGTGTTCCCCAAGGGGTTCCTGAGGCCACATTCACCCCTACTGTGGCAGGACTTCGATCTGCCGAACCGGCCTCTTTCCCTAGGGAGGACCACCTAGCATTGCTGATCGCGCAAGCAGTAGACCGAGCACTCAGTGCAAGGGCACAGGCTCCCAGACTAGCAACTACCATTCCCCGTACTATTCAACAACTGAGGACTGAGGTCTATTATAATCCTTCCTCTCCATCTGGGTCATCAGTGTCTGATGATTCTTTCCTTCACCATCCCGCCACAGAACAGGATATCCCAATGTCTGAGGAAGAGGAAGCTCCTCCAGAGGCCCCTTCTTTCAGTGGCCTCTTTAATCTGGCTTTCTTTATCACCTTGTTACATAAGGCCACATCCACTGCCCACCTCGGTCCTGAGCCTTCATCAGCAACAACTTCCACTCCCCCAGATTCGGAGGCAGACCCGAACTTCATTGAACCGGTCGCAGCTCAACACTGCATCCCTTGCCCTTCCTTGTTTCTGAATGCAGTCTGGAAACAATGGGCTTCTCCAGCTTCTCTTCCCCTCCCAAGTAACACTGACAAGAAATTGTACAATGTTGCCAAGGATCTAGAGGAAGCTCTGGAAGTATAGTGGACAAGCCCTTAGGCCCCCTTGTATCGGCCACCGCCATCTCCGGGGACTTTGTGGACGTCCTGAAGGCTGACGATCACAAGTGCGAATCTACTTACTGCAGAATGCACCAAGCGGCTGCTTGGGCGATCAGGGCCTCAACCTCCGCGTCCTTTTTCAATAGGGCCACCCTCTGCTGGCTCCAGCAGCTTCAAGCCCGGATTCCAGCGGAGGACATCCACACACACCAGGATCTCAGTAAGATGGTGGCGGCCACCGAATATGCGTCAGATGCAACCCTCCAGACCACCAGATTTTCGTCCAGGGCGATGGCTGGTCGCCGGCTGCTCTGGTTGAAACACTGGCAAGTCTATGCGAAGTCTAAATGGAAGCTGGCGGCTGCTCCATATCAGGGAGGTAAATTACTTGGGGATGCCCTAAATCCCTACATAACTGAAAATAAGGACAAGCATAAAGTCCTTAATCATCTCCTCAAAAAGCAGGACAAGTGCTCCGGCTACTATCCACGAAGACAGTCCTTTCATGCAGGAGCTAGATACAGTTACTCCCAGCACTTCCACTCCTTTCCGGCCAGACAAGACAGACAGGAGAGACAGTCTGATAGGCAAACTCCCAGACCCAGACAACAGCCTCAGGGTAAGCAGTCCTTTCAAGGAAGCAACAGGCCATTCCAATGCCCCAGGTGACTCTCCATCAGTACCTCCCATAGGGGGCAGGCTCTCTTTGTTTGCCCACCAGTGGGAGGCCACCACCACGGATGCATGGGTGCTCAACACCATTCGTCATGGGCTTTCCCTAGAATTTGTCACCAATCCCCTGAATTGGTTCCTTTCTTGTCCTTACCCCTGGAACCGAACAAAGAAACGGTTAATGAACAAAGCCGTTCATCATTTAATTCACATACGGGCCATAGAACCGGTACCGCTGGGCCAGAGAGGTCAAGGATTTTACTCCATCCTCTTTGTCGTTTCAAAGGTGTCAGGGGGATGGAGAGCCATTTTAGACCTCAAGGGCTTGAATTTTCATCTTGCATACCACAAATTCAAGATGCAAACGCTCCGCTCCATCTTGGGAAGCATAGGAAAGGGGGAACTCCTGACATCTATTGATCTCACAGAGGCGTACCTCCATATCCCTATCTCTCTGGCCAACCGGCGGTTTCTACGATTTGCGTATAAGGGATGCCACTTTCAGTACAGGGCACTCCCATTTGGCCTGTCATCGGTCCCAGGGTGTTTACCAAGATCCTGGCAGTTCTAGCAGCACACTTGAGAATGATACCAGTCAAAGTCCAATGCTATTTGGACAACATATTAATCCAGTCATCATCCACCCAGTCTGCCATGTCGTATCTAGATCTGGTGGTAAAGCTGCTTCAGAACCATGGGTTCTCGGTAAACTTTCTCAAGAGCCATTTGCTTCCCACAACAAGGTTACTACACCTCAGCGCTATCATAGACACCGTGGAGTGCCAAGTGTACCTATCTCAAGAACACCAGGACAGTATAAGGGAGTCAGTCCTCCAGATACACAGGAGATAGTCTGTAACATTGGCCAGTCTCTCCCAATTGTTAGGGAAGATGATCTCGGCCATAGCAATCGTGCCATGGTCCAGGCTCCATACCAGGGAGTTGCAATGGTTCATGTTGCCCTTCCAGAGCAGAATCTCAGTGCTTCCCACCAAAGAGTAAGACTGCCGCAACAGGTATTGCGCTTCCTCAGGTGGTGGCTATCACCAGCTACACGCAGAGGGTCATGTTTCAAGGAGCCGGACCAGATAGTGCTCACAACGGATGCCAGCCTGTTCGGCTGGGGAGCACACCTTCGTTCACAGTGGGCACAGGGTCGGTGGTCCAGTTAGGACCTCCGACACAGCATAAATTGGCTCGAACTACAAGCCATCCATCTAGCCCTTCGTCACTTTCATAGCCGGGTGGCACGCCTCCACGTTCTGATTCTCATGGACAATGTGGCAGCCAAGGCTCACATAAACCTCCAGGGAGGCATCCATTCTCGGAACCTTTTGTCTGAGTCTCTCCTACTGGGAACCTGGGCAGAACATAATCTAGCCTCCATCAAGGCTGACCACATTTCAGGGGAAGCGAACACGCAGGCCGACTTCCTGAGCAGGACAATGGTGGATCACTCAGAGTGGTGCCTCCACCCGAGGATCTTCAGAGAAATTTGTCACCGCTTTGGCCTTCCGCTCGTGGACCTCTTCGTGTCCCCGTTCAACACTCAGCTGCCTCGGTTCTTCTCCCAGTTCCCATCTGCAGGGGCGGAACTGACGGATGCTCTTTGGAGTCCATGGCCCCAAGGCCTGCTTTATGCCTTCCTCCCTCTTCCTCTCTTCCCGGCCGTAATACACCTCAGCGCTATCATAGACACCGTGGAGTGCCAAGTGTACCTATCTCAAGAACACCAGGACAGTATAAGGGAGTCAGTCCTCCAGATACACAGGAGATAGTCTGTAACATTGGCCGTAATACACAAGCTCCTCCGGGAACGGGCAGAGGTTCTCCTGGTGGCCCCTTATTGGCCAAGGAGACCTTGGTTCACCGACCTGATGAGCCTCTCCCTCACAGAAACTTGGAGGATTCCTCCGGAATGGATCTCGCTCAGCCAGGGAGTCATTCTCCATCCAGACCCCAGTGGCTCCAGTTAGCCGTTTGGTACTTGAGCGCTCAATCTTAACAAGAGAGCTTTGTTGCCCAGGAGTCATCACAATTATTCCGGCCTCTCCCTGCCCTTCCACCAACCGTATTTACGAGGCCACGTGGAAAAACGTCCGATTATGGTGCTCCGGCCAACAGTTGTCGCTCTCGGGGCTCACAATTCCCCATATCTTGTTAGACGGTCTGGAGAGGGGCTTGGCCCCGAACACATTGCGCAGACAGGTTGCAGCTCTGTCCACGGTCCTTACATACAATTCAGCGGGAACTTTGAGTCATCACCTCTTAATCCGATTATTCCTTAAAGGGGTTTCTAATACCAGACCCCCTACCATGCACAGGTACCCTTCGTGGGAATTACCACGGGTCCTTCGGACTCTTACTAAGCTGCCCTTTGAGCCCCTAAGGCCATGCGACGTTCGCTACCTGTCCCACAAGGTGGCATTCCTGGTGGCAATCACGTTGGCATGAAGTATCTCAGAATTGGCAGCGCTCTCAGTCAGGGATGACTTGTGCATGTTCCATCGGGATCGAGTGGCCTTACAACTCGACCCCATCTTCGTCCCGAAAGTAAATTCTCTATTCCATAGGTCACAGGACATAGTGCTATCAGATTTTTGCCCTAACCTATTGCATGCTCTGGAATGACAATGGCATAGCTTGGATATCCGTAGAGCACTTTGGTACTATATTTCACGGACAGCAGAATTCCGCAAATCCGAAGCCCTCTTTATATCCTTCCATTCTTCCTCCAAGGGCCAGAAGATTTCCTCTTCCATAATTGGCAGGTGGATTAGGGCGTGCATCGCCGGGGCATATCAAGCTGAAGCATTGCCAGTTCCACGACGGGGTACTGCCCATTCCACACAAAGTGCAGCTACTTCCATGGCCTTGACCACCCAGGCGTCTATTGAGGAAGTATGCAGGGCAGCCACATGGGCTTCACCATCTCCTTTCATTCGGCACTACAAAATTGATAGATTTGCCTCAGCTGAGGCTTCCTTCGGTAGGAGGGTTCTCCAACAGGTTATTTAGCAAAGTGCCACACCGGACCAGTCTGCTTCCCACCCTCAGGGACAGTAAGATTTGGTATGTCCCATTGGTGGATTCTCCATCTCCAGTGCTGGAGAAGGGGCGTTGTCTTACCTGAATTCCTTTTCTCAGTACAGAGATGGAGAATCCACTCCCACCCATGTAGGTCATCTAGGCCTAGGGTTAGTTTTAGTTTGATGAGCCACAACATCTTGCTGTCAGTCAATGGCTACGCTCGCGTCAAGACTGGGATCTCTATAGTCCAGGACGGTGTGACAACTTTGGCTGACTTGATCTGATTGGGCAGGAATACAGTCTAAACCCATTGATGGATTCTCCATCTCTGTGCTAAGAAAAGGCATTCAGGTAAGACAATGCCCCTTCTCAGAGCTGGTGGTCGAGGAGAAACAGATTCCATGCCCGAGTTTTTTCCGTAGCACGGTGGAAAAACAGTGGTCTTCACTGGGCACTCTGCCTTCTCCCAGCGGGACAGAGAAAAAACTTTTCAATGTCTCCTTCTCCTTCTCTTCCCTCCTGGAGGTGCCACTTGTGGACACTCCCCTAACTTCCTTGTTTTCTTCCTCCACCATTCCAGGGGACATGGCAGAGGCCTTGAAAGTGGAGGAAAAGAGATTTGAGTTTTCCCTCCGCAGAGCTCACCAAGCCTCGGCGTGGGCGATCAAGGCGGCTACATCATCGGTTTTTTTCGCCATCATCCATCATGTGGCTCCATGAGCTCCAGGGCCTCGTTCCCCCTGACCAGGTGCGAGCACATCAGACATTGGGCAAATTGGTCGCAGCGTCTGAATATGTGGCGGATGTGTCGCTTCACTCTGCCAGGTACTCCACCAGATCTATCGCAGCCACTGTCTCGGCCCACAGACTGCTTTGGTTAAAACAATGGCAGACCGACCTGAAGTCCAAGTGGCGCCTATCGACCGCCCCTTATAGCAGCACGCATCTCTTTGGCCCAGTCCTCGAGCCATATCTCATAGAGGGAAAGGACAAGCTCAAGGTACTTGCACACCCCTCTAAGAGGGAGGACAGAAAGCCTCAACAGGGAACCCTTTGGTTCCAGTACCACCTGGGATTGGAGGCAGCCCTTTCGGGCCGGGCAGTCCTGGGATTGGCCCTGGAGCTCTCGATCCTTCTCCCCTAGACAGGATCACCAGCAGGACCATCAGACCCCTAGAGACAGGGCCCAGTACCAGACCAAGTGGCCCTTTCGGGGCAATGGAGGCTGTCCATACAGACGGAACAAGTGATGCCAAGGCAACCTCTCCCATAGGGGGCCATCTGTCCCTATTCAGTGACACTTGGGAGGCCATCACCACAGACTCATGGGTGATAGTCACCATACGACATGGCCTCGCCCTGGAGTTCTTATCCATACCTCCAGGGTGCTTCTTACCGTGCCCTAACACAAGAAACACCACCAAGGCAGGTCTCATGTCCATGGCCATCTCCCATCTACTGGAGATAGAGACCATAGAGCCAGTGCCCATGGAACAGAAGGGACAGGAGTTTTACTCCATTCTGTCTGTGGTACCAAAGGCCTCAGGTGGCTGGAGGACGATATTGGACCTGAAAGGGCTAAACTACTTCTTGGCCTACAAGTGGTTCAAGATGCAGACCCTCAAGTCCATTCTGCCCAGATCAGGAGGGGAGATTTCTTGTCCTCCATAGACCTGACAAAAGCTTACCTTCACGTCCCGATCCTTCCCGAACAATTCCTCCGGTTTTCTTACGCGCACCGGCATTTTCAGTACAAAGTGCTCCTGTTGGGCCTTTCCTCAGCCCCACGGGTGTTTACGAAGATCTTGGTGGTCTTAGCCGTCCATCTGAAAATGATCTCGGTGCGCGTACAATGCTATCTGGACGATATCCTTATCCAATCCCGTTCCTTCCGTTCATCCCAATCGGACCTGGAAATAACCATCAGGACTCTTCATGTTCATGGATTCTCCGTGAACTTCCAGAAGAGTCACACGGTCCCATCAACTCACCTCCTCCACCTGGAGGCGATCATAGACTCCAATCTGTGCGAAGTCTTCCTTTCCCAGGATCGCCGGAACATCCGGACCCTCATCCACCGTATTTGGAGAGAGAAGGTAGTTCCCCTAGTCCAACTGTCTCAACTACTGAGGAAGATGGTCTCCTGTATGGGGACCATTCAATGGGCCAGACTGCACTCCAGAGAACTCCAGTGGTTCCTGCTACCTTTCATGAGCGGAACATGAGTTCTTCCACCAGGAGGGTGAGGGTCCCACACCAGACATTGTCATCTCTTCTGTGGTGGACCTCACCTGCCAGGCTCACCTTGACCACGGACACCAGCCTGTTTGGCTGGGGCGCTCATCTCCAGACACATCTAGCCCAGGGTCAATGGTCCCATTTGGACTTGAGTTAGAACTAAGGGCCATTCTCCTGGTACTCCGCCACTTCTCCACCATAGTAGCAGGAAGCCACGTACTGATATTGACAGACAACATGGCAGCAAAAGCACACGTGAACAGGCAGGGAGGGACCTGCTCCAAGTCCCTTATGCTCGAAGCACACAGCCTGGGCTCTTGGGCAGAGGCCAATCTAAGATCCATCAAAGCAGAGCACATATCGGGGGAGGCGAGCCATCAGGTGGACTCCTTTGAGCAGGTCCACGGTGGACCACTTAGAGTGGCATCTGGACCCAGTCCTGTTCAGGGATATCTCGAACAGATTCGGCCAACCCCAGTTAGACCTCTTTGCCTCCCCGAGCAACTCCCAACTACCCAGGTACCTCACCAGGTACCCATCCCTAGGGGCAGAGGGAATGGACGCTCTTCACAGCGAGTGGCCCAGGGGGTTGCTGTACATGTTCCCCCCACTCCCGCTGATTCCGGCAACCATCCGCAAGCTACTTCAGGAGCAGGCAGAGGTCATCTTGGTTGTTCCACACTGGCCGAGATGACCGTGGTTTGCCGACCTGGTGGAACTTTCAATCTCACCGCCATGGAGGATCCCTCCAGACCATATATCCCTCAGCCAGGGGGTCCTTCAACACCCATATCCCCAGTGGCTCCAATTGGCCGCCTGGCACTTGAGTGGAAAAATTTAGCTAGACAATCCTATTCGTTCAGGGTGATCTTGATGATCCAAGCCTTCAGTCGCCCCTAGACTAATAGGATATATGATGCCACGTGGAGGAACCTTTGCCTGTGGTGCACTAAGCACCAACTCCAACCTCTTTCTGTCACCATTCCGAATATTTTAGACTATCTATTGGAGGGTATGGATAAAGGGTTGACACCTAGCACTATTCACAGACAGGTAGTGGCCTTGTCCACAGTGCTTGCTTGTGACAGTCTGGTCCCATTAGCACAGCACCCAGTAGTAAGCGCTTTTCTCAAGGGGGTGACCAACGCCAGGCCACCGCCGGCTACCGCTACCCCTCTTGGGATCTACCACGAGTACTGCAAGTGCTAATTTCGCCACCATTTAAGCCTATCAGGTCTTGTTCACTCCTTTCTCTGAAGGTAGACTTTCTGATTGCAATCACGTCAGCCAGACGTATTTCGGAGCTGGCTGCCCTTTCAGTCAGGAGTGACCTGTGTATCTTTTATGAGGATAGAGTAGTCCTTCAATTGGATCCATCCTTCATCCCGAAGGTCAATACCTGGTTCCATAGGACCCAAGAGCTAGTTCTCCTGGACTTTTGTCCCAATTCATCGCATAGGCTGGAAAGCCAGCGGCATAAGCTGGATGTACGCAGGGCTCTGTGTTATTATGTAAAACAAACTTCTGCCTTTTGCAAATCAGAGGCCTCGTTTGTGTCATTCCAACCCTCTTCCATGGGTCAAAAGGTTTCCTCTTCGACCATTGGAAGGTGGATTAACATGCATTTCCTGTGCCTATCTCTCTCAGTCCCTACCGGTCCCTAGAAGCATCACTGCCCATTCCACTTGCAGTGCGGCTACGTCAGCAGCCTGGTCTACCCAGGCATCCATTACGGAAATCTGCAGGGCTGCAACTTGGTCCTCTCCTTCTTCATTCATCAGACAATACAAGCTAGACATGTTTGCCTCTGTGGATACTTCGTTTGGCCGGAGAGTGTTATAGCAAGTAGTTCCTTCTGGTGGGACAAAAGCCCAAACTATTTCTCCCCCATAGGGACATGGGCGGCTTTGGTATGTCCCACCAGTGGATTCTACACTCATCATGCTGGAGAAGGGGCGTTGTCTTACCTGAATGCCTTTTCTCAGCATGATGATGTAGAATCCACACCCACCCTTAAAGGCCGTCTGGGCCTGTGTCAGGGTAGGAGGAGCCAACATGACTTCATCATGTTTTGCTTCGCCTTGGTCAAAAACTGGGATGGTCCAGCCCAGAAGGAAGCGTGGCAGATTTCTGACTTAGTCTCAGCTGAGCAGGAAGGCTGAGATTACCCACCAGTGGATTTTACATCATCATGCTGAGAAAAGGCGTTCAGGTAAGACAACACCCCTTTTATACAATTGATTCCCATGTATATATACCAAACATTCCCCCCCCACTCCTCTTACTATATCATGCACACACAAAGAAAGACAGAAAAAAATGTTTCCTCACACACTTGTACATGTTTTTTGTTCTGTGTGGCCCAGAATAAAAGGAGAAGGTGAGTAAGAAGTAAGCAAGTAAGAAAAAGTAACAACTGGGAAGGAAAGGGAAAAAAGGGATCAGCCTAGAATCCCTATATAGCCACAAACCACAGGGCAGTATCCCATGTCATCTAAACAATTGTCAAATTTGAAACAGTATCTGGAGTCTAATCCTGAGAAGCAAGGCCCAGGCACCAGAAACCCAAGTGATGAAGTTTCCCTGCATATTGTCCATGACTACAAGCCTGTTAATTCTGTGATGGTGAGAGATAATCACTCACTACCTCCAGTGGTGGGATTCAGCCAGTTTGTACCACTTCGGCAGAACCAGTAGCTAATTTTTTGTTGCCCAGGCCCAGAATGGACTTCTGGAAGTGGCATCCACACAGAGAACTGGTTGTTCACTTATTTGACTCCCACCACTGACTACCTCTAATATCAGACTTGAGGTATAGATTGCAAAGTGCAAACTTTTTAGGTGGATCTTTGCAATGGTTACAATCTCATTAGAGTCAAGGAGGGCCATGAATTTTTAACTGTATTCAAAATCAGATGTGGGAAGTTCAAATACACTATCATGTCATTCTGGCTCCTTAACTGTGTTTTCAATATTTATGAACTAGATTTGTTTCTGATGTGATTGACAAGCTTGTGGTGCTTTCATGACATCCTAATCTACTCTGAAGACAAACCTCAGCATGACCACCATGTGTGTGGGGGGATCTTGAATAGGCTGAAGGAAAATCACTTTTTTACTAAGCTTGAAAAATTACCCTCTGGTAAGATTGGCAGCCAATATATGATAGATAGATAGATAGATAGATAGATAGATAGTTAGATAGATAGATAGATAGATGGATGGATGGATGGACGGACGGACGGACGGACGGACAGACAGACAGACAGACAGATGTGCTTTTGATTTGAAACAGTTGTATTTATTTCTTGGGCTACTGCATTTCCACAGACACAATGCAAATGGATTCCCAGAAGGTCTTAATAGTACAAATGATATTTAGACTTTGCAAAAGTTTGTCCCATCCTTTGCACATAAGGTTAAATCACTAATGCAGCTGTTGAAAAAAGAAGTAAAATTTGCTTGGGCAGACATACAGAAAACAGCATTTGTGGAGTTAAAATAGATTTTTGGTCTCTACAAGACTGTCTAAGAAAGTAGATACAAAATTTGAGGACCGCTTCAAGGTCATCCCACAAATCAATCCCATAATATTTCACTTGCAATTACCTCCCTCTACAAAAGTTTATCCAGTCTTTCATCATTCATTACCAGTCAAAGAATCCCCTCCTCAGCACCTTGTGGAAATTTGAGGCACCCACCTCCAACACCATTGATTGTAGAAAGAGGATTGAATATAAAGTGGAATAAATACTGGGCTCTAGTTGAAGGGGCAAAGGGATGCAGTAACTGATCCAATGGAAAAACAGCCCAGAATCTGAACAATCTTGAGAGATACCTGGTACGTCCATGTGAGTGAATTAATTCAGCAGTTCACCAACATTTCTCTGGTTAACCAGCCTTTGTGGATAGATCCAGGGGGAGGCAAGGCAGTTGATGACCTTCAACCATCCACTTCTGGCCTTCATGCCTTGAGGGTGAGGGGGGAGAAGCCTACTAATGCTTTAGATATTTTTCATCAACCTGGCCCAATGGTGAATTCAAATATGGGGGAGGAAATTTCCTTTGAGATGGCTTCATTGCCTCCTCTACCAAATTCTCATGAAAACTCACATTCCATGAAGGAAGGGAAGAGCTGTTAGGAAGATGCCATAGAAGCGGGGGGAAAACCATGTTTAAGAGGAGAATGACGTAGAAGAAGTGGCAAAACCTGGGTTGGCGTTAAAAGAATGACAAATGAATTAAGTCGAAGCTTCCTTGAATTTCATTGATCCTTATCATTGAAAATATTTCTTTGCATAGACATGAGTAGCAATAAATCAGTTTAATTGGACCTTCATATGTGGATCTGATCTTTTACACTTGGGAAAAGATAACATTTATCAGGCCAATAGGCTGTCCTAAGTTACAAATAATCTTTATGCTCAGTTTCACAGTAGCAATGTTTTTCAGCGGCAGTGTCTGCAGCCATTTTTGTTATTATTTATAGTCTTACTCTTTCCCTTGTTTCCCTTCTTCTTATGTTCCTTCTATTTTCCTCCTAATATATATGGTATTTCCTTTAATTTGCTCATAATGATTCTGAGAGGGAGAAAAATAACCTTGTCTTCCCAGGTGAATAGAGTATCCTTTAGAAGATAGTCCTGGCAAACAAGACCTGGAGAATAATTAGAGCTGGCATTCCCCACCTTCCACCCATTTCCTCAATCTGCCCAGTTATACTGCCAGCTATTTTACAGAAATTATGGAACAGTTGGCTTCCTTAAATAATTAAGGGGAATGCAGATTTGTTCACACTGATGTATTTGGATAACCTTAAATTGGCAAGAGGGAGAGGAGCCATTATCTTAGGATTTTAGGGTTGCCTGGGAAATATTGCTAGATGAAGACTTCCAGGGAAGAAATGGCTAGCTGAAGACAGTTCCATTAAAAGCAAAGCCAATGACTAAACACTGAGATAGAAATACCCAATGAGTAGACCAGCCCTTTGATAATTCTTCTCTGGACAAGGAAAGGAGCTAAGATCACCCACAAGCATTTCAGAGAGTTGCTGCTCATGAAGAGACAGTAGTGTCCAGTGGGTTTAGAGCTCTTGGGAAACAAAAGAATAGCTATCTTTTTGCTCAAGCCACAATTAGCAGAATGAAGCAAAATATTTTAATATTGGATTTAACGAAGGATATTTTTGACCCAGTAGTGAATTTTAAGGGTGTTTGCCTGTATAGGCAGACTTTAAAAGAAGCTGTGAAAGAGGAACAATTATTATTTGACATGACTGAGACTGTTTTGTATCCTGGTTTTCTTAACATCTCTTGAGGGGCCAGATACAGTTCTTAGGCACATGAAATGTTAAAGGAAGAATTTATTGTTACAAATCCTGTCAGCAAGTCAGCCACAGACTGTGGAGAAAAAGGCAAAAGCAGGAAAACATTACTTGCTGATAAGAACTTAGCTGAACAAAAGTGGCTTAATGACGCTGGAGACAGTTGGTGCTCCATGTACACAGTCAGGTTCCTGCTAGCTCTTAACTTTCCTAGTTTGATGCCTGTTTTCAAGGCAGCTCTACTGTAGGGAGAGGAGGGGAGGGGAAGGAAGGGAGGGAGGGAGGGGGCCTTGGATGATGCTGCAGGAAGAGCCATTCATCTTTCTTTCTGGTGCAAAGCCAGCTCGCCCTCCTGTGGCACATCTTGAGCATGTACCACAGCAGAGCTGGTAAATTGGCAGCCAAATTACTATTCTGCAACAGTATTGTGGTTTTCTGGCTAATGTAACAAATGTAATGTAACTATGATGATGATAACAACAAGAACAAAACCAAATTCAAGGTCAAGCAGTCCAAAGTCAAACAAAATATTTATGATGCCAAGTCAAGAGACAAAGTCTTAGTCAATTAACAAGCTGTGGTTATAAATAACTAGACTCTAGGCAAAAATAACAGAAGAAGAAACCAAGTGTTCAAGTGGCTTCTAGCATAGGAAACATGTTATAGTGAGATTTAAATTTCCTCTCTGCTAAACATGTACAGTACAGGTGTTGCCAATGCGTGATCATAGGTAGACAAGACAAGACAAGATAAGATAAGATAACCTTTATTGTCATATTTTTACTGTGGGCACAACGGCACACATCAAAAATGAAATTCAATTGCCTGCTCTCAAAGTGAAACACAGACATGACATACACCTAAACATACCATGAACAACATATGTACAGACCCACATCCCTACATATACGTAGCAAATAAATATTAAATACTGTCCTTTGCACTCTTAGGTAAGGTGCAGAGATTCCAGGAGGAATACTGGGGGGGGGGCTGGAGGAGGAGGAGTTAATTCCTGAAGCAGCCTGCATTGCAACTGAATCTGACACCAAAGCTATACAGATTGATTTGAATGTGGATTTAAAAATGACAGATGATAAGAATGATATGCAAAAGATGTTACACTGCACATGCAAAAGAAACTGGCTGATGTCTTAATGGTTAAAAGCAATATACAAACAACAAATCAAAACAATGACCTGGATAATTTTCTTATATTGGATTGAAATAGGCTTGTTAAAGCTATGAAGAATTTTATGAGAAGGGACAAAAAAAACAAATGAAAAGAAACCAAGTTCTAGGACAAGAAAGGAATATAAAGTTGTTTTATTTGATCAAGAGTAAAATAGATATATTTGTCTGTAGCAACCCTTAATGGACTTTTGCAGACATCAGGACTGAAATGATCAGTTTTTATAGATTTATTTATAGATACAATATGGGATATAGGAAAGCGAGACATTGTTGTATTTTAAGAGAAGATAAGTTACTAAAATTGTTTATACTTGATATGATGAAGGTGAAAAACACCGTATTTATTTTTTTTATTTTTCTTTACTATATTTTATTCTATGTTCAATATTCTTATTTTTTTCTATTTTCTATTTTCTTTTTTCTTTCTTTTTTATTTTCTGAACCATTTTTCTTTTTATTCTTTTTTAATTTATACTACTTTTTATAGCTATAAATTATAATATTTAATATAATTACTACAAATAAAAAAGGAAATAGTGATACACACTACCCCTTTCCTCCCTACTAAACATTTCCTTATTACTGACTTTAAAATAATAATTGGTTTAGCAGAAAACTATACTGAGTTCAAAAGTGCTACTCCGTTCCTCTTCTTACCTTGCCTCTGTTTCTTCAAATGCTCTGAAGGTAATAGTTAATCAAACTAAACATTTTTAACCCACCCCGAGACTACTTTTGGGTAGTGCCATAAAAAACGAAATAAATACAGTTTAATAACATTATTGCTGAGGGCCAGCTTAAGCCTACCTCATTCATGGTCTAGGGACGACACATCCACACACACAAACCCCCAATGTTTATGCAGCCCTCTGATAGTTTCCTTGTTGCAGATTCTTCATAGATAATCCACCTTTGATGAAGATGAAGGTAATACAACTGAAGACCTGATTATTCCATATGAGTGGCCAAATTTAGTTCTACTGGATTTTTCCTATGTCTCTTCATCTTATTTAGTTGGAAACAATATTGTCCATTATTATTTTTTATAAAAAAATATTTTCTTCTCTGAATTCTATGTTTTAATTATGAATTATGCAAAGAGAATTTTTTCTCTTGTCTCTTCTGAATCTATTGTAAATTAACTTCAGTAGATGAATCTAAATTAGAAGTTTGTGAGTATGTATGGAGAAATAAAATCTCCCAGTATGTGGGCATTATTTTGCCTTATTGTATAAAGTTTTATTATGTAGACTCCTCCTCACCCTCAGCAAAAAGAAAAAAAAATCCAACATTTTTCTAAAGCAAAAGTGCTCCCTTATGCTTATCTTTTTTTTGGCATTTGTTTTAAATCTATGTTATTCTCATTTCCCTATAAGGACATTGTCAAACCAGTTATTATTTTGGTTCCTTTTCCGCGAAATAAGTGCCCACAAGCAGCTCATACATTGAGGACATGTGAACTACTGCCAAGACTAAAGTCCATTCCTTTTTCTCAAAGGGGGAGATGCACAATACAATGAGGTGAAAGAAATATGGAGCATCCTTCCAGGAAGACACTTTATGTTCAAAGACTCCTCTTTTCTTCTCACAGAATGGCAGAACCTACATTTTCCATGCAACGATGTGGGGTTCAAAAGTAGCATTTCCTACCTGATGAACTGCCTCGTCCTTCAAGGACAAGCACATCCTACTCGTGCTGGACTCCATCTGTCAGGATACAGAAGAAAAGCCTTCTCTGCTGCAGCACCTGCCTTTTGGAACATCTTACCATCCTGCTTCCACTCTCCTATTATTCTGCAAGAGCTCAAAAACCTGGCTCTGCTGGTTGGCCGGGGGTCCAAATGTGGGACTTCCATGTTGGAGGTGGTGCTGGATTTATAACAGATTCCTCTTGGCCACCTTGCTCTCTGCTCTCTACCTATCCATCTTTCTTTTTTGATAACCATATAGTTGTCAAGGTTCTGACTAGTGAACCCAACCAAGCAAACACCTCTGAGATTTTTCAGGCTCTTAACACAAAACTTTATTGAGTATGCTATATCAACACATATGAAAGTAAAACCAGCTCTGACCAGACCCCACTCAGCATTGACTTCTTCCTCTTCCCTCTCGGTCAGGTCAATGTTGCCCAATCAAGGTGAAAGATCCAGCCAGACACCTGGCAATTGTCTTTGGTTCCCACAGTCTGCTTTCTTAATCCTTGAAGTCTGCATTCCAAATCTCTTTCCTCTCCCCCCCCCCCCGGACTTGTTGGCAAGTTGAGAAGCAATGTCCATCGCACCAGCAAGGCTAGGCTTCAGGACAATAGGTGCATTTCTCATTGTGTTCTTTTTAATTGTTTATTTTATTATTCAATTATCTTACTTCTGTTCTGTTTACACTTCTTTCATTTCTTCTTTATTGTTGTACACTGCCTAGAGTAGCCGCACAGTGAGGTAGGCAAAAAATAAAATTAACAAATAAGTAAATAATAAATTTCCTGTTGAAGTTAGAAAAGAGAAATTCCTAAAAGTTTAAAGAGATGCTTCCACTGCTTCCTCTAAATCTCTGTAGCATATAAATAAATGAAATGTTACAAGCTATTATGAAATCCCAAAGTTCTCTCACTGAAAGGAGATTACAGTCAATAGTTTTGTCATATAGAGATCTGGAGAACATATAACAAATATTAATATGAAATGAACATTAGCTTCAGATTTTATGGGATCTCATTTTTTTCCTGATAATATATAATAACCAAGTTTACTTTTCAGGTTTTGCCTAGTTTTATGTTTATTTGTGCAGTACATGGTCCCAAGAAAAATTAACTTATTCAGCTGATTTTCTGCATCAGCCATGGGACATGATCTCCAAAGGCTTATGCAAACAAATTCATTTCATTCCATTTATTCTAACTTTTTCTCTTTGATAGCTGCTGGTATTAAGTAGCAGTTCACCCTCCTGAAAAAAAAAAATGCATCATTGGCTGGGACTTGACTTTCCATTGCTTCAGTTTTGTGTAAGTTATAATGGCAATTTGATGCTTGAGGCTTTTAAAAATACATTTATGTCTAATAGCTACATTATGCAGATATGTTCACACATGGGAAAAAAGACTTTATAACACATTTATGTGGATATGCTTCTGTAGAAATTTAAGAATGGGAGTTTAAGTATGAATTGCTCATAGGGAAAAATATTCCAGTAATCCATAAAATGCGACAGATCTGTAATGAAAACTATTTTATATAGTATTGAACAATTATTTGTAATCTTTCCCTAGATTTAGGGTTGCCTGGGGAAAGAAATGGAGCATTGTCATGCACCAATGATAGCAGACATTCTCATCAATCTGCAGTTATGTTATCAAGAATACATGAAAGTACAATTTAGAACAGGAGGTCTTTTTCACCAAAAGCATATAGCAAGTGCAGAAAGGATTGATAATTCTTTTTGGGCTCACATAATTTTTGAAGGTTCAGACAACTTTGAGATATGTAAGGGTTAAAAGGAAATCCAAGACCAATTACAGATAATTGTAATCAGTGATTGGACTTGCGTTTCCTTTAAATCCTAACCATAGTTCTGTCCTTACAGTGTTAATAATGCAGAGCATGTGATTATACTGTGCTCTAATTATTGTAAGCTACCAGAGTCATGGGTGGGATATAAATTTAATAAATAAATAAATTCAATAAAATAAACATTGTTGTCAAACTTGCTTTGCTTCTCTTCGCTTAAATGTTTATTAACACAGGATACAACCTGCAGTGGTTTTCTAATGAGTTTGCTCAGTTTTGAAAAAAGAAATCAAATGCTATTATGTTTATTAACACTGATATTTTAAAATATTTAAAATAAACCATAATTAAAATTGCTAATATTTCTTTCTCTTATTGAATAGTCACCGGGTTAAGCTAGTTAAACATTAGAGTATTAATAATGTTTATCAACTTTGTATAAATACTAGAGAATCAAAATAAATATGATATACAATGTAATTTTTACAACAATTTAATAAATAAGTAAAATTAATAATTTATTAAAGACACTGTGAGAAGAAAAGTGGCTGATGTATGTAATGACAAGCAATACTTTTAATTATTCTATTTGTGTAAGAAATTCCAATCAAACTCTTAAAACATGAAATGATAGGAATACAATTTGAAATTTGCCTTCGAAACCAAAGTCCTACACAACTGGGTTCCTATCATGAAATAATATTTCTTTTCAGGAAAAGGGAATTTTTCTTTGCTTTCCTGCTCCAGAACTCTATATTCGGGTTGCAGGGGTAAAATGGATCCATTTTATTCTTCTGGATGGGATCACTGGAGTCAGCCATATTAAGGTGGCTTAGGATTTATATTTATGCTTTAAATTGTACAAGAAATAGATTTATCTTGCACGCTACTGGGCCACTATATTTTGTCCTGATATTTTTCTGCTGTCAAATGGATCAGATAGCCATAAGCTTTGTTATAAGTGCACCATCCAGATTAAAAGGGAAAGCAGTTTTGCTAAAGCAGTGGAATAAT
This sequence comes from Bothrops alternatus, assembly GCA_034064705.1. NCBI lineage: Eukaryota > Metazoa > Chordata > Lepidosauria > Squamata > Viperidae > Bothrops > Bothrops alternatus. Next base: position 2,200,037 of record JARGCV010000018.1, on the reverse strand, counting down.
GGTTCATACTGCTACAATACTTAGATAAATATATACAATTTATTTACCCTGCTGTTTTGCCTCTTTATCTGATTAGGAAAAAGAAAAGTTGTGCCTTTCAAAATGAAAGACTTTTATTGCAGTATCCTTAGCAATATCTTTATAAGACAATAATGCTGAGCAATGATAAAGTCATATTACACATAATGAATATAAATGAAAGATAATAGTTAGCTAAATAATTTGTGCTCCATAGATGTATGAAACCCTAATTTAAAAACTCAGCTGAACCAAAGGGAATTTCAGTGTGAAATAACCTAGAGCTAGAAGAACCATTTTGATGAATTGGGCTATATTAAAGAGGTTTCACTATTTTTTTTCACCCCTCAGCAACAGAAAAAGATAGAACTTTCATGTTAAGAGAATAATATTTTTATCTTCAGAAAAAATGAAAAATTAGAGCCTGCTCCTTGAGGGGAGAACCTTCCATTAAAAATTGTTGGTTCCTTTAGACTCAATTTCAGCATTAAAAAGGCTTTCATGCTAAACTAAGGAAAAAAATAGTGCAAAAGTTCGTTTTGTTCATTTGCTCTAGGGAAAAGTAAAGATAAAACACACATGGCCCTTGGTATTTCTGTCACTGTTGGTTTGATGACATAAGAGTCTGATTGGTCTTTTTTACTCATCTGAAGAGACAAGAGGAATTAATTAAAGTTGCTGTTAAGTCATTACTTGCTGTGAGCCGCCCTGAGTTCTTTGGAATAGGGCGGCATAGAAATTAAATAAATAATAATAAAATAATAATTACATACTTAAGCCATTTGCATGTTTAAAGTAGTTATAGACAGTTTTTCCTCAATATTATCATTCTCCCATTAGTGCAGGTATTACTACATTCATAGTTGCTAATTTTTTCAGTAGATGCATGCATTTATTTTATGGTTTGGAATCTAACACTTCTAATGATGATTAGATAACCTGTGCCACACTAAGTGATCATTTCAGAAATATTTCCTTACCTAAAAAGAGAAACAGAATGACCATGGGTGGGCAAAAAAACAGAGGGAACAACTTTCAACCTCTTGCCCATTTCCCCATTAAGTTTCCTTCCTTCCTTCCTTCCTTCCTTCCTTCCTTCCTTCCTTCCTTCCTTCCTTCCTTCCTTCCTTCCTTCCTTCCTTCCTTCCTTCCTTCCTTCCTTCCTCCCTCCCTCCCTCCCTCCCTCCCTCCATTCCTGATGACTTCTCAATTCACTTTGCTTGTGGGAAGCTTGCACAAGGAGAAAGCCAGTGGGGAAGTCAGCTGGGAGGCAAGTGGCTCCTGCAGGATGGAGGAGCAAAGGGATGCCTGCGCATACCTGTTGGGAATGGTATGTGGGGGTGCATAAGAGGTGCCATATGGGTCTGGAAAGGGGTGCAGGAGTGCACAAGAGATGCTTCATGAATCAAGGAACATATGCAGGTGGGTCCCCTATTCAGGGAAGGGTGCATGGGCTGCACAAAAGGTGCTGTGCAATTTGGAAGGGTGCATGGCAAGGTAGTGCAGGTCAAGATGAGTGTGTGTGGGCAGATCATGGAAATTTATGAGAACAGCAGCACATGTTGTGGAATGCATGCTAGGGCATGAGTTGGTTTGTAGGGGTGTACAAAAGGGGAAATGAATGGGAGGACAGGGTATGGGTCAAGGAAGCACACAGGGGAGTGGAGTAGGCAGAGAAAATTGTATGAGGGCTCCTTCTTTCCTTTCTCTCCCTCCATTCCTTTATCTTTCCTTCCCAGCAAGTAGGTAAATGGTTGCTACTGACCAGGGATTGTAATGAAATTTGTGTATGACCTTGGGGAAAGGAGGAAAGAAATACTGCCTAAGAAAGAATCCAACAGGAGAGGAAGGAGCCCCCAGTGGCTTAACAATTAAAGAAACTTAAGAACGACCCAGACTTAATCAGTTAAAAGTGGTAGCGGGAAGTTTGTGCCATCAGGTTTGCACAATTCTTTCTTTTTTTTTTTTTTAGGTTTGCACAATTCTGTTGAGGCCGCCTTATAATAGTAGAATTAGTTCAGCTAGTCCTGTTTCCTGGACTAGCAGCCTCCCAGCAAAACTGAAGCAGCAGCAGTCCAGCAGCACTGAAGCAGCCACAACTTTCCCAAATTTCATTCCCTGGATTTTGGGTACATTCTGCAAGTTAGTCCATTTAAGGTACCTTGGTTCAAAAACAGTTTTGCCCAGTTAAAGATTATAGGAATGGAAACGTTAGCGGTATATAGATTAGGAAATTAAATTGGAAGGGAACAAACTTATGCTTTCTATAATTTTTGCATGGCCCTTTGGATCCAGATCCATTATTATACTTTAAATGATACAAGTTAAGTAGTATTTAAACACAATTCACAGTCTTGCCGTAACATCCTTAACATCCATTAAGAGATCTATCAATTCCAGCATATTTTCTCTACATAAATGAGCAGTTAGCCTTTAATCTATTTAGTTTCTTTTAATATCATCTAAATTCTATCCTTTGCTACTCCTGATGACATATATTTGTCTATTTTAACTGTTCAGTGTACTTCCTGTTTTTCAGTTCCAAATCTCTACACATTTAGTTTGGATGAAAATTGATTTGCCTATTGTAAGTGACTGATTTACCTATTTATACCTCAAGCTTCTACTGTTTCATTTTTCCTATGTCACATTTTAAATACAGCATTTCAAACATTTCATGTTTCATTAGTGATGGACACTATGGAAATGCCTGGTATTTTCCATTTTAACTAGACAGTTCCTTGTCAGACTTTATAGCAATAAACTGTGTATCTTTATGTGTGCAGTCTGACTGCATGCAAATTCTCCAGCTGTGTTTATTTGTAGGTAACAGTTTGTTATGTTGTCAAGGTACCAGGCTATATTATGACTGGCATCTTTGATATAAAGTTAAAATGATGGCTTTTAAAAGTGGGAAACAGTTATCTACTTTCTCACTTGCTGTGCTTTTCGTCCCCAGATTTTTATACAGTAACATGTTCACTATTTACTTCTCCCTCTCTCTTTTTTCTTTCTCTCATCACACAAACACATGACGTATGCCAAAATAAAAGTTTAATTGTTGATAAAACTGTTCCTTACTATACCATTTACACAGGAACAAATGTATTTCACACTTTAAAGACTGTTAAACCATATTTTGTTAATTTGTCCACGTACTTTAAATGATGATATAAATTAAGTAGTATCCACATACATAAATATATTACTTTTTATGATGTCACAAGTCTCTTTTGGCTGTTCCCTGGGTAACATCCATACATAAATTTGCCTTACTGGGCAAGACTATTGTTTCTTCTGACCCATTATTGTCTATGGAGGGGAGGGGAACTATGGCCCTTTTATAACTTGTGGACTTCAGCTCTCAAAATTCCTTGATGACTCGGGCATTCTGGGAGTTAAAGCCACAAATCATAAAGAGGGCTATAGTTCCCCACCTCTGGTTTATGGACAATAGTAAGAATCTTTCATTTCAAACAAGAATTTTCCTAGTTCAGTTAATTGAATCTGAGATCTCTATGTATGTATGTATGTATGTATGTATGTATGTATGTATGTATGTATGTAGAGTCAATATTTCAAGCAAGATTATTTTTTTTAAAAAAAATCAAATATTTCATATAGCGTTCACATCAAAATGCTAATTCGAATGTAACACAATTAGATAGTTCTCTTGCTTGGTTGATTTTTCAGAATCTATTTTTTTTTCTTGAACTATGTCTTTTTTTTGTAAAAAATTATTTTATTAAAACCATCAACATTAAACATAAGATCATATTAAAAAGCAATCATCATATAACCTGCAATACAACTCTAAGGATCAGTCTTTGTAAACGTCTGGTTTAGTAAACATTCCTCACTCCTCACGTCAAGCCTCAACTATACGCCTGATAGATTTTATTTGATTGGTGTTTCTCTTATATATGGTCTATCTTCTGTTTCTAGTCTATCACCTATTGTTCATTCGAGCTTTAGAAGTAAATTCGTCTCAGTAGTAGTGCAATCTTTTATGTTCCCTAACAAAAGATCCTGAGGTAGAAATTCAGTATCCTGAGGTAGAAATTCAGTACGCTTTTCCAATATTAAAGCAATCAACATTAAATCTTGGCTCATATTAATAAGCTGTCCTCATAAGGCCTGAAAATACAGCTCTTGTATATGGTCTATCTACATTCATACAATCAGCATTGAACATAAAATCATAGTATGCATCAATCATCATAGCACCTGATATACATCACTAAGTATTGATCTTTATAAACGTCTGGTTTGGTAAACATTTTTCACTCCTCACATCAAGCCTCAACTAAACGCCTGTTACAATTTATTTGATTGGTGTTTCTCTTTTCTATAATCTGTCCACAGTTTCTAGTCTATCACATATTATTCATCTCAGTATTATCTTTTATGATCCCTAACCAAAAATCCTGAGGTAAAAGTTTAATACCTGAGGTAAATCTTGTATATGGTTTATCTACTATATCTAATCTATCACATATTGTTCATTCACGCTTCTGAATTAACTTCGTCTCAGTAGTAGTGCAATCTTTTATAGTCCCTAACCAAAGATCCTGAGGTAGAAGTTTCATAACCTGAGATAGAAATTCAATCCGCTCTATCAATATTAAAGCAAACAACATTAAGCATAAGATCATATTAAGAGGCTTTCGTCATATAACATAGGCATACAACATTAGGTGTTAGTCTTTGTAAACATTTGATTTGGTAAACATTCTCCCCTCTTTACGTCGAGCCTCAACTAAATGCCAGGTGCATTTTGTTTGATTGGTGTTTCTCTTGTATATAGTCTATCCACTGTTTCCAGTCTGTCAAATATTGTTCATTTGAGCGATCTTTCAAGTATGCCGATATTTTCGCCATTTCCGCCAGATTTGTTACTTTTTAAAAGAGTTTACTCTGTTGTCTCCTTTGAATTCATGTGATGTCGCTGTCCAAACTAACTTCTCACATACTTATTACTAGCTAGCAAAGTGATTCCTCAGCCCTCATGATAAGAACAACCTCATCAGTAACATACCTGAGATTACAGCATCTGTTTCCCTTCATTTAAATTCCAGCCTGGCAACTATTCAGATCAACGTGTCTCAGTGTCCTGAAAAAATACAAGATAAATTTGAGGATAAATTCCTAGCAGATGCAAAATAACTATCCACCATATCTCTCTTCTTTCTGGAGGCATATCACTCTGCAGTTCCCTTTCTTCCTTTCTGCTATCAAAACTGTTACTTGCTGATGACATGAGAAACAGAACAGCAGGTGATCTTATTTTAAAAGTAATAAGCTGCAGATTGTTTAGGAATTTGTAGCATCTTTCTAAAGTTTAAATACAAGTGGTGGTTTTATAGTGTTTTTTGTTTCATGTTTACTATTTAAAAAGCTCATTTTTTTTTCAAGCTAGAATAATTATAAAAGTACTTCTATGACTTAATGCCTTTGGGGAATCACATTCATTGCTACATTTTATATATCATGGTGTAGAGCAGGCATGTCAAACTGCCAGGCTGCAGGCCGGGTGAAACTGCGCCCACCCCATTGCTGGCAATGGGGAAAAAGTCTCGATATGTCGTACAATATCATGTGATGTTGCGAGTTTGACATGCCTGGTGTAGAAGGTTAAGGTATTAGGCTAGAAACCCGGAGACTATGAGTTCTAGTTCCACCTTAGGTGCAAAGGCAGCTGAGTGACCTTAGGCTAATCACTTTTTCTCAGTACTAGGCAATGGCAAACCACTTCTGAAAACCTTGCCAGGCAGTCTCTGAGAATAAAACACAATTAAATGGCCAAACACATAAGAACATAAGAACATAAGAACATAAGAACATAAGAACATAAGAAGAGCCATGCTGAATCAGGCCAAAGCCCATCGAGTCCAGCATTCTGTGTCACACAGTGGCGCACCAATTGTACATGGGGATCTTGAGCAGAAAGAGAAGGCAAAAGCCTCCCTTTCCCATGACCCCCAACAAATGGTACTCAAGGGAATCCTGCCTGCCTCAACCAACATAGAGGCGGCATATGGACATCCGTTTTAATAACCACCGATACACTTGGCATCCATGAATCTATCTAACCCTGCCTTGAAGCTGTCAAGGCTGACAGCTGTCACGACCCCTTCTGGAAGTGAATTCCATAAATCAACGATCCTCTGGGTGAAGAAATATTTCCCTTTATTTGTCCTCACTTTCTTAGCTATGAGCTTTAGGGAGTGCCCCCTTGTCCTGGTATTGTGTGATAGAGAAAAGAATTTTTCTCTATCCACCTTTTCTATCCCATGCATGATTTTATACACTTCGATCAAGTCACCTCTTAAACGCCGTCTTTCAAGGCTGAAGAGACCAAGGCGTTGCAATCTGGTTTCATAAGGGAGGTGCTCCATTTCCTTGATCATTCTTGTTGCCCTTTTTTGCACCTTTTCCAGTTCCATTATATCCTTCTTGAGGTGCGGTGACCAGAACACACACACACACACACACACACACACAGAGAGAGAGAGAGAGAGAGAGAGAGAGAGAGAGAGAGAGAGAGAGAGAGAGAGAGAGAGAGAGAGAGAGAGAGACAGAGACAGAGACAGAGACAGAGACAGAGACAGAGACAGAGACAGAGACAGAGAGACTCAAAAACAGAGTAAAAAAAGCTACTTTTTCATGGAAATAGATACTGTTCCCTGAACTCAGTAGTATAGTGTCTTCTGCAGAAATAAATTTGGTGCGTTTTTTTATAAATATAATCACACCATCCAGAGTCTTAATGGAGTCAGGCAGCCTACACATGACATCAATGAATCAGTCCAAAGCACACAAGTCTCATAAATGAGATCTGCTGGTTGAGGATGAGATTGGGAAGGGGGAGAGAAGAAGTGTTCCACTTAACGTTTGATAGTTTGCTGTCTAAAGAATATGCAATGATATAAAAAAACCAAGCAGCAATTATTGATGATTTCCCACATTTTGGAACCAGAAGGTTTAAAGCAGGATTCAGTACTTATACATCTTCTTTGAATGTGAGTAACTGCATTTCTGACTGGATTGCTTTCTACTTTTTTACTCAGTCCTGCAAACAACAATGCTACTAGCAAATGCAGTCAGTTTTACAACTTTAGCAAAATTGTCACAAAACAAAACAAAAAAGCAAGAATAGGACTATGTCGTGCCTTGCAATAATTATCCAAGTTTCAATGCTTATCTTGCAGGACAGTAAAATAATTTGGAAAATTTTGAAATCTAGACTTTATATGCTCTATTCAGTAGAGGCTGGGGCATCTAAGGTTTCATAGTAAACATCCAATGGATATTGAAAAAGTTAAGGGAGTTACCAAATAAAGTATCAATATCTCTTAAAAATAGTAGGCCACTTTGTCTGCCTTTTGAAGAACTTGTACAATAACCAGGAAGTAATAAGAAAAATGGAAAATAGAATAACTAGAAGGTTCAAAATAAATGTGCCAAAGGTTTATTCTCTCACCTTAACATATGTAGAATATATAATGAGAAATGCAAGGCTAGAAACTGAAATGGGAGTTAAAATTGTTAAAAGAAAATAAACAATCTTCGATATGCTGATGATACTACTTCGATGGTTAGGAAGACAAAAGAATAAAAGTTGGCTAGATACTATCGCTGATGACATAAACATATACCTACTCAACAAGTAGATATTTATTGGCAATCTTGATTAAATGAAGTGATAGCTGGAAGAATAAATTTCAACCAGTGAGTTTTAAAAGAATATTAAGAATATGTCTTTTAACCATGAATGTATGTTAGGAAAATGCACATTAAAATCAATAGTTGGATTTTAGTTGCATAGCTATCCTAATTATCAGCATGTTATGAAAGATTATAAAGTATAAAGCATGTAGATTTTATTCTAGTTGCAAAAAATATATATATAGAAAAATTCTGGCACCTAGAATATTACTTTAGTAATATGGACATTACATCTAAATTTGGATTCACTAACCTGCTCTTGCTACTGTATGCATGTAAAATTATCATTTCAGTTTTTACACTTGATTATTAGTCTCCTCCTCTTATTCCTCCTCTTCCTTTTCTGATATTTCTGAAATCTTACAACATTTTTAAGGAATGCACATTTTAAAATAACATGTTTTAAAACAGATGTTAAAGCATGAAGAGGAATCCATGGACTTGGTGTTGTTATGAGAAGCATGGTGAATATATAGGATTATTGCTCCTTTTTATTTTTATTTTCACATAATAGTATATTTATCTGAGGAAACAATTTTAACAACTTAAGAATAACAAAATATGTAAGGATGAAACCTGAAAAGTGTAAGGCATTCATTTTTCAAATCCATTGAACTTTCTTACTGTATGGGTATACTGCTATGCAAGACATTTAAGAATTACAATCATCTGCTGGTTTTGTCATCATTTTTGATTCAAGAATAAAACTCAACTGTATTGCTTGTTGTACTGGACAATGGTTAGGTGTTGTCTGTTTGCTTGCAAGATATCTGTTGCCAAACCTGGATAACTTCCTTGTTAAACATCTCTAGACTTAAAGACAGTCTTAGAAACATTTATATGAATTATTTGTAGATTAGAGTCAGTGATGAGGTTTTATCCCCCTTTAATGAAAGGAAAATGTCAAAGGGATCTTTTGGATTTTTTTTAAGCTAGATATTAGCAGTGCTGTTATGGAATTGGCAAAATCATGTGTTTTTCTTGTACTTATGCAGCAGATTATCTTCTTAGATTGAAAGCTAAATGCTTTAAGGTAAACAGCATTAAAAGCAGTTTCAACACTACATAGAAAAGTCTTCTGAAAAGCTAAAACTCAGTGAATTGTTTGTAAATAAGAAATGTTAGCATTGTCCCCAGTTTAAAAACAGATTAACCATGTCAGGATAATCTTGATAACCAGTTAATTTAAAGTAATGCAAAGTGAAGAGAATTTTAATAGGTACAATTTCCCCCAATATCCTAGAGTTGGGACAAATTCTGTTTGGGGGAATTTTCTTTAATTCTACAATTTTTAAGCATACAGAAATTGTCTTGGCTTTGGAACGGGGTCAATAGAATTTGACAAAGAGTATTGCTTAATATTCATATCTGGAAGTCCATATTGTTTGTGCTTCCATGCATTAGATTTGGCTGGTAGCAAAACAAAGCTCCTTTAAAACATACGTGAAGAATAAATTGTGTTCCATTTCATGAAGTTTTGATACAGATTAAATTGATTCAGAATATAAGTGTGCTATGTCTTTGTTTCTACTTTATCAAGTATGGAGATATATTAAAAAACTTCTGTTCATAACATAGTTCTAGGTTGCATTAACAGAAGGATAGAATCAAGATCATGTGAAGTGTTAATATCACTTTATAATGCCTTGGTAAGACCACAATTGGAATACTGCATCCAGTTTTGGTCACCATGATGTAAAAAAAGATATGGAGACTCTAGAAAGAGTGCAGAGAAAAACAACAAAATGATTAGAGGACTGGAGACTGAAACATAAAAGGAATGGTTGCTGGAATTGGGTATGTCTACTTTAATGAAGAGAAGGACTAAGGATGACATGATAACAGTGTTCCAATATCTATTCTCCAAAGCACCTGAGCGCAGGACAAGAAGCAATGGATGGAAACTAATCAAGGAGAGAAACAAACTAGAACTAAGAAGAAATTTCTTGACTGCTAGAACAATTAATGAGTGGAAAAACGTGTCTCCAGAAGTTGTGAATGCTCTAACACTGGAAGTTTTTAAGAAGAGATTGGACAACCATTTGCCTGAAATGGAACAGGGTTTCCTGCCTGAGTAGGGGTTGGACTAGAAGACCTCCAACGTCCCTTCCAACTGGGTTATTCTATTCTATTCTATTCTATTCTATTCTATTCTATTCTATTCTATTCTATTCTATTCTATTCTATTCTATTCTATTCTATTCTATTCTATTCTATTCCTGAGATGAATGTACTTCTTAATTCTGTAAACTATTATCATCAGTATTTTTTTTTCTGTATAAGCTTTCGCCATTCTAATATCCTCCATATGTGCTTGAGCACAGTTCCCATAACACTCAATCTTCAGGCCTGTAGTCATATTGGCTAGGGATGGCATAAGATGCAGAGTAACACAAATGTTGTTAACAGGTTTCATCTAAATTTGTTCCAACTAAAAAACTCCAGCCTAATAATATCTCTTTGGACATTACACTCTTAATCATATTTGAGATAACATTGAGATTTACTATAATAGTGATTACTACAAGATCAGTGACTCTTTTATCTTATATTGAGTTTGTAATAACATGAGAGATAGTTACATTATAAGATCTTAAAAGTTTATCCACTTTCTGTCATTTAAATAAGGGAAATTTGTAAACAATATCAGGACTGTTGGCTAAGCAGCCATCTGAAAAAGATCATCTCAAATGGAATCACTGCTAAACACTGTCCAAAAATACAACCAATATATTACAGGGGATTTGTTCTGGATAAATATGCCATGTTCACCATCAACAGAGAAAAATAGTGAAAACTGGAATAACCAAGATGCCCAATGGAAAACATCAGGAGTCTAGATGAAAATCACTACAAATACCTGGTATGCTTCAAACAGACAGCAAGACATACTTGACACACTGAAGTCAAGAGAAAGATTGGTAGACCAGAAAAATGATGACCATAAATCATGGGCTTCATCTACACAGTGGCATTGATAAACTCTATTTACCAAGGAACATAGGTGGGTGTAGAATGTTGCAAGAAGAAGAAAAAGGACATTGGAAGAATATTTGAAGGACAGTGAAGAGGATGCACTGAGGCTAGTACACCAGGAAACCTAACTGAGTACTAGAACGACCAAATTGTCTTACAAGAAAGACCAAATGAAAAATAGAAAAGATACATGGCAAGGCAAAGTATTACATGGCCAGTGCATTAAAAAAATAGCTGATAAAGTATATAATAATAACACCTGGCAATGGTTAAGAGAATGAAAATTGAAGAAAAAGACAGAAGGGCTAATTCTGGCTGCATCAAACCAAACCTTAAGAACAACATACAAATCCAGAATTGAGAAGACACCATCAGATAGCACAAAGAAACTGAAGAAACAGGGGACCATCTATTTAGCTGCTGCAAGAAGATCACACAGACTGATTAAAAGCAACAGTAGCAAGAATGGTACATTGGAAGATCTGCAAGAAATACTGCCTGCCTGTAAGCAAGGACTGGTGAGACTACGAAATAGACAAAATAATAGAAAATGAAGTGCTCTGTGACTTTAGAATTCAAACAGAGGAGCACCTGCCGCATAAGACCCCAGACATAACATTTGTTGATAAGAAAGACAAAAAAAAAAAAAAACAACAACAGCTGGTTAGTGGAAACAGCAGTGCTTGGAGATAGTTGGATGGAAGAGAAAGAACTGGAGAAAATAAGAAAATACAAAGAGCTGCAAGTAGAAATAGAACAAGTGTGGCAAAAGAAGCAAATATAGTATCAAAAGTAATAGGTGCTTTGAGTGCAATCCTAACCCTACATCACTTGAACACCATGAGTCAATTGCAAAAGGCAGCTTTTCTTGGAATAGCTTACATCCTGTAATTATAGCTTTAACACTATCCCACATCCTTGAAAAGAACTCAATACATGGACAAAAATGCCAAATCCAGTCTAAACATCTGAATGACTATGCGACAAACCAAAACAATAAGTGTGCATGTATTCAGCAGCTCACTTTAGTTCTATGTACATTAATAGATAGATAGGGGAAAATGCCTTTCTAAATATTTATCTGTAATTTAAGTTTTGATCAGATGGAACATTTCCATATGTGGCAGCAGCAAGACTACCAGACAGTACCCAAGGTTCTGTTTATTCTGGAAATAACACATTGCATGTTTAGCAAAAATAGAGGGTGAACATTTATTTCATATATATCAGGAAAGCAAAAATACCCTCCTCCTTTAGCAATTTTCATTATGAATTTGCTTCCATTATTATGTGGCGGTGATTATAAAACAACAATATTGTCAGTAATCAATTTTTAGATATGAGAAGAAAGAAGTATCCATATTAACTTGACCTTATTCTAAGTCACCAAACTTGTACTTGTTGCTTTACATAATTCTCATCAGCTTCTCTTGAAAATAAATGAGTAGCTTCTATAAAGTAAACTTCCTATTCTTAACTGGTCTGTCATTTAACCAAATCTGATTGGCTTAGCTTAATATAAGAAGAAAAAGGAAGGATGACATTGAAAATAAATGCCTTTTCTATCTCAGGTAGATATACCTCAAAAATTGGCAGAGAGATATAATTCTTGAACAGTTTTTGGTGAATAATTCATGATTAGCCTCCTTAAGAACCAAATTAAAAAGCTTCTTATTTTCTATAAGCAAAACATGATGAAACTGAAATATGAGATGAGTAAGGAGCATGAGATAAAGTAAATATGAGCAATTTTTTGCTGAAAAGGAGCCTTTGGGGAGACAAAGATCACTGGCCAATGAGAGAAAATGCTATAAATCATGTTTGCAGCTATATCCAAGATTTCCTAATTATTTTCTGAGAACAGTTTATTTATTTTTTTTAAATGTGTTACTCTTACATTAGAGTTAAGAATACTTTGTTCATGCTACAAAATGGTAGAAAACAATATTGTTAATTCTGGAAGTGTGCAAGTCTCAGAAAACAAAGCATGGAACTGCAATCTTGCACTGTCTGCTCTAGGGTAGAAATGAAAACTCATCGAGGTGTAATTGCTGCTCTTCTTCTCCCCCCCCCCAAAGTAGTCTTACAGTGATATAAGAAGTAAGAAATAGAAAACTACACTATTAATACTATGGATATAGAAGTCAATCACTAAGGAATTGTTGGACTATTGTATTCTAAAATATATTTTTCTTGTATTATCTATGTTTCCATAGCTATACCTTCTTTCTTGGAATTCATACAATTTATTAGATTTCTTATTGTGCCAAAGCACACAGAACAGAACATGATCTCTCAGTATTACTGTTTTTTCAGACTTCCTGCATTCCTTTCTTGTTTTGGCTAGAAACGTCTTAACTGTAGCTGATATTAAACAACTTTGGGTTATTCTATGTTGCAGCCAAAGGTACAATATTGGAGAACAGGGAATCTAGATAGTTTGTTTTTATAGTCTGTCAAAGTAAAAGTACTTTTATACTTAGACAAGAGAGCACTGTGCTACAATGACTTTCTTTTGTCTCAGAGTAGCCATCTTCTTTGCCTAATAATAAGGTCAAAGAAATCTAAACAATTACAAAAGAGGAAAACATGAAGGCATAAATCATGAGCTGTTTATAACATATGTGTGTTTGTGTGTCTATATCTCTGTGTTTGTGTCTCTGTGTATAGAGAAAGAGAGAGTCATTTTAACTTTTAAAAATGTATGTGCAAAAAAATAGGAAAAACAGGAGAATCAAATATAATTCAAAAAGTGAACCTTCCTAATGGAATGTATGAATGATAAAGGGAATAGATGGAAGACATGCTGCTAGGAAACAATCAGACCAGAGAGATGGAACCCCAGTCAGTTAACTATCAGAGAAAGAAAGTTAGGAAGGATCCCCCTTATGGATTAAGTAGTTAAAAATAGAGGTAGGAAGTTTGTGCCTTCAGACTTGCAAGATTCTGTTAATACAGGGTGTCAAACTGCTGGCCCATGGGCCGGTTTCATCATACTGAACCGCACCCACCCCATTTCCGGCAATGCAAAAAGAGTTGCGATACATCACGACACGTCATGTGGTGTCATTCCCCGTGCTACAGACCTACACTCACAAAAACCACACAGGATGTCACCACCACACATCCAGGCAAAAAGCAAACCCAAACCCACACTGATGAGGAGGCACGACCACAAACCAGAAGCCAGACCACAGCTGCATCATTAGCCACCTTAAACCCCTCCAATCCATACACGAAGCAAACTGACACCCACCATGAAGATGAGGCACGACCACGAACGCAAAGCCAAACAGCTATACAGTCCACCATCTCTAATCCCCTTGTAACACTGACTAACCTGAGCACAACAAAGCCCCCACCCAAACAGAACACTCCCCCAGCCAATCAGAGCACAGCCAACCCCCTATCCAATCAGAGCACAGCCAAGCCCCTAACCAATCAGAACACACCTCCACCCAATCAGAACACAGCTGAGCTCCCAGCCAATCAGTTCAAACCCCCACTGGCAGTTAAAAGGAAGAAACAGCTAAATTCTCACATTGCTCCTAGAAGCAGAAGCCGAAAGCACCAGCTTTCGACTTCGTCGAAACGTCGCCAAGACACTTCAAATTCTACGTGGGAGAAAACCCGAAGAACCAAAGACCTACATACAAACACCCGCGAAAACCTCAGAAAACATATATATATATATATATATATATATATATATATATATATATATATATATATATATATATATATATTTAAAAGGTAAAAAAGGATATATGCAGTGTTATCTTCATTTTAGATATCAAAAGGGTTTTGCGGCTCCCAGTGTTTCGTTTTCTGTGGGAAGTGTCCAAGTGGCTCTTTGAGTGTTTTGGATTGCCTACCCCTGGACTATGCAATGAGATTAAATCAGGAAAACAGAACACTCAGAATTTACATTTTCCATTTGCTCTGCAGGTGAACCATGATCTCACATGTCGTAATAGAAAATCTTGCAATAACAATTAAGATACATATCCATTCTAAAGAACATCAAGGGGGTACAATTTCATACAAATACCAACACAGCAATAACAAAGAACTCAGAAACATACAAAAACTCACTAACTCACAACCCCAATTTGCTAGCTGCCCCCAGAAACATTTGCTGTTGTCACTGCTGTTACTGGGCCAATAAACCTCCTTTAACCTCCAACACTTTCCACTCAATATTTTTTCGGACACAGGTTTATTTTGAATGTTCCCAGAGTAGGGTAGAAAAATCATAGAGAATGGACTATCTAAATCTTGATGGCAAATATCATTGCAGTGGGCAGGGGCTTCTGCTAATTTCAGATTATTTTTGCAGCTTAGTTCATAAATATATCCCTTTAAATATTATTATTAAAATGCATACTAGTCAAGCTCTTTTGCTGAGATACAGGTCTCAGCCAGAGTAGATTAGCAGCCTTGCAAAATGGGCTAGTTGTTATAAATAAATTCTTGGGGATGGAAGGGAGTTAGGAATGCAGTGTGAAAAAAAGTGTATCGATATTCTCTTATCTTCTAGTATCAGGATGCCTATATGTGGTTTTATATTATTTGGGGGGGTTGTATGTGTGTGTGTATGTACTGAAATGTGGCAGCAGTTTAGTTTATCAAGGCTTTAAAGCAACTTTAAAGCTTTAATTTTTATTTCTCCTGTCTCTCTTTTAAAGCAGGTATTAAGCCTGGGGCCATTGCCACAGAGCTTCTCAGAAGTTAGTGTTTATTGCAGCAATAGGGTGTGCTTTATCTTGAGATACTTAAGTCTGCTTCTTTGGTTGAACAAAAAGCCTAGCTCTTCTCTATTCCCTGAGGTGAAGGGTACTGGAGGCTGAACTATCCTGACAGCAGGAATCTAACCTGAGCAATTATTAATGAAGCAGGTTCAGTAACCATGGCAGAATAAATATTTGCAAAAAATGCATTCTGTAGATAGGTAAAGCTTGGTACCCAGCTAACTATATTGTACTCAGAGGAGCATTAAAATATAGATGTGCCTGGTGAAAAAAAGCAGAAATATACTCTGACAAGCAAAGGCCAGGTGTAGTGATAAAAAAGTGAATAGTCAATCCTTAGTTCTCTATCTACATTGTTGCATATCTTGTAGTCATGAAGTACTGGAAAATCACTGCCATTGGACTGATACCAGTGACAGAGAAAGCCTTGAGAATTACAGCTGCAGATGGAAAGATGTTGGCTGCACCCAGTGATATGCTTGAAATGGCTTGACCCACTCATGACAGTCAACTGATGAATTTTCTGGAGTTTTGTGTGCCAGTTGAGAGACAGCTGAGTTGCACTGGCTGGCATGCTGATCAGCTCTTTGGCAATGCAGCAGTGGCAATGAATCTAGCAGAGCCGACTGTTAAACATTTACAAGCACATCACGCGTGGAACATCACTGAGGATACCAGAAAATTAGACGTAGTTTACAAGTTTCTCAGAGGCAATTTTGATATTCTTTGTATACAAACTTTGTTGCTGCCCCAGTTATATTTTTTGGAAATAGTAATTATTATTCCAATAAGTGTTTTTTATCAGAGCAACCTGGTTTACCCAAATATGGGATAGAGCATACTACTTCTGCTTAGTATTATTCCAATACTATCCAGTTTTTTTAAAATTAAAATGTATATGTACATATACAACATAACGTTTCATGAGAAGGGTGCAGATCCCCAAAAACATTTTTTTTGCCATTTTTGCATTTTTTGCTGTTCTGTATAATGTGATCACATTTTTCCATGCCCCCCCCAAACAGAGAAAGTAATTCAGGGACATGGAAACCCTTCCCTGGCAAATCAAATTACACTGTCATTATGGGCCTATACAACATGGCATTCCAAATTCCTTTCTCTAATGCCATAGTCCACTCTGATCTGGACATTCCATGACTTACATTAACTTCAAGGGTGAGAGATTGATTCTGCATTGCCTTTTTCTTTTGATTTAGGCTCTAAAACAGAGGTGTCAAACTTGCAACATCACATGACATGCCATGACGTATCACAGCTTTTTTTCCATTGTCGGCAATGGGGTGAGTGCGGTTTTGCATGACGCATCCGGCCTCCGGGCCAGCAGTTTGACACCTCTGCTCTAAAAATTATCTTCTTAAAACCAGAGTTCAGAGGTGAATCTATCTGTAAAGTGAAATTGTTCTCAAAACTACTGTTTGAAGTAATAGGTAATTAATGGGAATACAAAAGAATGTGCTCACCATGCACCCACATAAACAGAGAAGAAATATGTTTATATGTGGAAGTTAAATATAAAAGCCAAGAGATAGAATATAACAATAAAGCTTGTTCTATTTTGGAGGGGCAGGGGGAGGGAGAAGGAGGCATCAGGAATCTTTTTATCATGTTACGAGCAGGTCATCAGCAAAAGCACATAATTTATAGTCATGTTGTCTAATCTGTATGCCTTTTAAATCATCTACTGCTCTTATCTTATTCAGTAAAACCTCTAACGTTAAAATAAACAACAATGGAGATAGAGGACATCCCTGTCTAGTACCCTTCTCTATCTTGAATGAATCTGTTAAATGCCCATTCACAATAATCTGACCTGTTTGTTTCTGATAAACAGCCAATATAGAGTTAATAAACTGATCCCCCATTCCCATCCTAACTATTAACTTTTCCAAAAACAGCCAGTTCAGTCTATCAAAAGCTTTTTCCGCGTCCAAGAACATAAGAACTGATGGTACCTGGATATGCTTGTCCAAATATTCTAATATATTAATAAGTTGTGTAACATTAGATTTCATCTGTCTCCCTTGCAAAAAACCAGTTTGATCTGAATGAATTATTGTTTGTAAAACTTTCATTAATCTGTTAGCCAAAATTTTTGCAAAAATCTTATAATCCGTATTCAACAATGAAATAGGTCTAAAATTTTCTGGTTGAACATTATCTCTTTCCTCTTTGGGAATTAAAGAGACATAAGCCGTTTTCCACGAAGGTGGAACCTGACCACCCTCTTGTATATTAACAAACAACTCTCTAAGAGGTTCCACCATTTCCGTTTGAAGATGCTTATAATAAGCTGCCGTTAAGCCATCTGTCCCAGGAGATTTTCCCAATTTCAATTGTTTAATCACTGAAATTATTTCATCTGATGTAATTAATCTATTTAGTCTATCTCTTTGTTCACTAGTAATTGTCAATACATTCTCATTTTGCAAGAAAACATCTATCTTATTCCCTTGTATCTTGTCTTCAGCATATAACTTGGAGTAGAATTCTAAAAAGGCTTTTTCAATACTTTCTTGTTGAAATACCAGCTTCCCTTTATATTCTATTTTATCAATAATGCGGGATTTTTGTTTTTTCCTTAATGTATAGGACAACCATCTGCCAGGTTTATTAGAATTAAAAAATGTGTTATGTTTAGCATATTGCATATTCCTGGCAACTTGGTCGGCCATCAACAAATCAAATTGTTTCTGTAAAATCTTAATCCCCTCTTTAATATTTTTATCATCTGGTCTCTTTACTAAAAGTTGCTCTTTCTTTCTTATTTCCTCCTCAGTCAGCGCAGATTTTGATGGAGTTAATTAAAAATTATGGTAGGGTATCTGGTTTTAAACTAAACATATCTAAGACAAAGATGTTAGCTAAAAACTTAGATGGTAACTTAAAACAAGATTTGGAAAGAATAACGGGTTGTGAAATAGTTAAGAAAGTTAAATATTTAGGAATTGATATTGAAGCTTCTAACGGGAAGTTATATAAAAACAATTATGAAGTTTTGTGGAATAAGATACAAATAGAATTGGACAAATGGGCTAAATTACAATTATCTTTGTTGGGAAGGATAGCAGCAGTTAAAATGAATGTATTGCCAAAATTTTTATTTCTTTTTCAAATGCTACCTATACTTTAAAAAGATGTAAATTTGGAGGAGTGGCAGAAGGGTATTAACAGATTTGTCTGGAATGGCAAGAAACCGAGGATTAAATTAAAAATTATTCAGGAATTAAGGGAAAGAGGTGGTTTGAAAATGCCCAATTTTAAGTTGTATTACCATGCTGCTGTTTTAGTAGCGATAAGTGACTGGATTAATTTAACCAATGACAGAATATTGAATATTGAAGGGTACGGTTTATTATATGGTTGGCATGCATATTTGGTTTATGATAAAAAGGTGGATAGCAGCTTTAAAGAGCACCTATTGAGAAGCGCTCTGCTGCGTGTCTGGAAAAAGTATCAGTATAAATTAAATGCAAAGATTCCTCTTTGGACAGTTCCCAGACACGCAGTAGAGAATATAAATAGATCACAAGTTTTAGATGTGGTGCCTTATGAGAAACTCTTAACTAAAGAAGGGAATTTGTTAGTACTGAAGTCTTTGAATATGTTAAGGGCTGAAGGAATTGTTTATACTTGGTTTCCATATGTACAATTGGAATCTAGATGGAAAAAAGATTCTATGACGGGCCTATCTTTAACAGATGAAAATTTAATTAAACAAGTTATAGATCAAAGGTCCATGCATATCAAAACAGTGTATAATGTATTGATAGAAATTGATTCTGAAACTGAGTTACTTAAGGATTGTGTGATAAAATGGGGACAAAATTTTGGACAACCAATCATGATGGATACTTGGGAAAGGATCTGGGTGAAAAATGTAAAATTCACACAAGCGACTCATTTAAGAGAAAATTTTTATAAAATGTTTTACAGGTGGCATCGGGACCCAAAAAAATTATCATGTATGTATCCTAATTTACAAGCTAAGTGTTGGAGGTGTGATAGTGCGGACGCTACTTATTTTCATGTATGGTGGACTTGTAAAAAAATTAAGGCTTTTTGGATAAAAATATGGTGGATTCTTCAAAATATCTTGAAAAAACGTATTGAATTTTTACCACAGATGTTTTTGCTTGGCATTATAAAAGACTGTACCACCATAGAGACAAACTTAATCTTGAATTTGATTACAGCAGCAAGGTTGCTGGTGGGACAATATTGGAAGAAGCCAGAATTACCATCTATTGAAGAATGGATTTTGAAAGTAACAAATATGGCAGAAATGGCTAAAATCTCTGCATATTTGAAGGATCATTCAAATGAGAAATATATGTTGGACTGGAAAAGATGGATAGAGTATATACAAGGGAGATACCATTTTAAGAAATTGTATTTAGCATATAATTAATTATTTATCTGTTAGGTTGTAAAATATAGTATTCTTAATAGGTTTTATATAATATTTTGGAGTAATTTAGTGGGTTTTCTTGTGTTCTTACCCTGTATTCACTCTGGGAAGTCGGGGGGTGGTGGTTGGGGGGGATTTATAATTTTATTATTGTAATATGTAATTGTCTTATATAAGACTAAATACGGATTGTTCTAGCGGCACCTCAGAACCACATTTCAGGGGGAGGAGGAGTTTGAGGAGTGAAGGAGAAGGGAAGTAGGGAGTTGTACGAGGAATGAGGAGCGTGAGGGAGGTAGAGAAAGTGGGGGGACAGAAGTTGAAAGGGAGGAGGTAGAGGGGGATGTGGTTGGTGGGGTGCCTTATGATACATTTATGATATATGTTCATGTTTATTATATACAATTATATTGTAATAATTATTTTTGTTGTATTTATAATTATAAAACTAATAATAATAAAAATTAAAAAAAAGGAATCTTTTTATCATGAATATGCTAAGTATTTGTAACCATCTAAGCAAAAACATGATGTAAATTTTTGATGGCTCAATTATGGGATAATGAAGTTCCAGCAATTTATCTTTACCTAACTGAAAACTGTTACTGGTTTAAATTGAAAAAGAGTTATTGACTTTTTAAAGAAAAGGGGATAAAACAATAAGTAATCAGCAAATAAATTAACAAATGAATTTCTAAGCATCCAAAGCTAGTTGCTAAGCAACAATAACAAAAGAATTTAGTCTCACTATTGGTATTTATGTAATAACAAATGAGTTATTTTGACTTCAAGCAAATGCTGTTGTACAAAATGCAGGAAAAAGTCATAATTATGAAAGGGAAATTTAACTGGCTAGGTAAAATCGGAGGCAATCAAATAGCCTGTTTCCCAGATAAAGGTAAAACCTTGGAACTGTTATGGGTTAAATTTCCTAATGATTGCCTAACATATTTTTCCCTTTGCTACTAGCCTTATATCTGACAATGAAAATACCATTTCAAGGTAACCAATGCCACAGAAGCAAAAGCAATATACTGTTGAAAGAAAAATCTTCATCAGGGTCCAGTCCAAGCCAAGAATAAACAAAATGGAGACTGCTTTAGAAAGGAGGTTGTAGCTTATTGAAAAGCAGAGCCAGACAGAAATGTGGTTCTGGGAAAGCTGACCACATGTAGCTGGGAGTGGTGGGTTTTTATACCTTCTTGGGCTTTTATGTTTGGAGTTGTTTCCTGTTCCAGTGGCATGAACTTTGACCTGAGCTTTTGAGTGTGTCCTTTTTGGTATTCTGATGGTGGTGGGTTAATTCTATTATGTCCTAAAGGTCATATCCTGCTTCCCTGTGGCTGATAGTTATGTCCTGTATTGGATTTTTTTGGGTGAGGTTCTAGGGATCTTTGTCTTTCTAATCCCATCAGCTTCAAGCTTGCTGCCTACAGTCTTTCTGAAAGGATTATTAAATCTGCATTTCTAAAAGCTGGCCTGCTTGGTTTCTGCTTGGGGGAGAGAGAATTGGGGCTGTCTTTGCCTAAGATTTTTCATTATTCCTTGGGGAAATATGATATTCTGTCCTTTTTAATATCCCCCCAAAATATTTCCTTCTCTAGGAGGGTGGGTGGCTGGGTGCTGACTTGCAACAGTATAATTATCTTACATTTAAGCAGGTTTTCTGTGCTCCTTCTGGGAGGGTTCTTGAATCTCCTTTCTTCCTGTTTCCTGGAATTCCATCATAGACACCTTCTGACATGATTTTTAAATTGATCAAGATTGTTCAAAGTTTTGCAGCAGTTAAGTTTTGCTTCTGTGATGAACACTGAAACACAAATTTCTTTTTTCTCCTTTACTGTGTATTGTGAGTAGGAGGGATTGATCAAAATAAATGATGTGTTTTTACACAGATTGAGTGATAATGCACTTAGTAACTTGCTGACAGCAAGTACAGATTGGCTGTTAATTCTTTATGCTCAGATATTGGTCAGAAAGTACAAATATTCACTGGCTGGTGATGCTTTGTGAACGTTTGAAAACATATAAACAGAATTCTGAGTTATGCAAACCTGCCAAGTTCAAAATTGTATTCATTTATTAAATTTATATGGGGCCCATTTATCATTTGAAGTGACTCTGAGTTGTATAGTTACAATTATCCTAGAGGGTGTCTTCTTGGAAGAACAAAAAGCTGGTCATTTGAAAATGTCCCTAATAACAGAACATAAAATTTAGGACATCATATAACACCAGTGAGTAGAAAAGAAACAAATTAAGTCATTTAAAAATGATATCAGAGTATGTCATAGAATCAAAAAATCACTTGGAAAGAAAAAGTCCAACCCTCTAACCAGTGCAAGAATTCACTACGACAGGCTGCCAAGTGATGAGTTCTATTTAAACACCTTTGTTAGAAAGTCCATCAAGTTCCAAGGCAGTCTTATTATGGAACAATTGTTACCTTTCAGAGTTTATTCTTGATGTCCAACTAAAATCTTCTACTTTGGTCTTTAAACCCATTGTTTTTTGTTCCATCTTCTAAAATAATTCCAAACAAGCCTGCCCAGTCTTCTATGTAATGTTTCAGATACATATAGATGGGTATTATACCTCTCAGTCTTTTCTTCTACAGGTTAAATGTTCCAAGTGCCTCCAACCTTTCTTCATACACTTTTCTTTCTAAGTCCCTTGTCATATTAATTTTCCTCTTCTAGATATGCACTAATTTTTCAGTGTGTTTCTTAAAATGTATTTCCTGTACTTGGAAATAATATTCTAGATGAGGTCTGACCAGAGTAGAATAAAAATAAATGATAGTTTTTCTTAATCTTGACACTATACCTCTGGTAATGAAGCCTAGATTATATTTGCTTTTTTGCAGTTGATTGATATTTAACTTGAGATCCACCAAGATACTCAGATCTTTTTTTATGAGCTGTTTCCCAATATGATCTTTCCTATCCTCTGTCCATGACTTTCACTTTTCCTAACCCTAAAGGACTTTGCATTTACCCCTGTTGAAGTTCATTGTCTTGTTTTCTGTCACTGCTCTGGTTTGCCACTCTTGACACTGAATATTGATACAGTGATTTATTTGTTTTTTATATCTGTGTGACATACTTAAAAATTGCTTCAATCATTCAAGTGCAAGTGCTATTTTGACTTCTTTTGATCCCCTTCCCCAAAGCACTGTTGCTAAGTAACAGTAAAATTAGAACTCAAAAATTATAACTAATTGGGTTTTAAATACATTTCAAATGAATGGAATAAGTCAAAGGTTTATTGTCTTGCTTCATAAAATTGACAGGAAATATTGCTAGCATTCATTTCTGACTATATGTGCACATTAAATTAGAGTGAGAACAACCATAAAAATATTTTATTTCCAATAGTAGCATGGGCTTCTTATAGTTGGCCCAATAATTTTTATTGCAAGCAAATTGATAAATCAAAAGCACCAAAATACAACACATATGAAGCGAGAACTAGTACATCTGACTTTCTGTGTAGTCCTGGTTCTGTATTTGTTGACTGAAAAGATAACTTGGGTTTTTAAATATTCAAATGCCAACAGAATTCAGAAATATTATTTGTACATTTTACCAAGCTTTTTATACCCTCGTTCAAAATATAACCTATGAATCAATAATGAGTCATTTGCTGCATAATGCTGTGATCCATTTAGTTATTAGCAGTTTTTACTCACTCTTTTTTTTCCCAATCTTTTTTATTAATTTTTTCCCATATATGTTAATTTTTCCAATCAACAAGTTGTCTGAAATTTGCTAAACTAATACATGTTCAATTCCTAATCCTTG
The DNA here is from genome assembly GCA_034064705.1 of Bothrops alternatus. NCBI lineage: Eukaryota > Metazoa > Chordata > Lepidosauria > Squamata > Viperidae > Bothrops > Bothrops alternatus. Next base: position 2,176,332 of record JARGCV010000018.1, on the reverse strand, counting down.
CTTCTTTTCTCTAACCAAGTGTAAAATAAATTCCAAATTTGATAATAGTCTGTATCTTCTTTATCTTTCAGCCTCATAATGAATCTGCCCATCTCTGCACATTCCAAAATCTTCCTGATTATTTCTTCCTCTGATGGCAAAGCTTTATTCTTCCAATATTGTGCGAAAATTATTCTTGCTGCTGTGATAATATGTAGAGTTAAATATAATTTCTGCTTATTAGTCTTTTCAGGCATGATGCCTAATAAAAAAAGTTCAGGTTTAAAATCCACTTGTTCATCCAATATTTTTTCTAACCACATATGTATATTTTTCCAATAAAGCTTTGCCTTCTCGCATGTCCACCAAATATGATAATACGTGCCTGTATTATGCTTACATTTCCAACATCTATCTGACATATTTTGAAACATTTTTGCTAATCTTGCTGGTGGAAGGTGCCATCTATAAAACATTTTATACAGATTTTCTTTATATGAAGTTGACATTGTCAATTTATAATTTCTCTCCCATAACCTTTGCCATTTTTCTAATTCTATGTTATAACCAAAAATTTTTGCACATCTTATCATTGTTTCTTTCACTTGTTCACTTTCCATATCTAAAATTAACAAAAAATTATACATTTTCTTAATCAATTTCTCATCTGAGGTCAACAAAATCTTATCAAACACATTTTGATCCTTATAAAATCCATACATTTTAACATCTTTTTCGTATCTATTTAATATCTGTAAATGTGCCCACCAGGATAGATTAATTCCTAAATTTTCCAATTCTTATTTAGATTTTAATTTCCCATGAATATCTAAGATATCTTTATATGTCCATACTTTCTCAAAGTCCACTAAATTCGGATGTATAAATGCCTCCATCGTTGACAACCACCCTAGAATTTTAAGATATATTTTAGCTTTAATTTTTTCCCATACTGTTAATAAGGCATTTCTTAGAATATGATTTTGAAAATATTTATGAACTCTATTTTTCCCTACCATAAAAAAAGCGTGCCACCCCAATTGTAAATCATGTCCTTCTAAATACAATAACCTTTTATTTCTGAGTGTTATCCACTCTTTCACCCAGGTTAACACCGAAGCTTGGTAGTACAATGTCCATTCTGGCAGCCCAAAACCTCCATTTTCCTTAGCATCTTGTAGTGTTTTCATCTTAATTCTAGCTTTTTCCCCCTGCCAAATAAAATTCAAAACCAATGAATTTAAATTTTGAAAAAAATTTCTCTCATGTTTTACCGGAATTGTTTGAAATAAAAATAAAACCTTTGGCAACACATTCATTTTTACTGTTGCAATTCTTCCTAATATTGATAATTGGAGATTTTTCCATCTTTCTAAATCTAATTTTATTTGCTTCAATAATTTTATGTAATTATCTTCTTTTATTGACGAACATCTAGCTGAAAGGTAAATACCTAAATACTTAACTTTTTTCACTATTTGTACCTCTGTTTTCTCTAATATTTGTCTTTTTTGTTTATCTGTGAGGTTCTTTACTATTACTTTGGTTTTATCTTTATTTATTTTTAATCCTGCCACTTCTCCATATTCTTCTATCTTTCCCCATAGTTTAGGAATCATCTCTAAAGGTTCTTCCAAAATAAATACTAAATCATCGGCAAATGCTTGTAGTTTATATATTTCATCTTTTACTTTCAATCCTTTAATTTCTATATCTTGCCTTATCCTTCTATTTAATACTTTCAAAGTAAAGATAAATAATAAAGGAGATAGTGGACACTTGTCTCGTGCCTTTTCTTATCTCAAAGCTCTCAGTATAATCTCTATTTACTATCACTTTTGCCGTCTGATTACTATATATTGTTTTTATCATATTTATAAAGTTCTTTCCAAAATCCATTATTTGTAATTGTTGAACCATAAATTGCCAAGAAACATTATCAAACGCTTTTTGGGCGTCCAAAAACACTAATGCCAATTGTTTCCCTGGGTGTAATTCATAGTATTCTAATACGTCCATTATCACCCTTAAATTGTTTTTGATCTGTCTCTTCGGTAAAAAGCTGTTTTGATCTGGATGTATAAACTCAACTAAGTATCTTTTCAGTCTCTCTGCCATTATTGAAGTAAAAATTTTATAATCCACATTGAGTAATGAAATTGGTCTGTAATTCTTAATATATGTCAAATCTGTGTCTTCTTTTGGTATCAGAGTAATATTTGCTTCTATCCATGTATTTGGAAGTTTAGTCTCTAACAATAATCCATTGCAAACCTTTTTCAGTGGTTTGCTTAATATATCTTGTAAATTTTTATAGAGTTCCGCCGGTAGCCCGTCTGGACCTGGTGTTTTCCCGTTCTTTTGTCGCTTTATAGCCTCTAATATCTCCATCATTGTTATTCTTTCTTCTAACATAACTTTAAATGTCTCTGGTATCTTTGGGAGTTTACTTTCTTCTAAATATTGAGCAATTCTCTCTTTTACAACCTCCTCTTTAGCATACAATTCCATATAATAATTCTTAATTATCTTTTTTATTTCTTCCTTTTTAAATTGTAAACAACCTTTCCCATCTATTAAGTTATGTATTATTTTCTTCTGTTTCTGCTTTTTAAGCTTATAGGCTAGCCATCTTCCTGGCTTATTGGCATTTTCAAAGCAGTTTTTACTCACTCTTGCTGTCAAGACACATAGCTAGAAAATCCAGTTTAATTGATTCTGATTCTCATCTTTGTTAAAACTAGTTAAAACAACTTGCTACTAAATTTATCACCATCAATTTTGTACCCATATTTATTTTCCCAAAAATGAGAAATAAGAAGCTTGAGTACAATAGACAATATGTTAAAGGAACAGTGTTATCCATACAGCAGAGCTATTATTTTAATAATTACAGCTCTATCTACAGTAATTGTACTAAACTCAGTAGTTTTTTTCCCCTAAATTCATTTCAAATTACAATTAACTTATACAATAAGATTGTATGGTTAAGAAAACTGGTTTTTCAGTCCACATGTATTTGAGAGGCTGGAATGTAAATTATTATAAAGAACCTCAGGCAAATTGCACATGTCTAAGCAAGTGTAACTTAGATGATTAAAAAAAAAGAATTCTTCTTCTGGAGCAGATATTTCAAATTTCAGTTAACACTTTCCCACCATGTCTGTAGAGCTCCAGAGAGAAATAAGCTCTGGGGTAATAGAAGAAGGACAAGAGAGAGAGAAGCCTTTTCCTCATACAATTAAATTTTTATTCATAAAGGTTAACCAATGACAGAAAAATATTTTCCTATCAATCCCATTTTGCCCAATTTATATTACCATTTTTCAAATTTTGACCATTTTTGTAATTATAATTAGCATCATATAGTTGAGAGATTTAAGATTAAATAAATATTTCCCCTTCTCTTAATGTTTTCTCAAGGTAGCATGCTATGAAAGCTGGTAAAGAATAAAGAGATCATGTCCTAATATGCTTTGTTTTTCTACAGACCATTTGTTAGTTGGAAATTGTCAAAATAATTGTCAATTAATCACTAAAACTTTGGGGAGTTCTGGTGGATTAGAGAATCAATTATTTTAATGAAACAGTACTGTTCTTTCAACATTTGAAAGAATTGTTACTTTGGGTTCGTAAAGAATTTTGATAACACATCACTTTAGAGCCAATGGTTTGGCCTCCTTGAATAAGTCTAAAATGACTTCTGAAAATAGCATTGTAAATGTTGATAATAAGTAAAAGAAAACATTGTTGCTAATGTTTTTACTTACTGAATAAAACCATGAATTTACTGGCGTATTCCATACAAAGTATGACATCCTGAAGACCATTGAAGAAGTTCAATTCTAAAAGCTTAAGCCACTGTGTTTATTCATTGACACCAGACATTCCTTCATATCCTGCCAAATAGGCATTGCTGCCACCTACATTTCTACAGAATAATAGGACTCTTATTTTATGTACATTTAGCTACAAAATAGCTAGTGTCTTTGACAATATATGTCATGTTTGAATTCTGCTGGAGAGAATTAATTGCAAATATTTATTAATTAATTCATTTGTGATATTTATTAAGCCAAAGCCACCAACTCTATCAGGTTGACATGTCTACATACTTTAATCAGGGCTAGATATTTATAGCTCACTTAAATCCAGGCTAGGGCCATTTGAATCCTTGGGGTTAGGTGTTATGATTGAGAAGGCCTACTTGCTGAGTTTCATTAGGTGGACTTATTAGATGGAATCCAAAGCATGCCAATTTTGTTTAATTGTATAGGACAGGCAGACACTCAAGTCTGAATAAAATCCTCATAAGGTTTTATAGGTGACAATGCTGCTGGAAGTCGACTGGAACTATTACACTCATAACTACATGTAATGTGTGGGTATAATATGGCATGCTCATAACTACTTGTGTCACTGCATTCTGGGTGAGTTGCAGCCTCTAGGTAGCCTTCAAGACAGAACATAGTGCAGTTGTCCCCCATGCAACAGACCAAAATACAAGTGAAAGTAAGAAAGACCTCCTGGTCCAGAAATGTATGATATTGGCACACAAGGTATTTACACAAATGTCACCCTGATCACAGCTGCCACCTATTCCTAGGGCAGAGGCTGTGAAATCAGGGTCACTCAGTCCTTTAGTCTCTATCTTTCTACACACCCACCCACCCCACAACCTACATCAACACTATTGGCGTTGGTAACTAATATAGTTCATGGAATTGATAGTCACTGAGAGTCGTCCCCATGAGGCTATGCCAGAGGTCACCAATAAATACAATCAATCCCTCCAAAGGGAAGGCTGAAGGCTTGATTCAAGGCTCTTATTACAGGAAACAGCCATCCATTTCGAACTACAGTGATACAAAAAAGGAGGAGATGTGTCTTAATGTCTCATTCCAAGATCTGTGATGTTCCATTCAAGTACATACGTGTAGATTTGGAATAAAGACAATCACCATTTTTATTTTTTTTACCCAGAATTCCATACAATTCACCCCTCCTTCAGTTCAAGTATTGCTTACTGTTGTGGGCATTACATTGCTTACTGTTGTGGGCATTACATTACATTTTAAGAAGGTTTTGACAAACCCGAAAAACTGCAGAAGACAGCAAAGAAGAGAAATCAGGGAATCAGGAACTAAGAACTATGAAAAATTATTATTGATTGAGCTGGGTATGTTTAGCTGCTTTTTTTTTTAAAGGCTAAAGCTGGAGGGGTGGGTATTACAACATTCTCAGATATCTGAAAGGATATCATATCAAAATGTATAAACCAGATTTTAATCATTACAGAGTGCAGGGTACTCTAGATTCATGAATTAACAGATGATAAATTAATGTTATATTATATATATATATATATATATATATATATATATATATATATATATATATATATATATATATATATATATATATATATATATATATGTGTGTGTGTGTGTGTGTGTGTGTGTGTGTGTGTGTGTGTGTGTGTGTGTGTGTGTGTGTGTGTGAAGTGGTTATTTTTTAGATTGCACCCTGTAAACCCAAATATGGGAGGAAGAAATCATTCTTTCCTTTGCTTGTTTCAGCTCAACCCAGAGCCATCTGCAAGCACAAATATATATATGTTTTTAAAATTGTTAACAAAGAAATAAGGGATTTCTGAGATAGCTATTTCGAGTTATTAAACTCTCTTCAGTCAGAACTCACCCTTTCCGGGATTCGAACCAGGTTCGAATCCCGGAAAGGGTGAGTTCTGACTGAAGAGAGTTAAATAACTCGAAATAGCTATCTCAGAAATCCCTTATTTCTTTGTTAACAATTTTAAAAACACACACACACACACACACACACATATATATATATATATATATATATATATATATATATATATATATATATATATATATATATATATATATATATATATATATATATATATATATATATATATATATATATATATATATATATATATATAAATTCTGATTTTTAAAAAGAGCGTTGCTGTAAGAATTTATCAAAAGTTAAGCTTATGACTGAAGTGCTATGATCCCTATTACTGAATGGATTCAAGCAGAAAGTAGGCAACCATCTGTCAGGGTGTTTTCATTTATATTTTAGCACTGGATAGGATCCCATTGTTTAATAAAATTTTCTATATTCATGATTTAATGACTGTGGCTTTCAATTACATAAACATTAAGAGATGCCCTGGACAGAAGAGCCCTCTACTATTCTATGTTTGAGAGATACACACAGGGAAGGGTTAAGACTTATCTATATACCACAGCTCTGGGACTAGAGTAATTTTTTTCTCTCCAACTTTCCAGTGGATTTAGACATTGAGATTTACTCTGTCTGACAATGGAGTGCTATTGAAAGATTTGCTTTCTGCCATCCTTTCAACTTAGATTTCTGACATTTTGAAAGATGGCTGCACATGAGCAGTTTACTATTGGAATAGGATTGCACATAAATTAAATAGGGAAAAAAACAAAAACAAAATAAAATAAATAGAATGCTACATGGGAGCAAATGAATGCAGCTCTCTCAGTCCCTGTATTACTGGGTATACCCATATTTGACTATAATGATTACTTTTAAAGGTAACTCAGAAATATCAGTGCAGATAAAGAGTGTAAGATAGACAATAGTTTTGTGGGTCAGGCATTTGTGCCCACTATATGGAACATGTTCGGTTGCTTTTAATATTTTAAACTATATCAGTTTAACATGCTAGTTTTAAGATTATGCTGAAAAATTGTTTGAGACCAGTTTTTTGGATCTATTCATATCCTCAAAAGGTTCCTCAATTTTAAAATCTGATACAGAGGTCCTCCAGTAATGTCCACCAGATTGATAAATCTTGGAGAGAAAGCTGTTGACTTTTAAACAGTTCCTGGATTTCTGACATCTTGTGGAGTTTGTTCTTTGTGCTTGTGGAGTTTGTTCTTTGTTTCAAGCTGAGTGAAGTAGATATAGAAGGTTTTTGGATCTTCCCTGTTTCTGCTTGCACTTCTGTTGGTTATTGTCCTTAACATGCTTTACTACGGTAGTCACGTTTAAAAATCTGTCCCCTGAAAAACCTAGCTAAATATCCATCCACCTGTCATTCTGTCAGCAACTGATAGATCCTGTTCATCACTCTGCTGAACATTAGTTTGGTGACCACTTCAGATAGGTCTTTTTCATTGGGCTATCAATTTTGGACTTTAAAAATCCAACTATCGTGTGACACAAATAGGTGATGATTTTCTTTGGCATCTTGTTGGTGTCATATTATGATTGTCTAGATTTTTGTATCCTAGTTTTAAATTGTAGGTCTATGCCTTTGTCCTTCCCTAGACAGATACATTTTTATTCTTTTCTGATGTCCTGTGTAAACTTGATATTTAGTTATTTCAAACTGCTTTTAATTACTATAGAAAAATAACTAAAAGAAAAAGTTATTTGCATGATTGCTTCTATATTTTTATTTAGCTTTACTCTGCATTGTCTGGCATTTTAACCATTGACTTTTTTATGGGATACGTTTTCACAGACTGCAACCAATTCATCAGATGTTCTCTTTGTTGTGACAGGCCAACAAAAGCTCCCATCAGAAACCTGCCGATATTGTTTGTATTCATAGCTGTTACTATAGTAATGTGATTCAGAATAATAATTTATATTTTATATTGGTTTAGATTTTTGATAATAGATTATAAGTCATGTTTAGAAGGATTTTCTTGAAAACAGCCTATGAACCAGGAAGATGAAAAAAAGAAAATAGAAATGAATTCTATACATTGCCTAAATGCAATTGTAAGAGGGTAAATACTAGCAAGTCAGAGTCTAGCTATCTCCAGATTATAAACTGAAATAATATTTCATTTATGCAAAGATACAGAACTATGTTTCTGCTGATGTTTATAACTTATAGAAATTGTTCAAGGAGAAATCACATTGCTTACATTGTAAGATATGAATTGGATACTGCAAGTAATAAGGACATCCAGATTTATAAACTAGAGCAACTGTTTGAAAATCTACTAAAACTCAGCTCAGGCCATAGCAAAATTTGAATTTGTAAACATGTAAACAAGCTAACCTTTTGAACATTCCATCAATTAGGAGCTGGGGACACAATCTTCCATGTACTGTTGCTATGCAACCATCCGAACAAGCTCCACTGAAATGAAGGAATATTTTGCAGTATATTGCTTGGTTGGTTTTACCCAGCTGCAAACTGCCAGTTCCAATTAAACTTTTACTAACTATAATTTTGTTACTACACAGTTCACTATGGAAACATTGTTAAGATAGCAGTGGGACTTGCATCTCTGTAAAGCCATGATGGCTTTCCCTGTATCTTTACTCACTTGTAGAATAAAATGCAGGATGATCAGTGCTTCAAAGAAAAATAATTTGTGCTATCAAATAATGCATTAAGAAAATTCTTCTCATTTTGAGAATCATCTGTGCACAGAAGCAATTTCATTTCTCTAAAACTCTTCTTATCTGAATGTACCCCCAAGGATTTCTTTTTAAATAAAATCTCATTGGATTTTTGTTTTCTGATAGCATTCTAGAAACAGCAGTGTGAAGGATGTTTCTTGATTATATAGTATATGATTCTTTTTATTTATTTGGTTAAAAATGGATTTGCAAATAGAACTCTTAAGGTGTGCAAAGAATGGTATGGATTTCTTGCAAATAAGTCAACCTGTTTATCTAAAGATGTTTACTCTCTACAAAATACAAATATTTTCATACAAATGGTAATATTTCAGAGATGAAAGTGAAACCTTAAGATAATGATTATCAATAGTAATTATTAATTAGGTAGGCCTGCCTTAAAGATTGCAGTGTAAATTCCTTTAATTCAGTGTTTCCGACAGCAGTCTGTCAGAAAACTTTATTCCTCTTATTTTCTCTTCATATTCTCCATTCTTTCTACTCACAGACACATATCCTACAAAAAATATTATTAGGTTGTAATTAGGCATAGTTAGGATTCTTTGGATTGTTTTATTTGGTAGTCCTTGACTTATAGCAGTTCACTTACTGATCATTCATAGTTACAATGGCACTGAAAAAAGTGACTTATGACCATTTTTCACATTTTCAACCTTTGCAGCATCCCCATGGTTACATAATCAAAATTCAGATGCTTGGCAACTGATTCAAATTTATGACAGCTGCAGTGTCTTGGGGTCATGTGACCCCCTTTTGCAACCATCTGACAAGCAAAGTCAACAGGAGAACCCAGATTCACTTAACAGCCATACTACTAACTTTATAATTGTGGTGATTCACTTAACAACTGTGGCAAGAAAGTTTGTAAAATGGGCAAAATTCTGTTAACAAATGTCTCACTCAGGAAAAAAAATGGAACTCAGTTGTGGTTGCAAATAAAGGACTACATGTATATATACTTTTTATCCTTAATATCTCTTATTTCTTGCTTAGATGTAGACAGAAAACCACCATAAATACAGACGTATATACATACCCCTCACAATACTTTCAGTTCAGTTATGAGAAATGTATGACCTTGCACTTAGATAGGAAAAAACAAATGCATAGGTATAAAATATGTGGTATCTGGCTCAACAGTAGTAACTGTGAAAGGAATTTAGATGTCCTAGTGGACCACCATGAAATTGTGCAGAAAAGAGTAACAAAGATGATAAATGGTTTGGTAGCTAAATAGTATGACAAATGGTTGAGGGACCTAGGTATGTCTAGCCTATCAAAAATAAGGATTAGGGGGACAAGATTGCTGTCTTCTAGTACTTGAGGGACTGTCACAGAGAAGAAAGGATAGACTTATTCTCTAGGGCCGAGGTCCCCAACCTTTTGGGCACCAGGGACTGGTTCTGTGGAGAGAGGCTTTTCTGCGGACTGGAAGATACATGGTTTTGTGTGCTGCCTGCATCCTGTGGATGGGGCTTTCCTTGTTTGTGCAGACTGGTTGCTGGCATGCTGTGGCCTGGTAGTGGTCCATGGATCAGAGGTTGGAGACCCCTGCTCTAGGACACCAAAGGGCAAACTTCTAGGGTGGAAGCTTGTGAAAGAAAAATACAACCTAGAAGGAGAAATTTTCTGACAGTGAGAGCAATCAATCAGTGGAATAGCTTGCCTCCTGGAGTTATCTCTGTTCATCACTGGAGATTGTCAAAAATAGACTGGACAGCCATTTGACTGGGATGGTATAAAACTGTTACCTTGAGCATAAATGGGCAGGTTGGACTAGAAGATCTCTGGGGTCCCTTCCAGCCCTATGATAGAAATAGAAGCCAGAAGAGGTAGATAAGAAGGAGGAGGGAGAGGAGGGAGGGAGGGACAGAGAGAGAGAGAGAGAGAGAGAGAGAGAGAGAGAGAGAGAGAGAGAGAGAGAGAGAGAGAGAGAGAGAGAGAGAGAGAGAGAGAGAGAGAGAGAGAGAGAGAGAGAGAGAGAGAGAGAGAGAAGGAAAGCTAATTTACATCAGTGCACTTCATTATATCCATAAAAATGGTTTTCACTGCCAGAACCTACTGGTTCATATATTGTTTTCTATTCTTTAAACTCCTACCCTTTTTCTTCTGAGAATTTACTCAGATATGACTTTCTTGGCCTTCTTCTCTATCATTCACTTTTCTTGGATAGATTTGTTTTGCATTTCCATCCTTTCTCTCTAAACCACTTCAAAAAATTAATTTTATATTGGTTCCTTACTTTAGTATTCAATCCACATTCAATCAGCACTCAACTTTTCTTGATCCTCTTTTTAATCACACACTCTTCTTATGTACCCTATTTAAGTTATTTTTATAATTTTCCAACATTCCCAATCCTCCTTGCCCTATAACCAAGTGAGCAAAGGCACACTCTTGTAGCACAGCCATTTTTTTTGCTGCTTTTGACAACTCTTTTTCTGCGCAACAAATCACATTGTACCTAATACCACATTTTAATATTTTAAAATTTAATATCTCAATATATAAAAATCAGTAGTTGCTATGATTTTTTTGTCATTTAGGTGTAACTGGCTGCCATTCATTTATTTTCCTTGTGAAACACAACTATCCAAGTCTTTAGTATATTTTCCAAATCCATACTGTTTTTTTGTATCAAAAATTCTAACAACTGATGCAAATTATTATCAGCCAATAACATGGCACCATCTGCATATAAAAGTATATATATAAATTTGTACGACTAACCAGAAATTCTCTGTTGTAGTCCAACACATTCATAAATATACTAAATCATTAAGAGGATATTTTACATTCTTGTCTTGCTCCATCCTAATGTTGAACTAGTCATGAAAAATTTCCCTTATTCTCATGCAAGGCTCATGTCCATCATACACTAATCATATCACATTCAGCAACTATTATGGAACTCTACATTTAAGAAATCATTTCATTCCATTTCACTTTATTACTCCTCTCTCTAAATTCAAATATATACTACTAAACCTACTAAACCTCTTATTATCTTGACCTTTAACTTGGCAAAAGACTGCATCATACTGCAACAATTTTTGAACCAAGGTATTTCAAGTGGGCTAACTTCAGTGGCACACTGAAGTTAGCCAGTTCGCACCACTTGGCAGAACCGGTAGCTAATTTTTTGTTGCCCAAGCCCAGAATGGACCTACGGAAGTGGTATCCACACAGAGAACCGGTTGTTCACATATTTGAATCCCACCACTGCTAACCTCCAGAATGTCTCCAAAATCCAGGACCCATGAATGAAATTTGGGACTGCTTCAGGCTGCTGCTGTAGTCAGACTCCTGCTGTGATCCTGTGGTGCTTATTTTGAACACTGTTGACAGTTTCCCAATCACTGTTGCAACTCTCCACTTCCTCTTCCTCCTAGCAGGAAGAATTTCCCTCATCGTGGTCTGCATACACCTTTGTCTAGCATAAAGCTGTATATTGCTGCATTCAATTTACAATCTCCTTGCTCACACCTCTTCTGGTAATTGGAAGAACTGCAAGTAAATCAGATGAAGTGAAGCCACTTCAGGAAGTTGAAAACAAAGATCTGCAGAGCTCTATTATCCAGTTTCTTTTTCAACACATGAAGCCTATGACAGCCCAGCCTCTTTCTTGGCTAAGTTTTGATTAGACTTTCAGAGAGAGGGCAAAAAAGAAACTTTTTTTCTTGTGTCACAAAAATAAATTTTACCAACTGCAATGGGGATGGGGCATGAGAATGTAAAGATATGTGCAAACTGTGCAAACCACTGTCAAAATCTAAAACCTGAACTACAAGTATTTTCTATTATTTCAAAATATGTGCCATGCCTTTTGGATTTCAGCACTTCTTCCTGTCTATACTTACGAAACAAAATGTTTAAATTACATATGAATTATGACTCCTGGTATTGTGGGCCATGAAACAAAATTACTAATAAATTGATCATAAATTTTTGTCTCAGGGTTTTCTCTGAGCTTAGTTGTTTTCTTGCAGGCATTACATTACCCAAATAGGTAACATCGTCAGTGCTAGATTTTTTGTCTAATAAGATACACAATCGGGACCAGAATTTCCATTGCTAAGTAAATTGGTTGTTAAGTAAGCCAGGCCCAGTTTTATGACTTATTTTGCCGGAATTGTTAGGTGAATCTCTACAGTTGTTGAGTGAATCATGCAATCATTAAGTGAATCTGGCTTCCCCATTGACTTGATTATTGGAAGCTGTCTGGGAAGGTTGCAAATAACAATCCCATGACCCCAGCATGCTGCAACCATTGCAAATAAATGCTGGTTACCATGCGCCTGAATTTTGATCATGTGAACACTTGTAAATGCAAGGATCAGTTACAATCACTTTTTCAGTGCTGTTGTAACTTTGAACAGTTGCTAAACCAATTATTGTAAGTTAAGGCTTACCTGTAATTGCAATCATAAAAATTCCACAGTTAAACAAACATCACTTTATAATAACGTTAATTAAAAATAAATAGCTAAAGTGTCTGAAAACAAAACTATTTCACCAAATGGACACTGGGCAATAAGTGAAAGCTATACATTGTTCAGGAAGTTGATAACCTTGGCTTTGGGGCTGAAATTGGACTCATATATATTAAGTGCAAATGGGAAATGGAATCTAGAAGAGGGAATTCACTGGGCAAGTGGAAGAAAAATAGTTTCTATGCTTAATTAAAAAGAAACTGAGAAGGTACCTTTGTATACAGAATCGTATTTTTAACAAACTTACTCTTTTCCCCAGGTATTCTAGAGAAACAAAATTAATTATAGATCTGATTCCAAGAACTGAGAAAATGTAGATCTATTTTAGATTAGATATTTAAATATGAATATGATTTAGATTCATGAATATGATAGTGCACCACTTAAAAATGTCCCTTGCATTAATGTTCACTTCATTGTAAATTGTGCCAATTTACTATAAAAGAAATGAGGTGGTCACTCAACAATCAAAAAGATCATATACTCACTACCTCCTTCTGATCAGCTGCAATTTTTAGTCATTTCAGAGCCCACTTTCATCAATGCATCTATTCACAACTTGGCTTATTTCATAATTGTGGAACTCTCTTTTCTACAGGGACTCATCAAGACCATTGAACATCTTTTAAGGAATGTTAATTTTTTTTACACATGGATAGGTTTCAAGGGATTTCATTGAGCCAAAGTCTTTAACTGTATTTTAATTGAATTTTAGTGGAATGTTATTTATTGTCTCATATTATCCCGTCTAGTTTTAAGGTGCTCAAAACAATGTACATGGGGTTATTCCATTTTTCTCCCTTCACAACAAATTATGAATTCGGTTAGAATGGGAATTAATAGTTTGCCCCAAGGCCACCCTCTTAGTTTAATGACTAAGTAAGAATTTGTAGTGAATTCTCTTTTGTTGAAGGCCATCTTTCATCAATTACATGACATCAATTGTAATAGAATAGCTTGAATGTTTTGCTCTATTATTCAACCTGAAACACTAGAAAAGTATTTTATACTGCAATATGAAAAACATTATTCACCTCTTTCTAAAGAAAATTGTTAAATGAGTTTCAAATAGATACTTAAAATGATAAGACTGCCATGAGGCAAAGCTTGTCCCAGAAGGTGGATGACTCTCTATTTCAAGAAGTTATATCTATACACAACCACTTGTATTTCATTGAATACCAAGTTCCAGCAGCTGAAGGACATCTTTGAGCGGTTTATTCTGGAAGAAATGTTTTCCCTCTTATCTGCTTCCAGAAGTTGTATGTGGGCGTTGTAGGATACATTGATGCCCATAGGTGAAAGAATCCTGAAATGACATGTTCCATATTGTTAAACTTGTGATATCAATTGGTTCTGTCTGTCTTCTGTGGGACTGCCTGAGATTTTTCTCCAATCCTATAATCTTTCGGTAGGAGGAAATCCAGAATCCTGACTTTTGCAGCCTATTAAAATTTAAAATAATATTTGATATTCTTTGACCCATTAGTTCAAAGCCCTGAAACTTAATCTAATTTGAAATTAAAACTTTTCTTACATCTTTGATAGCATTTTGATAGCAATGGTAGCACAGTGGTTAGAATGCAGTATTGCAGGCTAACTCTATCCTCTGCCAGGAGTTCAATCCTGATCAGCTCTATGTTTATTCTGCCTTTCATCCTTCCAAGGTTGGTAAAATGAGGATCCAGATTGTTGGGGCCAATGTGCTGATTTTGTAAACCACTTAGAGAGTGCTATAAAGCTATATTAGTCTAAATGCTAACGGTACAAATCAGATGACCAACTGTGTAACTCTGTTGCCACTTAAAGATCAAGCGTTCAAACAATTGTCCAGGTCATAATTTCAAATATTTTGTTTAAAGAAATCAAATAGTCAACAAACAATACATTGGGAAAGGAAAAAGGGGAAAAATTCAAGACATTGAATAATCAGACTATTGTGCATGTGTAGTGAATATAGAGGATAGCTCTGATGAAAAAAGAAAACTCTCTTACAAAGATAAAGATCAAATAAATGTGGCCTGAGCCCATACCAACACAGAAAATTTCAAAAATATTTAAACAGCTGCCTCCTTCAAATCACATAATGATAAAAGAGAGAGAAGTGGTAGCACATTCAATCTTGTAAGTTTCTGTTACTATTGCTGCTTTAATAACAGTGCATTTAGTTCTATACATTGTTGGTCTACTTTATAGGACTGACAGCATGCAAACTGCATGTTTTAAACATACAGGAAGATGCTGGGCAGGGCTGAAATTTCAGCTGATGGAATCATTAGTCACCACTCTTCTGTAGTGGCTTCGAAATTGTATGGATAGACAGAACAAACAAAAATTGTATGGTAAAATGGACCCAAATTCTCCAGCATGAGAAGATGTAGAATCCACCGGTGGGTTATATCAGCCAACCAGCTTGACAGACTAGGTCAGAAACTTTAGCCACACCTCTTCCGGTAGTACCTTCTAGCCCCAGTTTTTGACCTAGTCTCAAGCTTGGCAGCATCCTATTTTGGTAGCTCCGTAGTTTTAAGCTAGTTTTGGTGAATTTTTTGCTGAGAAATCTTTAAATTTGTAATTCTAATTGAATACTTTAAATCTACATTCCAAATTCTTTAAAATTGATTGGTAGGAAAGTAGGCTGCAGGGAGTAGGTTTGGTGTTCAAGCCTTGTGGCTCGGGCCGCTGGAGCTTCAGGGGGTGACTTCCCTGGCTCCTTGTCGCTGCCCGGCTGATTCTCTTCTACGC
Source organism: Bothrops alternatus (assembly GCA_034064705.1). Classification (NCBI taxonomy): domain Eukaryota; kingdom Metazoa; phylum Chordata; class Lepidosauria; order Squamata; family Viperidae; genus Bothrops; species Bothrops alternatus. Next base: position 2,160,664 of record JARGCV010000018.1, on the reverse strand, counting down.
TCCCCCTCTGGAGCATTTTCCTTCTGGCGTTCTCCCCACCGGCTTCCCAGGAACGGAGCAGCCTCCCTGGATAGCGATTTCACCGATCCGACTTAAACCGCAAGTTTTTGGGTTGGGAAGGTGAGCGCTGGGTAGTCGTCAGGGTGGGGGTGATCCAGTGCGTGTGTGCCTTCAGTTAAGCTTGCTGTTTTCAGCCGTGCGAGTGATTGCGGCCGTTTTGGAAGCCACGTGGCTGCAAGGGCGCTCTTTTCGGCATGGTCGCCATTTTGGGAGGCACCCGGATCATGTTTGTGTGCGGTGGCCATTTTGAGAAGGGCGGCCTGGTTCCTTCTTTGCAAGGTGCGGCCGCCATCTTGGGTGTGGCTTGGGCCTTCCTGGGGAGGCTCGGCCACCATTTTGAATAGTGCAGCCTAGGCCCTCTTCACAAGGCGTGGTTGCCATTGCTGAATCAGTGTGTGGCAAGAGCTACAGGCCGGTGAAGGCCTTATTATTATTACAATTGGTTCCGGTTTATTTGCCGTTGTTGTGCCTGCTGAATTCAGGCCTCACTGGGGGAGTAACGAGATCGTCCGGCTTGCATCCGGAGTGTTGAGATTTTTGTGAGTGTTGATTGTTACCTTTCTTAGAACTTTAGCCGGTGTTAGTTTAGGGCTTTGTCCTCAGGAGTTTTATTCCACCTGTTCCTTTCTAGTTGTGACCTTTAGTCACCTGGCCTTGCAGACACAATTTAGTGATTGGTCTGACTGTGACTGCCATTGCATCTGTGCAGAAAAAGGGCTTATCCCTTCCCTGCCTGTGATCTGCGTTCTTGGAATTCCCCCCCCCCGTGTGTTTGAATACCTCTATTGGACTTTTCCAGACAGCAATGGCAGACAGTGCTTCGTCTCAGGTGTACCAAGGCTCAGGCACTCCCCCTTCTTCGCAAAAACACAGATCTACTGATTTGGAACCGGGGGGGGGGCAAGAAGAAGGCTAAAACAAAGCATTTGGAAAAGGAGCCGACGAAGGCAGCCGAGCGACAGGCCACGAGGAGGCATCAGGCGCTAGAAAGAGAATTTGCTAAGGCCCAGAGGCTCAGAGCCAGTGGGGCTGAAGTGGTTTCCCCCGCCCCATTGGACACTCCTGTACCCTTTGAGCCTCCTTTGGAAACTGGGCAGCGACCTGGGCAATGGTCTCCTCTGGGGGAAACTGAACAGGTTGGTTCTCCTCAATCCAGTTCATATTCTCCTGAACACCTGGCTTCTGCAGCCACCCAGGTCCAGGTGGGGCCTAGTACCAGGGCTCATCGCAGTCAGTGGCCTGACCAGTTTCATTCTTTCATGAGACAGGTACTGGATCAATTTTTATCTTCCTCTAGGGATCCTTTTCCCCCTCAAGGTTCATTGCCTGGAGCTGCGATCCCTCCCTGTTCGGAGCTGCCCAGGCTTCGGGGGTCTCTGAGACTTCTTCACAGGTGGCAGAGGAAGGATCTGAGGACCTGGAGACGACTGGCTACCCAATGTCAGAGGATGAGGACGCTGCTCCGGAGCAGGCATCGACCTCAGGTTTATTTGACTCCGCTTCTTATCGCTCTCTCCTTCTCAAGGCTTGTGCTACATTGAACCTATCTGCTAAAGCTAAAGTGGTCAAGTCTGCCTCCTCTGAGGAGGAAGATGACTCTAACCATCTCCTTCTTCCTCCAGTGTCGGAAGAGGTGCAGATGCCATGTCCCAAAGTTTTTCGCACCACGGTGCAGTCTCAGTGGGCGTCCCTGGCAACTGTCCCTTCTCCAAACAATTTGGAGAAGAAGCTGTTCAATGTCTCCTCTACCTTCACCTCCCTCTTTGAGGTTCCGTCTGTGGATGAGCCTCTCATTTCTCTTTTCTCCACCTCTGCTATTCCAGGGGACATGGCTGAAGCCATGAAGGCGGAGGACAAGAAATTTGAGTTCTCGCTTCGGCAGGCCCCTCAAGCCTCGGCCTGGTCCATCAGGGTGGCTTCCTCATCTTCTTTTTTTGCCAGGGCCTCCATCATGTGGCTCTGGGAACTGCAGGCGAGTGTTCCTCCGGACCAGGTACGCACTCACCAGACCTTAACCAAATTGCTTGCAGCAGCGGAGTTCATGGCAGATTCCTCCTTGTTTGCAATGTGTTATTCGGCCAGATCGATTGGGGCAACTGTAACCTCTCGGAGGCTCCTATGGCTCAAGCAGTGGAGGACAGATTTGAAGGCTAAGTGGTGGCTGGCCACCTCTAAGTATGAAGGTAAAAAGTTGTTTGGTACAATTCTGGAACCGTACATTATAGAGGACAAGAATAAGAGGAAAATATTGGCCCATCCTTCTAAAAGGTCGGAAAATCGGCCTCAGAGAGACTTCCGGTGACAAGGGTTCCGTCAGGGCGGTTCCTGGGAATGGAGGCAGCCCTTTCGTGGGGGGCAGTCCTGGGATTGGCCCAGAAGCTCGCGATCCTTTTCCTCTAGGCAGGATCGTTACCAGGACCGCCCTTCCTCTGGCAGGGGCCAGTTCTCATCAAGACGTCCCTTTAGAGGGTCGGGGGGTCGGCCCTACAGGAGGTCCAGGTGACGCCAGGGACAGTCCCATTGGTGGTCGCCTGGCCCTGTTCAGCAACGTGTGGCAGGAAACCACAACCAACTCTTGGGTCAGAGAGACCGTAACTCACGGCCTGGCCATAGAATTTTATTCCCCTCCACCATGTCAGTTCATAAAGTGCCCTGTCTCGCGCAATCCGTCAAAGGCGTGTCTGCTAAATCTGGCTATAGACCATCTCATAGAAATAAGAGCCATAGAGCCAGTTCCCCCAGGACAGGAGAAACAAGGATTCTACTCCATCCTGTTTGTAGTGCCCAAAGCATCGGGGGGCTGGAGAGCAATCCTCGATCTCAAACAACTAAATTACTTTGTAGTATACAAAAGGTTCAAAATGCAGTCCCTCAAATCCATTCTGGCCAGCAATCAAAAGGGGGACCTGCTCTCATCCATAGATCTGACAGAGGCATATCTACACATTCCAATCAGGCAAGAGCATCGAAAGTTTCTACGGTTTTGCCATGCAAACTGACACTTTCAGTACAGGGCCCTCCCGTTCGGCCTGTCCTCGGCCCCTCGGGTGTTCACAAAGGTGTTAGCGGTGCTAGGGGCGCATCTTCGCACATTGCCAGTGCGCGTCCAGTTCTATCTGGACGACATATTGATACTATCAAACACTCTTCAATCTGCCCAAGCAGATCTACAGGTAACATTACACGCTCTTCAGGCTCACGGGTTTTCCGTCAATCACAAAAAAGTCACCTGGTTCCCTCATCACGTCTACTACACCTAGGGGCAGTCATAGATTCAAACACGTGCATGGTTTATCTTTCCCAGGAACAGCAGGCGAGCATTCAAAAGCTCATGCGTCTCATTCACAGACAAAGATTGGTCACTCTAGCGCAGCTATCCCAGCTCCTGGGAAAGATTGTCTCGTGCATGGGGATCGTCCCCTGGGCCAGGCTTCATTCCAGAAGCCTTCAATGGTTTCTCCTTCCCTTCCAAAGGCTCAACCAAAGTGCATCGTTAAGAAAAGTCAGGGTGCCACAGCAGGTACTTTCATCCTTCCGGTGGTGGGTCTCATCCGCCATGTCCAGGGGGACTCTCTTCAGGGAACCAGCCAGGCTTATGGTGACTACCGATGCCAGCCAATTCGGCTGGGGGGCTCACTTTCAGACACATCTAGCCCAGGGCAGGTGGTCTCGACGGGACTTGTCCCACAATATGAATTGGCTCGAACTCAGGGCCATTCACCTAGCTCTTCTTCACTTCTCCTCCCTACTGACAGGGTGCCACGTGCTGTTCCTGACAGACAACGTCACAGCAAAGGCTCACGTGAACAAGCAGGGAGGGACTAGATCAGTGGCCCTCATGCAGGAGGCCAGAGATCTGGGTCTGTGGGCGGAGTCGCATCTAGGATCTATTGTGGCGGAACACATCTTGGGGGAGGCGAATCGACAGGCGGATTCGCTCAGCAGAGTCACGGTGGACCATTTGGAGTGGCGTCTGGATCCGACTCTGTTCGAGGAGATCTCGGACAGGTTCGGCCGTCCTCTCCTGGATCTCTTCGCGTCCCCGGTGAACACTCAGCTCCCTCGGTTCTTCACCAGGTTTCCTGTGAGAGGAGCGGAGGGAACGGACGCTCTCAGGTGCAGCTGGCCACGGGGCCTACTGTATGCCTTCCCTCCACTTCCGTTGCTACAAGCAACGATTCACAAGATGATTTGGAAGAGGCGGAGGTGATCTTAATTGCTCCGTACTGGCCGAGGTGTCTGTGGTTTGCAGACCTTGTGGACCTGTCTCTCTCACCAGTATGGAGACTCCCTCCGCATCGGGTGTCTCTCAGTCGGGGCACCTTCAACATCCGGACCCTCAGTGGCTGCAACTAGCCGCTTGGCACTTGAGAGGGAAGGGTTGATTAGGCAATCTTTTTCAGATGGTGTTATTGCGGTTATCCAGGCTTCACATCGCCCTTCCACCAATAGGATATACGATGCTACGTGGAAAAGCTTTTCCACATGGTGCAGCAAGCACAGGTTAGACCCTCTTTCGGTCACTATTCCAAATATCCTAGAGTACCTTTTAGAAGGCATGAATAAGGGTCTGGCGCTTAATACTATTCACAGGCAGGTGGCAGCCCTGCAGACCGTTCTCTCTTGCGATAACCAGGCTCCTTTGTCACAGCATCCGGCTGTGTGTGCCTTCTTAAAAGGGGCCGTTTCAATACGGCCTCCTGTTGTTCACCGTTTCCCATCCTGGGACCTTCCCAAGGTTCTGCAAGCTCTGACTTCCCTGCCCTTTGAACCTCTGGGGTCCTGTTCGCTCCACCACCTCTCGCTGAAGGTAGCCTTTCTGGTGGCTATTACTTCTGCGAGACGAATTTCGGAGCTGGCGGCTCTTTTGGTTCGAAAGGACCTGATCATTTTTTCTGATGATAGGGTTACTCTATGTTTGGACCCCTCCTTTGTGCCAAAAGTTGATTCCCGGTTCCATAGGTCTCAGGACCTAGTGCTCCCAAATTTTTGTCCATGTCCTTCCCACCGTCTGGAGAGACGTTGGCATACCTTGGACGTTCGCAGGGCCCTGCTGCATTATGTCAAGCGGACTTTGGCTTTCCGTAAATCTGAGGCATTGTTCGTCTCATTTCAGCCATCGTCCATGGGTCTGAAGGTTTCTTCTTCGACAATTGGCAGATGGATCAGGGCATGCATAGCCAAGGATTATGTTTCCTTGTCTCTTCCGGTCCCGTCACATATCACTGCTCACTCCACGTGAACTGCGGCTACCTCGGCGGCCTGGCTTACTCAGGCGTCTGTGGAGGAAATATGTAGGGCGGCAACCTGGTCTACTCCCTCTTCCTTTGTTAGGCACTATAAAATTGACAAGTTTTCTGCATCAGATGCCTCCTTTGGTAGGAGGGTACTGCAGCAGGTTGTTTCTACTTCAGGGTCACCAGCCTAGACTCCCACCCGTAGGGACATGAAGGGCTTTGGTATGTCCCACCGGTGGATTCTACATCTTCTCATGCTGGAGAAGGGGCGTTGTCTTACCTGAATGCCTTTTCTCAGCATGAAGATGTAGAATCCACGCACTCCTCTATTCAGTCTAGGCAGGTGTTTTTTTGGAAGTTTGTTTCTATTGTTTTTTGGTTTTTTTTTTTTGGAGTTTTGGATCAGACTTTCGTCATGGAAGCTTCGCCTCTGTCAAAAACTGGAGCTAGAAGGTACTACCGGAAGAGGCATGGCTAAAGTTTCTGACCTAGCCTGTCAAGCTGGTTGGCTGATATAACCCACCGGTGGATTCTACATCTTCATGCTGAGAAAAGGCGTTCAGGTAAGACAACGCCCCTTTTCAAAGAAAAAGTCACAACACAACAATGTAAGGCATTGTGGACTAAATCTATAAAATCTATTCCAAGTTATATCTTAAAATGGAAACTAGTAGAAAATGTATTACAAATGATATATAATGCTATCAATAATGGCCAGGTTAGACAAATCATGATATAAGAAATGTTGGAAGTGCCATGAATTAGAAGCAACATTTTATCACAGAGGGTGATCATGCTAAAAAAATAAAATAAATAAAATAAAAAGTACTGAAAAGATATACATATTGCAGTGCAGAAAATTTTGGAATTTAAATTTGAATGACACTTCAGTTTTTCTTTCTAGGCATAATTCCAGAAAAAATAATCAACAATAAACACTTTGATTTAATCAGATGCATGCTCACAGCAGTGAAAACAAACTTTGCCCAGCATTTGAAGAAAAATGCAATTCCCAAAAATATATGATTGGGAACTTAAACTTGAAGAATATGCAACACTGGCAAAATTAACAATATATATTCACAAAAGACGTTTAACCAAAATTAAGCAAGAATGGTTCCCATACATACCATATATCACACAGCATGGCAAATATAATCACTTGCAGTCTGGGTTCTAAGAAGACCCAAATGTTTATGAGTATTATAAATTAGCAGAGGCATAAAAAAGGGGAAGATAGAAATGGAATAACCTTATTTTTCTCCTTTTCCTTTTTATTTCACTTTATTCCTTTGTATTTTAATTGTTGACAAATTTGGTTTGTTCTTTTTTTTTCAACAGGCACAAACAATATTAAATAGCAATACAATACAGATCTTCATACTAGATAATTAGCTTAAAACCAAAACTGTTACTGTACCGCAAATACTTTAATGCAACCTGCAGTAGCTTTTTTAATGCAACGCTCAATTCTGGATAAAAAAGCCAAATATTATTTCATTAACATTGACATTTTAAATCATAATTAATATTGATATGTCTTTTTTTCTTTTTATCTTCAATAGTTGTCTAAACACTATTATATTAATATTCTTAATCAATATTGTACAAATACCTCTGTATTGAAACACTATAATATATTATGTAAGTTTAACAACAATACAATTGAATATATTTCTGTTTAAATTTCTTTATGCATATAAAGACCTTGTATGGAGAGCTGCACAATACTTACTGATTCTGAGTGTGGAATAGAGAGCTGCTAGGAGAGTAACATGTTTTAGGCCAGCAAAAATTCTTGATGTCTCCAGAATTGGAGAGGAACACAATAACACAGCAGTGGTCATGATCTGGCAGTTCAGCTTTAATTCAGCAATGGCCTCATTGGTTAATATGGGTTTAATAAATCCAGCCATCATTAGCCTGTGCAAAACAGAAAATCTTTTGACTGTGATAGTATAAAAACTTCATGATTAAATAATACATGAATAAAACAAATTGGGCTGTAACGTAAAATTAATCCAAACCTGTTTTTAAAATTCCATAAAGAATCTTCTCTTTTTCTACCTTATTTTCAGAATACTTTAGAAGGTCTTTTACATTTCTTTGATGTAATGTAATGCTGCAAGATGGCAAAATGTTGTTGTGATTTGTTTATTCTGTTACACTTCTTCAGTTTGTAGTCACTCTGGCTGCCTAAATTTCTTAATTAAAAAAGCATACTGGGAGCAAATCCGCTATTATGTCTTCTTTAATGATTTAATGATTTGATAGATGTCATAGCCACCTACTGGTAGTAGATTAAGATCGTACAATGAAAGAAACAGCATTCACATGTATTTCTCTACCATACTAACTCAGTAAGCATGCTCATAATCCACCCATAAAAAATTCATCAAGTGGTTTTTTTTTGTGGGGGGTGTAAAGGGAAAATCAAATCCCATTTCTTTCCTATCAAATAGAATGGGAATGACTTATGAAATAAATGTCTAGAAAGTGTGGTCACAGAACTATTTTTTTTAAAAAAACCACAGAATAGTATAGTTTTCTGCCTTCCCAATAGTTTCATTCTTTAATATTCTATCTCTCATTCATGGAGCAATGAGCAGAAGAAAGATTCAAATAAAAAAAGATAAATATACAGTACATATATTTTCTTTAACCAACAGATACAAGGGCTCTTTGTCAGCCAGGTGTCTCTTGCAGAAAGATCCCATAACACTGGGGTAGGGAGGTGAAGACTATTTTCCCTGCAATAAGCCACTTTGCTGAAGAAAAAAAGGAACTGGAAAAAATATTTGCAGGAAATAATGGGGAAACAGAGGGAGGTGGGTAACTGGAGAGATAAGTAACATTTACTGTATTCAGACTTGAAAAACCATTACTGTCTACTTAATAGGAACATTAATATAAATCATTTCAGGTTTTTTTTTGACATTCATAGCTCCCAAGCTTCATTTGGGAACATCAGCTCTGGGTAAAGTCAGGTCAATTTGCTAATTTAGAAATTAAATAGAATTATAAAAGTGAAACGTCTCAAGGTTTTAATTTTCTTGCAGTCATTTCTGGTCAGGATTATCGAGAAGGCACTGAGAAAAAAATTCCCATCATTATCTCAGTCCTGTCTCAATAGCTCATTTAGTTTAGTCTGGGAAACCAAATGATTGATGATTGTCTTCCTGTGGCAACAGATGCAAGCATCCATGCTGATTTTGTTAGGTCTTTCAGCAATCTCTGGTGTTTGGAACTGTTGCTGATGGTACCTTGTGGGATGGTTCACATTCATCTTTTCTTGCTTAGAACTCAAAGGGGTGCTTATAAAGGTTTCTGTGTAGCATTCTGTCTTCTCTCGTGTTCTCACTTTGTGAGCTCTCTGTAGGAGACAGCAAATACACAATCTGTCACTATTTGTTGTTTTCCATTTATTTCCTTTAGCTGCTAAACGAAAATTGGCAAATTACCAGGTAGCTTGTTATTCATGGAACTGGCTAAATCTTCTAGTGAAAAATCTGTTTATCTGGATTATCCTACTACTATATAACAAAGATCATATACTATCATATACTATCAAAAGGACCAAAAGGAGCTGCAGTGGATCACGAAAGTAGGAAGCTGTATTGTATTTCAGACATAAAATATGAACATACATACATGTACAATAGGTCACATTCTTACCACTGAATGGTAAGCTTCTTAGATATATTTGAGGCTCTTTTCCAAAGGTTTTTTTTTTCAAAATGAGAAAAACCAAAATTATACTCTGAGTCCTAGTAGATGAAGAAATCCATGAAATATGGTTTTGATCTATCACAAATAATGTAAATGTTGATGCAGACACTTAGTAACTTGGTTAAAGACACTGAGCTTATCAGCTGAAAATCTCCTGTTACTTGCCCCAGCTGCTGCCCCAGCTACTTCCCACATAGCAGTTCAGAAGCACGTAAATGCAAGTATAGAAATAGGTACCATGACCCTGGTGGTGCAGTGGTTAGAATGCAGTACTGCAGGCTACTTCTGCTGACTGCTGGCTGCCTGCATTTTGGCAGTTCGATTCTCATTGGCTCAAAGTCCTCAGCCTTCCATCCTTCCAAGGTCAGTAAAATGAGGACCCATATTGTTGGGGGCAATATGCTGACTCTGTAAACTGCTTAGAGAGGGCTGTAGAGTACTGTAAAGTGGTATATAAATCTAAATGCTATTGCTATTGCTATTTCTACCACTTCAGTGGGAAGGTAAACAGCATTCAGTGCACCTCAGCATATAGTCATGGTGGCCACATGACTACGGAAATGTCTTTGGATAACATGACTCTTTGGCTAAGAAGCAGAGATGAGCACCATTCCTTAGAGTCAGACATGACTGGACAGGGGAAACCTTTACCTTTTCCTTTTGATAGTTGTTTATCTGGATGTCAGCAAGTAAGAACTAGGATGAGGCTGATTTTTTTGGCTGCCTTTCAAAAACCATTGAATATTTATTTTTTATTATTTTTATGGTTGCCTTATTATTGTTTTACAGTATCAAATTGTTTTATTGTTCTCATTTGTGCACTACTTTGGGCTCCTTTAGCAAGAAGTGGGATATTATTCTAAAAGTAATGTCAGAAAATAAATAAGTGAAACTAATATCTATTCAAATGGCTTCCAATTGTCTGAATGTAATGAAAAACGATGTACTTTGGTCGCACTAATGCTTTACTTCCTGCCTTTGAGGAAACTATAAAGAAAACTTTTTGAATGCTCAGAATAATGAGAGTGATTTAATGACTGTGTACTTGGATAGGAAAAGAAAGAGAAAAAAAAACCTGGCTCTGCTCCTTGACCATTGCTTTATTAGCTTCATACAAAGGCAAGAAATATTAATAATATAATATAAGCCATTGATATTGTCTGCAACATCTTGACTTTTAAAAATATATTTTTGGACCTCTTTCAAAACGATTGTAGTCACGGAAGTGAGCAAACACATGATCGATAACGGCTGTGAAAAACCTATGCTCTGGAACTGGCCTGGCATGAAATTACGAAAGTTAGAAGGAGATTTTGGCAGCAGAAGCCTATTATGAATATATATCCATTATGCAGAAAGAATGCAACTGGTTGCAAGTGGCTAGTAGAGTTGAACCAAGCAGAAGAGGCCCAAGCAGAAGAGGCCCAAACCATAAACGACAAGCAATGAGCAGATTAACCTGCTTATGAATCCTCAGCCTGATCATGTTTCAGTCAAGCTATACTCTTACCCTGACAAAAAAGTGATTCATTTAAAAAAAAATATTTATTTATTTATTTATTTATTTATTTATTTATTTATTCATTCATTCATTCATTCATTCATTCATTCATTCATTCATTCATTCAATTTCTAGAGCTGCCCAACTTAATCAATGCTTGAGTAGCCAAGTGAGTTTTCATCTAACAATATTTCTCAAACATCACAATTTTAAGATGTGGGGACTTCAACACTCACCCATACTGAAGTTGAGAAATACTGGAAAGCATTATTGAACAATTATGTTCTTTGCATGAGAGAACGTTGACTGTTACCCACCCCCATGCCACCTTTATCCTCTGATGGCTCGATCAGAAGATGTCTTGCCATTTTCCCAGAAATACATTTTCAATTTCTGACAGTGAAAGGAAAAAAGACAATTGTTTATGCTTTGTCTTTCATAGCATAAAAAAATGTGTCTTAAATATCTCTCAAGACAAAGTGTGCCATGTTTTATGGCACATATTTAGTTAACATTTTCAATTCTTAATCTGAAGCAATTAAGTCAACTTTATTTTCATCAGTTTTTACCATCATCATAAGATAATCCTTTTTGAACTGCTGGTCCCTATCTTCAAAGGGGATGTATATAGTAATTTCTGAATAGAAGATTTTTTTCTCATATCTCTTGCTTCTTCTTCTTTTGACTTTTCTTCTCCAGCACTTATGTCGATGTCACATTCAGGCTGCTCCAAAAACTCATTTATGATTTAATAAATTAACTGAATAATGAATTTCAATATTTAAAAATCCTTCTCCCATTTATATATATATAGCCACTATTTCTGAGTCATTCCTATCTGCAACTTTACATTAACAATGCACACAAAGATTTAACCAATTTATATCTGCCATAATCACATAGGCTCATAGAGGTTTATGAATAATTAAGTGTAACAGAGAAAACAAAGCTAATCATTAAATATATTACTCAGTTAATGATCACTTGTTCAGCAACTGTTCGGAGTTATGATTGTGCTGAATGGGGTTGGGGGAGAGGTTATAAGCGGCCCTTGAATGCCCAGCCATTCCACAATCCTGCAGTTATGTGATTGTGTGTGATCGGTGCACTGGTAACCGGCTTGCATTTATGACAGTTCTAGTTCCATGGTCACTTGAGTGTGATTTGGGACCTTCTCTGCTGCCTTTCCACACAGGAAAAGTCAACAGGGAAGACAGCAGGGAAGATGGCAAGTTGCTTGGGTCTCTCCCACCTGCACGCCCTCACCAAGACTTGCAGCAGTTAAGCTACATCTAACCATTTGCACACCCTCCCAGCTATCATGCATCCTCATGCACCTTTACCAACCTGGCATTCAGTCTAAATCCTGCTGCACTCACACTGCACCTATCCCACCATCCCTTCAGCCACTCATCGCTCTTTCACCTGACAGCAGCCACCTACCTGCCTGCAGCCCCGCTTGCAAACTGCATGGGGCTTGCAATTTTGGTTGGTTTCCCATTGATTTTGTTTGTTGAAAACCAGAAGAGCTTGCAATGAAGGGCTTCAATAATTACCACAATCCTTGTTTAACAATGGTAACAGGAACTGCAGGGATTGCTGTCACTAAGCAACATGGTCACATGATGTTGTGCTTTACAACTGCATCGTTTACTGGCAGAAATTCCAGATATTAATTTATTTATATTCCTCAATAGAAATAAAATGAAACAATCAGTACCACTAACCAACAGTGCCCCAGAAACATAATATAAAATCAATCAGTCCTGATTATTCTGTCGCTAATCATAGACTCTCCAGAATAATTTGGTTTTCAAAAGTTTATAGAAGACTGAAACTGCTATATGAGGGTCATCACTTTTGAAGAATTTTATCTCCAAGAAAATGTATTAGAACTGGAGTAGGGACAAAGGTTAAAATTCTTCTTGGGATTTCAGACTTCAGACTAGAGTATCAATCTGAATTAAGTTTATGTTTATGCAACTTTTTCTAAACAGTAGTCATGCAAGAATCACTTATAATTTAGTAATATAATTTGTTAATTTGCCCAGTTTATATAGTAAGAATTTCTTCCTTAGCTAATATAGATTCTTATGTGTCTGTCTGTCTGTCTGTCTACCTTTCTGTCTTCCTCTCTTCTATAGAGTCTTAACTAATATCTAAGGCAGTAATACAAACATTGTGGGAACAAGTCCCAGTTTCTACCACCACTGATTTTGTGGCTCTAAACAATGTGAAATATTGCTGGGAGCAAAAATTTGGGTGTTTTTCCCGTTAGCAATGTTAATGAACAAAATGACTTTAGCAATTCACTCATGTTTTATCTTTGGGGGCAGCATTCTTCTACAGTATATCAGTTATAAACTTCGTAAAAATATCTCTTTTTCCCTAGAAGCTAAACACAATATTGTTCCAAGTAATTGCTTCAGGCTGGTTTGCAATAATCATGAACATTTTTCCAAAGTATAGGCTTCCCTCCCTCCCTCCCTCCCTTCCCTCTCTTCCTTCCTTCCTTCCTTCCTTCCTTCCTTCCTTCCTTCCTTCCTTCCTTCCTTCCTTCCTTCCTTCCTTCCTTCCTTCCTTCCTTCCTTCCTTCCCAAAATCCACAGAAAATCAACTATCATTGTCTACTAATTTGTAAGATAGTATGTCTTTTCTAAAATGAAATACATCTTACCTAAAAATAATTAGTGGATGTGGAAAAACAGGAAAAGTGGGCCATCACCTTCATGTCTTATGTGCGTGCATCTCAAATGCATCTGGTTCATTAATGTGACAAAGAATCCTGAATTAAGTAAAACATCAGAGTTCTTCTTATTTCTTATGGATACTTGAACATTTCTAATTTCACATGTTGAAAATCCTTGTTTCCTCCATAGTGTCTGATATGATTACAATTGGTAGAAAGAGAGTACCCCCAGGAAAGGAGTAGCTCTTGAGATCAGATTGGAATGAGTTTTCTATTGCCATTTCTGCTAAGTCTGCAAAGATATGTCTATTTATAAGATGAAGCCAAGCTCAGCTGCATATGACCTTAACTGTGAACTTGTTTAATTTGAGATCTTGGTGATGCAGAGAGAACAGCATTTCATAGTGCTGTCCTAGATACATGTGTCCAGAAAGAAATAAGTCTTTTAAATCCTTTTTAAAAAATTAAGTCTGCCAAAACACAGTCTGTAGACTCACATGTTTGTTTTTTCCTATTATACATAGCGGCTGTCTGGATATCCTTCATACAAGCATTTCTGATGTCAGCTTGGAGACCTAGAACAGTTATTCATTTGTAGTGATACTATATTAAGATTTGCACTCTTTTTCTTTACATCTGTAACCCAAAGATCTGTTTCACCATCTGCAGTAAAAATAGATTAAAGGATAGCTAAGAATTTTTCCTATAAAGGCTTGCTAAGTTGTATAAATGTAATGGTGCACCTACCGTAATAGTATACAAAATTAGGATTTCAGAAACAATGCTAAACTGGTTTACAGTTACAGCTTTCACATTCCTAGTGCAACAGAAGTGATAAGAGTCAGTTCATCACAGGGTATACAAAATGGAAAAATTAGAAGGATAAGATGAATTATCTACATGAGACAATTAAGTTCAGAAACTGACTAGTCAAATTGTCTTTATGTCTTTGAGCACAAAGTTTTGATTCCTGCATTTCAAAATAATAGTTAATCTGTTTATGAAAAGATAATTAAATGATATTCATGAGCAGAGGCTAGGAGGCAGTAGTAAAGGCAAATGTTCAAATATTTACATAGATGTATATGTGTATGAACATGTATTAACACAATATAATAATAAACTTTTCCTCTTTGTGATAAGCAATCATACCTTTGGCTAATTTGTTAAAATACAGGCGCAAAATACTACATCACGAGTGTTTTCAGTGGAAAACCTCAACATGTTCTTTCCTTTCTCTTGAAAGCACAGGGGTTTAAAATATGTGAATATGAAAATAATTCTGATGCTATGAAATATAGCAATACCTAAAATAATGCAGACTTTCATAAATATTTTTCTTACAACAACCATACAAAGAACATGTCTTAGACTAATTCAGCTCTGAACTGAAAGCAGCAATTCTGCAGTGTGTTGGTCTGTGTTTCATTTCTCTTTTCTCTTCCCTTTTTCCTTCTGTCTTCTCTTTCTTCTGATTTCCCAAAGATTGAAACTGATGGCAAATAATATACAGTCAAAACCAAATACTGTATTTTAATGTGACTTACTTCGGAATGTCTTAATCATTCCACTTCTTGCTTGAAAGAAGTCTTTCGGGGGGGGAAACGTGCATGTAATATTTGTGAGAGATCCATTCCTTGATGCATAACAGACTTTCAAATACTTTGGCAGTATGCACAGGCTGACAAAACAACTATCTAGATTGGCAAAACAACTGTCAGTCTGCCAGTTTCTACATTCAAATTATGACTTAGGGTCTGTGTTCAAATTCTAAATTCAAGGTCTACGTTTATTCTTCAATCTTTCTAGAGCACTACATAGAATTCAGAAGGGGCACAGAGTGTATTAGTTTGAATGAAGAACTCAGTTAAAGCAGCAATATTAAAAGTCTTTTTGAAACAATTGGGCAGGGCTTGGATTTGGTGATCTCTAATGTCCCTTTCAATGTTTCAGTCCATGATTCTGTGTCACAGCTGAAAGGTACATGTAGGTGTAGAAAGTAAGAAAAGACCACAAAAATCCTCAATGTTAAAATTACCTCTTTGATATGCATTTATTAAATTGTAGCCCTCTGGAGACTTCAAAAATTATTAAAAAGAAGATTAAAAGAACAGCACAGAGATCTCAAAGGTAGAAATGATTATCTGATTAATGAAATTAATTAATTAATTAATTACAATTAAATTGTGTTTTATCCTTAGTTGTAAATGTCTCTGAATAGTACTCTTCAAAAATAAATAATGCTAGATAACAATATCCCAATGCTTTGGAAGTTATGCTTCTGTTCCATTGTGTTTTCACCATCTCACAACTTTGTGACCAAAACCTTTCTATCAGATCTATGCCATGTGGACCATATAGAAATGTAGGGGAGAATCAACCTGTCTTCTCCTTGTTGCAAGATTGCTGATCATGCTTCATGGCTTTGTCTTCTGAGCATCTTGGCTATCTGACTCTCAATATGATAGATATATCTGTCTACTCTACTCTATAATAAGGAGGCATGATGGCTCAGCAGTTAAAGATGCTGAGGTCAGCTGAGAGTCTGGCTTCAAGATCTAAGTGCCATGAGACAGGATGAGTTCCCATTACTTACCCTAGCTCCTGCCCACCTAGCACTTTGAAAGCATGAAAATGTGAATAGGTACCACTTTGGTGAGAAGATAACAGCATTCCATATGCCTTAGCATATAGGCATATAGGCATATAGTCTTCCCCAACAGATACGAAATACCAAAACAAATGTACGATTAACAACAACATAGCTAGAGTATAAGGATTATCCTGAATATAGTGGAAATGGAAGAAATGACCATTTCAGATTGCCTTCTAATTAATAACTTCCTGCAATTCAGGATTTTCTGTATGTTTTTAAGGCAACTAATTTACATAATGATGAAACTAACTGTCAAAGTACAGATATATGAATCTACCATTATATAAATTGGAAGTCATTGGAAGAAGTTGGAAGATTTAAAATGCAGTGAAGGAGCATATGGTCTACAATAATTATGATCGGTAAGCTGGCAAAACTGAAAACTATCATACAATCAAATAAAAAATAATTACATAAAAATGTTTTAACAATGATCATAATAGTGTAAAATTTTAAGGATAGATTCTACTAACTTTTGAAATTATAATTGCAATTTTAGTTTATAATTATTATTATAAATTTTAAAATTATTATTTAAAAATTTAGAATTGTTGTTTTTAAAGTGGGAAATTAAGAACAAGCGTAAAAACTAAAACCTGTTACAGAATAAAGCCAGCTAACACAATATATTTTAAAATTAAATTTATTTCATTGAAAGTATTAAGCACATTCTAATATATCAACTACAGTTTTTTTAAATATAGCTAAATTCAACTTCCTTTGTAATTAGGAAATGTGGGAAGAAAATTAAAGACCAAAATGTACATCAAATTTCTCCATTTCTTCCTGTTATTAGTATGGTTCGTTGCACAGTCAGCCAGATGTTCAGACTGGATTTGGCAGTTTTGTTTGCCTATCGAGTTCTTCCCGAAGAGCTGGGAGAGGCAGATGTGAAAGTCTGATGGCATTACAGTATTGTTGTAAGTTTAATTTGTTCCAAGTAAAGCTGCCTTTTGCAATTGACTGATGGTGAATTTGTGAATGCTGATGATGTTCGGTTGTGCTCCAGTTGTTTTGAGATTGCACCCAAGCTGCTATTACTACTGGTATTATCTTGATGTTGTTGTTGTTTTGCCACAGTCATTCTATTTCAATTTGTAGGTATTTGTATTTGGTTATTATTATTATGGTTTGTTGCACAGATGTTTAGGCTGGATTTGATATTTTTATCCACCTATATGTTGGATTTTTTTTTGTAAAAGCAGGATATACAGATCTCATAAATTTCAAGATATTGAGGAAGTCCTTTGTGTATCACTTCAAAGGCTCCAATTAATAGCAACAGATCTCTTTTTTATAAGCATTCAACTACAATCTGCAAGTTCCAATATTTCATATTTTTCCAATTGTTTTTCACTAATCCTTGCATTACGCAGAATAACAATGCCAATGAACAGATTTTCTTCTTTCCAATAAGTGTTATGTCAAGCTTCTTCTTCTTCTTCTTCTTCTTCTTCTTCTTCTTCTTCTTCTTCTTCTTCTTCTTCTTCTTCTTCTTCTTCTTCTTCTTCTTCTTCTTCTTCTTCTTCTTCTTCTTCTTCTTCTTCTTCTTCTTCTTCTTCTTCTTCTCCTCCTCCTCCTCCTCCTCCTCCTCCTCCTCCTCCTCCTTCTCCTTCTCCTTCTCCTTCTCCTTCTCATTGTCATTGTCATTGTCATTGTCGTTGTATACCCAAAATGTGAAATCACAGCTGCCAGTTCTTTCGCTGGCATCAAGTTGTTTAAAAAATCTAGCATGTTGTGATGTATTGACGTAGAATATATGTGGATCCAAGCAGTGTGGCATTTTGCAATTGACAAATGAAAATGTTGTCAATGTGCAGATTTCTAAGTGCTGTCGAAGATTTTTTTTTTTAGCATGGTACTCAGTGTGCTGATAACCATTGGTACTCCCATGACCAGTTTATTCCATAATCTTTCAACTTCAATTTTCAGATATAATACTTTCTGATCTTTACTTTCTTCTTTGTGTTTATTCTATTCTTCTGGCTAACTAACACTTGAAAAAATTATCACAGGTATTTGATCTGTTTGCTCACCCACTTTGCCCATACATGTGAAATGCAGCAACCATTAACACATTGTAAAAAGATTTTGAGATCCCAGCATCTACTGCATGTGTAGCACAGGTAGAATAGCTTCTTCCATAGAGGTAAGCATACAGTAGGATGAAATTAATTTGGACAGCTGTTTTTGTCATTTCTAGAAAAGGCCAGATGAATGAGCTTGTCTTGGAAAGGTTGTGCATGTTTTATTCTTCATGTACTCTGTTGAATGATGCTGAGCTAATAGCAGAGATGATGAAGAATATATATAATTATATACATTGGATAGACTGATACTTTAATTCTTCTTCTGGTTAAAGCCAGTATAAAATATTTGATTTAGGTTGGCCGTTCCTATTCTGTCCCTTTGAGACTGGTCTTTGCTCATATAAATATGGTGAAACATAATGCTTTAAAAATAGATGTAAAGGGAAAATCTGTTGTGGTTGAAACCACAAGTTTTGCCTCATTTGAGGAATAAATTGCATATTTTATGAGGTTATTCTGAACTATAACATTCATATTCATTATATGTTCATCATCTGCACTTTAATCTAGAATTACTTAATCTATGCCATGTATTTGTTTAGATTTGCCTATATTTTGACAACTGTCTCTATGTAGGAATAAATTTCAAAGGCGTAAAAATGAAGATTGGCCAGTGATCTAGAAAACAAAACTTAAAATGAAGAGCCTGTGATCCTGATCCTTTGCAAGGGATTTACTTCAAGGGAAATGCATATAGGATTGCATTCTAAAAGTCCTGATTTCTAAAATTCTGGTTTCTGAAAATCCTGTCAGAAAGCAAAGCTGATGGATCATTTTGTTCATTGATTATATATTATGTGTATGATCTGACAATCATTTCTGTTACATTACTTTTGCTATATAAAAACTAATATATAACTAATACCCAAAGGTGTTTTTTCAAGAGGCAACTGGACTTTCTTGTTTTTATTTGAAGACTTTTCCTTTTCATCCAAGAAGCTTCTTCAGCTCCAGCTAGATAGTGGGGAATGGAAAGGTTTTTATTCCTTGTAGACAGCTGGTCATTTGCATTCTTTTAAAGAGTCATTGAGGCCACTGGAAGTTTTTCTGTGTCCTTGGGTCACTTGAATAGTACAAATGGGTGTGGAGCCTTCTTGCAACTATTCAAAGGACTGTGTTGTAGACTGGAAATAGATGATGTCGTATCCCTCCCCCTCTGTTGAGAGAGGGCTGATCAATTTTCACATAGATGGCCTCTTTGATCCCTCTTTCAAACCATAACTTGGATGACTGAGACTCTCCTTAGTTATTAACTGATATGTTCTTTAAAAAAGAAGGCAAATATAAACTTGAGAAATAGAGTGTAAGAAGAATGATGAAAACTCTTATTGGTAACTTCCAGAACATTTACTGAAATTTGTATCCAGCAGATCATACATGTAAGAGTAGAAGCAAGCCATTTAAGTATATCTAGACGTAGATGCTTAAGATGCCAAAAGCCAAGTATCATAAGAAAATGACATGCTATAATATAGTCCCTGCTTCACTGGATCTTGATTTGTTTGTGTGATTTATTGCTTGATAGCCTAACTTTTCTTCAGGAGCCCCAGACAGCATACATCTCCCTCAGCCATTTTTCAGCAATAACAATAGCTTGAGATAGGTTGGGCTAAGAAAATGATTGGCTTTCTGTCTTTAGAGTGAGTGGAGGCCTCTTCCTGTAATAAATAGGCATAAGACTCTTCTAGTCTCAATATCTTCCATTCCTGGGAAAGTAAACGAGAGTGTCCAAGGATGTTTGTGTGTCTTTATTTGCTATTATTTCTCTTAATTCACCCTAGGATAAATAGGATAAAGGGTGAAAAGTATCACATTATTTTGGAGCCACATCTGAAATAAGGTAAATGCATATAGGATTAGATTTTTCTGACCATATCTATGTCCTGTAGAATACGGCCAAAGAACTCTAATCAGTTTTGTGGTTGTTTTTCTCAATAGCCATTCCCCAATATGGCAGCTTGCTTAGACATTGTATCCAAAAATAGTCCTCTTTTAAAAGGGCCCACAATTCTTTTTTTAAAGAAAGTTCAAAAACATTGTTTACTCTAACCCATGCACAGGTTTTATTCAGTTTTCTTCTGCTATGTTGTAATAAACCCCTTGTTTTAATATGACACCTAAACTAAGTGATAAATGGATGCTATGGATTTTGTTTCTCCAAAAACTTCTCCAATGTAAAGGCAGAACTGATGGGAACCAGAATGTGTGTTTATAATTCTCTCAGGGGTGGTTAGAAAAGGGCTTATGAAATTTCTGATTCTGTATTATTGTCTTACATTGTTTTCCCTTTATTTCCATTTTCTCAATACCATTTTATACAGTATCAGTAGATTGGCTACTTGAGTGTTATAAGGGAATTTCACATTAAAATCCCCCAGATGTGCATGGTTACATAGCTACTCTATTGACTGGCATAAGGATTACGTTTTGTATTTTGGGGCTTTGGGATAAGAAGATTTACAGCACATCTCCTTCAATTTTTTTTTGAGGCTGGAGTCCAATGGAAGAGCTAAAAAATCTCCAGCAAGGCAGACTAGACTGACTAGGGGAGGTAAGGGGATTGAGACTGACTGAGATATTTTCTCATAATAAGGAAACTTTGCAAAAAAGAGATCTGCCAGGGAGTCTTTAGATGATTCTCCTTTCCAGTCCAGCATATTCCTATCTTAGCTAAGACACATATTTGATTCTATCTCAACAGCGATCTTTTCATCCAGTAGAAAATCATCCAACTTAAAGCTACCATCTACATGGTGACTAGTCAAATGAACGAAAGCATACTAGAATGGGATGGAAAGAATCATATTCCAGTAATATTTTTAGAAACAACTTTTGGCTGCAGTCCTTAAAATTATTTTTGACTAAAAGGCATGGGATGGCAGTCAGAGCAATTAAATATGGATTTAAAAGAAACATATAATATTGAAAGAACTTTTTCTGGTTGTATTGAAAAGCAAAAAAAGCTCTGAAGAACCCAGAGTGCTATATACCAAATCTGAGGGATTGAAAAATATTTCTTTTGATTTTTTTAAAAAAAGTGTGGTATCATTTCAAGTATAAAATTTTGAATAACATGTCTTTCCTAAGCACCTGTTTTCATTGAAGTGATGCTTGTTATGCAATTAATATAAATTGTTATGGGAGAATGCAAGAAACTTCATCACCAGCACTGACATTGTTCATTCTAATTAAAGAAGAGCATGACTGACTAAAACCAGAGAGAATGGAGTTTAAACATAAGGTTGTGTCAAATGCTACATCAGACTATTCGCCACTTCCACTTTTTTTTCAAGAAGCCAGAAGAACATTTTCTGATTAGATTGGCAACCCTTTGTTAATTTTAACAAGGCAAAAAAGGCATTCATGGAAATAGACTGTAGACCAGTATATGTCTGCTCAACTAAACAAAATTGAATATATCTTTAATTTGTATACTACTTGTCTTTATCATTTTGATACATTTAAGTAGATTCAAGCATTTTGATCATGCCCACAATGAGTGTTAATGAAGCATTCTGCACTCATGGGGACTAACTTTAGTTATGCATGCCCCATCCTTGTTAATAACAGCATCTAATTAAGATGTCCATTAGAAGTCCATAATGTTAATTTAATGGAAAAATTCCAATAGAAGTCCATTAGGCTCTCTCTGTTAGCTTAACATTTCCCAAGTTTCAGTAATATCATAATTAGACATGACTACTGAAAAGAATATTATACAATTATAATTGGCCATTATTTAAAATTGAAAGTAGTATTCCTCATCACTACTGCTTCATTTGTCATGAATTATAGTCCTTTGAGATATTTGTAATGGGTGACTGGATGTCACATACCTAGGTTGACAAATAAGATTCCATTTGTTCTATAGATAGGTGTCCCTGGCAATTAGTTCCTTGATAATACAAAGACAATTTTAGTTTTATTTAAAAAAGATTAATTCAAGATTACAGAATAAGGAAAAAGTGATATTCATTTCCTAAAAATTGCATTTATCAAATATATTTAAAGTATTCACAGTTTAGAGCATCTTGTAGCTAACTGGACCAGAGAATCAACATTGGAAGGGGATGTTTAGTCTCTGAGTTCAGCCCCCACTGATATGATGAAATAACATTTTCTCTCTTTCTCTTTGAGAGCTTAAGGGAAGGTGGACAGGATATACAATTCTGATAGATTAAGTTCCATTTTCATAAGTCTAGTATGATCTAAGTTATAGCATGAGAATTAAAATTTGTCTCAATCACTTCCTGCTTTTATATATTTGGAAAAAAAAGAGATAATTCTTATCTATGAAAACCTTCCTTTGTGTCCATAGAAACCTCACATGTTTTAGCAATGTTTTAGGTTTCAGGCTTGAGGTGAATTTGACATTCCCAAGGGAGAAGGGCCCAAAATTTTCAGCCACATTTTTCCAACTTTTAGGATTATTAATGTTTTGTACAAACAAAATTGGTGTGTTAATCCTAGCAGTGGCTTGAAAATATAGTACCATGATATGCTTATGTCATATTTTGTGAGCCTGGCCAAACTGTACAAATGTACTTGAATCTGTTTTTAATGGTTTTTGGCCTTATCTGTCCTCATATAATATTTGCCAAAGCAGGAGGCAATTTTCTTCTTTAACTATTGCTTAGAATATTATGCATTTATATTTCTCTATTGTAAATGAGATGATTCTGGAACAATACTTTGTGAATATTTTCTTTCATTATTTTCCTCCAGAACTATAGAAAAATCTGTCAGAGTGATTTCAATTAGAACCTTCTATGAATATTCTCTGAAAGAAGAATTTGCGATCCACACAAGAATGAAGAGAGATATTGTAAATCTCTTCAGTGACTATGTGTGACATGTATATATGCACACAGATATATATGTATGTGTGTGTATGTATGTAAGTATGTGGGAGGATTTGCAATCAATCTGTACCTCATTTAACTCAACACAGGAACAATGATTTATATGACCAGGAATGCTGCACAGCCAGAATTTCCATTTGTGCAATTTTCTGCATCTTCATTCAGCTGAATGCAATTATAGTTGGCTTTCCATCTGTATTTCCATCCACATGAGGAAGTTGGATAGGCTGAGTTTGGGCTTGGGGCATGCATTCCTAGCTCCCCTCTTCACATAGATTTAAAACAAAAATCTGAAGAAAACTTTCATCCCCTAGTAAACCAGTAAAAATTATTTCAATTCACTTTGGTGAGAATTTCTAGCTACAATATGTATTTATTTTGAACTAACTGGAATCAGATGACAACCTTATATTCCCTTAAATGAATTTAAGGCCCACTGACTTTAGAGCAATAGAATGCTAATTTTATTGTTGTGGCGAAAAAATGAGATTGGGGTGAGAAGGGCTTTAGGAAATATTCATTTCATTAGTGGAATGGAAAAAAAGAAGAATGGCATCAGGATCAAAATATCAAACTAAGGATTAAAAATGAATAGAACACAGAGCCAAAGAAGAAACAATGGGATAGAATGGGATGAAATTATATATTTTAAAGATATAAACTCATCTAGATTAAGAATACTTTCAGATATCAGAATTGTCAATATTTTTATATGAAATAAGGAGAAAAAAATGATCATGCTGACCTACAGGTTAAGATTAGTCTTTCTTATAGCTCTAGACCTGGGCATATGAAGCACTTTTTTTCCTTGCCATACTAGGTTGAAAGATGATTGAGCAAAATAAATTTCCTCTGTTTTCCAAATAACATAAAATGCAAAGGTCTGCCATCCTTGGCAGTCTCTTATTTTAAAGATTTTATTATACACTTTGGTACTCACATTACATATTTAAACAATACATCACAGCTGTATTGTAATTTATAAGATATCATTCTTATTTAAAATTCTAGAAAAATATTTTAACTAATATTTTTGCTACAGACGTTTTACTGTTACTGAACTGAACAAACTGAACAATATTTTTCCAACGTAGATTACCCCTTAGTTGGTATATGGCTTGAATTGATTAGTGCTTACTTTAATTTCAAAAAGTGCATTTTAATAGGCAACTAAGAAGTACATACTTATATAGAAACAATGTGCAACACTACTTAAATTAGTGCAAAGTTGTTTTCTTCACTGATTGAGAAGGTAACACTATTTGACACTATTCTATTTTTGTACATACATGATTATTCATTATATATCCCAAATTGAATAACTGCAATATTACATTAACTCTTATTTTTTTGTAGTTTTTATTGATTTTTTTTCATACAATTCCATAATATTTATTCAACAAACAAGTTGTCTGAATTTATCATTCACTAATACAAATTTAATTTCTAATCCTTTATTCTTTTCTCCAGCCATTGATAAAATAGGTCCTAAGTTTGAAAGTATTCTGTTTCTTCTTTTTCTTTCAACCTTATTGTAAGTCTGTCCATTTCTGCACATTCTAGTATTTTTTTTAATTATTTCTCCCTCTGGTGGTATTTCTTCATTTTTCCAATCATATTTTAATTATAGAACAATAACTTTAAATGTAGTGGATCAGTGAATGTGGTAACCAAGAGAAATTTCATTCTCATTGATCCTGGTGGCCCTAAGGGTGAATTAATAGAAACTGAGTTTCAGTCCTACTGTCATCCTTGCTACTAGACACCTCTGATACTCTCCATTGAAGAAATATTTCTTGATGAAGATCCCTATGTTATTGCCAGCTGTCAGGAAGAAGAAAATGGTCCAAGAACTTTAATAAATGTCTCAATTATATGCTGGTCTTGTTTTTCAGGACGTTTGGAAACATTTCTTGCTTGAAATGCTTATAGAAGCAAAGGCCCAGATTTTGAAAAGGTAATGAGTTTAGAAAAGTAATGAGTTTATTTATGTGCTTTAATTTATGTTCCATCTACCAAAACCTGGTTGTTGTTGTTATTGTTGTTTTCCAATGATATCTTTCTGAAGCATTGAAAATTGGTTAATAGTATGTTCATTCTTTTTGTAATTGATGCATGAAAGATATTTTTTAGTTTCAGTTAAAATGCTTCCAAGCAGCCTAGGAAGAATTTTCTGTCAGTTTTAGCCTTCTAGATATTCTACTCTTATATATTTTCACAAATTGTACAGTAGGATTAAAAACTAAATAGGAAAACGAAAGCGCTACCTCATGCTACTTCATATTACAATAATCCAACTATATTTGGGCATGAATGAATGTCTGAAGGAACTCTTGATCCAGGAAATGGCAAAACCAATGCAAATGCTCTTTTGGCCACAGGTTGTCCCTGCTGTTCAAACAGGAGAATTCAAGAAGATTCCCAGATTGCGCACAAATCTCAAATCAAGAAGCACAGTCCCATTAAGAGTCAGCAATGGAATCACTGTAGATTTGAGAGATCCGAGTAGACATAGCCACATAATTCTAAATATGATTTGTGTTAAAGTTAATAAAATTATTTAAAGTTATTAAAGTCAAAAAAAACTTTCACAAAACTTTACTTAATACCTGAATATGAGACTATTTCAACAGATTTGTCAGTAGTTACATTAGTCAACCATTCAATAAGTACCGGTATACTAAGCTTAAAATTGTTTAATGCAGCTGAATAGTTTAAACTGCACTTAGCGACAATGGTTGTACGAATTGGGTAATTTTAAAGAAACCTCATTTATATAGACTTAAGTAACACTATATATCTCCTCCCCTCTCAACATTGAACATTCCTTGTCCCAATTGTGGAATTAATGTTACTGCCTAAGAAAGCTCCAATTTGTCACACTGTAGCTTAAAGGTGTTATTTTCTAGCTTTTAGACATAAACTGATAGAGGAACACTTTTAATGTCTTCAGATCATTGAATCAAAGCACAGTTCTGTTGTATATATCAGCAGTTTTGTAAACCACTGAAAGCCACTGAGGTTGTATTGACTTTTTGGTGGCAGGAATGAGAAGACAAAAATGAAATCAGAAGTAGTAATGTATCCAGAAAGTAGGACATACAATAGAAGTAACTGCTGTTATTACAGTTGAGACAGAAGAATAGTAGGAGACAGTTGTGAATTGCAAATCTATTTTCACTAGACACAGGCCATCAAAAACTGTGATAGCTTTATGAGAAATTAAAAACTAGGGTTGTGCATAGCTTTGAAAGAAAACTTTGCTTTTATAAATAAAGAGAAGTTCCTTCTTCATATCGATTGGGCACATTTGAACAATTTTAGAAAGGGCTGGTTATAAAACATTTTATCCAGATTGCAGTGCTGAGATGGCATGGTTATTATTGTAAATGATCTCTGGAGGGCTCAAAAAGGAGTGGTAAATCCAGTGGTGGGATTCAAGTATGTGAACAACCAGTTCTCTGTATGGATGCCACTTCCAGAAGCCCATTCTAGGCCTGGACAACAAAAAATTAGCTACCGGTTCTGCCAAACTGGTACAAACTGACTGAATCCCACCACTGGGTAAATCTATCTTGGCCTTTTTTGAATCTCTTGGTAGCACTCAATATCATTGATCACTTTATATTTCTAAACTGACTTAGGTGGTTAGAAGTGGGGACTACTGTTCTTTGCCTTCCTTCATGGCCAGTTCTTTTCAAGCTTGATGCACCTTGGGGGGGGTGTTCCCTCAAGGCTCAGTTCTTCCACGTCTTTCAACACCTATATGAAGCCCATGAAAAATGTCATTTTATGGCATTGGGTGCATTATCATCATCATTATACCTGATGTCCCACACTGGAAAGGTGATACTGTTCAAGTGCTTACCCAGTGCCTGGAGGCTTTGAAAATCTGAATGTAGAAGAACTGGATATGATTCAATCTTAGTAAGATGAAATGGCTCTAGTTTTTTAGGTCTTCCAGATTTAGAGAGTTGCCATTTGTACTCCTTGAAAGGGTAGCATTCCCCGGAATTGAGATAGGATGCAATTTAAGGCTTCACCCAATCTCATACCTTGTGCTCAAAGAGACCCAAAGATGGGACTTTTGCACAGATTTATTTTGTGCACAAATCACACCCATTTCTGAACCATGAGGCTGTGACCGACCATTTCAACATAGTTTTTATTGGTTCCCTTGAAGATAGCCCTTCAAAGACTACCTAGAAACATAAATGGCCCAGAATGAAGAAACATGCATTGTTCTGGGTGCCCTGCAGTTTGCAGTTTCAGTTCAAGGTGCTGGTTCTCACTTTTAAAGCCCTGTATGTCACAGAGACCAATTATTTGCAGAACAGCCCTCCCCTGAGGGCATCTACCCATCCCAATTGATTGGATAGGATGGGTTAACTTCATGCCCCTTTTTTAAATGTTTCCTTTTAATGGGACCTAGGAAATAAGCCTTTTTTGGCAGCTCGGTCTACCTTGTGGAACAGCTTTCCCCATGAAATGTGAAGGATCCTATCCAACTGGCTTCTGGAAGAACATTAAGACTTGGATCAGGAGTGCAGAGAAGCTGAATGTTTGTAGTTTTGTGGCAGACTTTTTAATTTTTTATATTGTTACTAATTTATAAGTGGTTAACCACTCAGCATTATTTTATATAACATGGGTGGCCATACAACTCTTTTAAGCAAATAACCAAATAAATATAATGAGGGAATTTTTATAATATGGGCCTGTCCTATCAATCTTCTATTTTCATTCATTGTTCATAACTTAATATAGGGTTATGAAACAATGATTTTGGTAGTATAAGAGTATAAACCATATTGCTGTGCAACTTTACTAAATCTTAGTAGTAAGATTAGATAATTATCCAAAATGGCCTGATATCGTGCATATGGAAATATATCCAGTATCAATTGACACCACATACTAATGTAGGGATCCTATTTAGTGAAAGAAGCTAAGGGTTCAATAACCAAATTAAAAATTAAATGAGACAAGGAGTAGCTTTGACTTGTGTCATTATATTATAGTACATTGAGGTTGAGAAACAAATCAAAGGCTTTCAATGAGATTAAAACAACTGATCCTAATACATTCTGCTGTAATGTCCAAAATATCAATCACCAAATAGATAGAAGCATCATTATTTTAATTTTAAAGGTCCGGACTGAGATAGATGAATTATTAACTACATTATTTTCTGTGACCTCTTGGCAGAGGTTGTCAGAGTTAATATTTTAGCATACACATTAAACAAAGTATTTGCCCATATCTTGGTTATCTGGTGGGATATTTTTCATATATTTTCACAGTCACT
This sequence comes from Bothrops alternatus, assembly GCA_034064705.1. NCBI lineage: Eukaryota > Metazoa > Chordata > Lepidosauria > Squamata > Viperidae > Bothrops > Bothrops alternatus. The sequence continues at coordinate 2,132,532 of JARGCV010000018.1, read as the reverse complement.
TGAGCCAGGACATTAAGAAGCTCTGCTAGTTAAATGGATTAAAGTTCTACTTTACTGTTTTACTAGCATATTGGGAGTGTTTTTCTTACTCTGGAGTTTGGTGATATACATTATTGTCTGATAGTTTTATTGTTGGCTTTCAATTTTTCATGTACTTTCCAAGGTCAAAATGCACTTCAAAGATTATTTAAATTGTTCCAAATGAAGTTGCCCTGATTTAACCGTAAATATTATAAATATTTTATTTTATTTTTATTTTATTTTATTATTCATTCAATTTATATGTTGCCCATCTTACTGCCCAGTAATTCTGGGTAACAACTTGATACACTTAATCTATGGATTCCTTGTATAAGAGAAACATGAGTCTCTAACTATCTTTTTTCAGTCATGTAAGTTTCAAAACTCTGAGTTTGGTGTTTTTTATTTTGCTAAGGTGATACGGTAGCAATTAATGCCTTAAATCTTTTCAGAGGATTAACATATCTGTTTGTTAGTTTGTTTGTTTATTTAAACATTATTTCCTTCGTATGGTTCTAACAAAGCTAGTCACAACATAGTGAAAAAAATCCCACACAGCTGTCAATATTTATTTATTAAAATGTATATGTCCATAATGTTTTGCTAGTTAGCTAATCTTTTAGTTAGTGTGTGTGAGAGATAGAAATCTCACCAGGAGGTGTTAGAGAGATCTTGCATTGTCTCCACAACAGAATGAGCCTATCCATGGTGAGTATGTCAGGGCCAAACCCAGTGATAAAACAGCAAGATCCAACTGAGTTCAATCCCTTATTTGCTTGCACTTAATCTTGCTAAACTGAAGCTATAATCTTCTAACCTACTAGATATATCCTGACAGATTCTAGGCAGTGGCTACTCTGAAACTCTTTTTCCCTTCACCATCCAGCTCAGGACTCTGCTGTGTCTTAATCTGGACCTCTTTCTGGGAAAGTTCTGTGTTGCCAAACTGCAGCAGTTCACATTCCATCAACAGTGCCAGCTCACATTCTCTCCAAATAAGAAAAGGTAATGTTTTTCTTTCCTTAATATGCAGTTGACAATTGTAGAATTCACATAGTATGCTACTTCAACGTACTTGTTTTTTTAAGGTGATTTAGTGAACAAATTAACAGAGATTAATTTGCACCCTATACCAAAACATAATAGTGGATAGCTACAGTGGGATTAGCAAAAAGTAAATAAATAAATTTTGAGATTTAGTGTGTGAACTAGATTAGTATATCTTTTTAGCTGTTGCCTTAAGATTTGGTCTTTTGTATATTTAGGAAACCATAATTTCCACTACTGTTAAATTGTGGAATTTAAAAAGAAAAATAATTTAAAGATATTTTTATAAATATATGGATTACTTAGTGTTATTTTCTAAGAAACATTAAAGTATGATGACTTGTGTTTCAGAGTTAAGCACTGCAAATAAAAGGCAGAAAGCTTAATAAGCCAATAATTAACAAATTATCTCACGAAAATATGCTTTCCCATGTAGTTTCATTTTCAAGCAATAATTATTATAGCCATTATTAAATTTTAAAACGTCCACATATCTCTTGATTTCCAAGCCTAGTCAAGACAGAATTGAAGTTGGAATAAGAGAAGAATGAGAATGGAAGGCTAAGGGTTTATTATTTAGCATTAATTCATCAATTTCCTTTAAAAATGAAAATGAGAGGGTATTAAAAAGATGATATGAAAGTCAAGAGACAGCAATAAAGTCCTGTGTTTTAGTTGCTGAGGTGATGGTGATGGTGGATTATGGTATGAGAGGAAAAGGAAACATTTTAATCTGCATTTCAAAGTAATGTATGAACTGAATAATGCTCACTATTCTATACTTGACCTTTTCCAAATTTTGGATGCTATTTTCTATCAAAGCAAGCATTAATATGTGGACAAAAATATATACATCACATAAAGTTCAGTAGCAGATGTGCAGATTGCTGTAAGAATAAGGTAGAATGATCTTATGTTTAAAAAATGTATGAAACAAACGTTTATTCATCCCTAGGCATCTATGGTATTGTATTCTTTCTGGTAATTTTCAAATTGCTATCAAATGCTTTTTATAACTTGAAATTCTCATTCAAATAGCTTTAAAGAAAGATTGTTGCATTATCTTATAAAGCAGGATCCTTTTGTCCTTATCACTAATCAAGTAAAACATTCTTTGATTATGGTGTGGAATACTATTTTTTTTTCAAATAGTTCATCTAGTTTGTGAAAAATTAAATTCCAGCTATTGCTATATGATACCATATTTTCAAAAAACCAAGATGACATGGCTTCCTTGATTAGTACATCTCCTGCACTTTGGGGGGGGGACTGGATCTTTGGCTCATAATTTCCATACTCCAGTAGATTTAATCTGTACCAGTACTCTTGTTACCGATAGGATCTTTTCCTATGGAATGATAATTTCCCCCAATGATAAAATAACTAAGCAATGGACATTGTATTTATCTAAGACTATACTATCATTCTATAGAGGTTTCAAATCCACTACATTGCTGCATGGTTTACTCTAGATGGTTGCAAAACTCAACAATTCCTGTGTAATTGGAGATTTTAAAATAAAGCAAGACTTCTTCGCACAGTGTATTACCACATACTAACCAGAGTAGACGGTGCAGAAATTGAAAGAGACTCAAAATATGGCCACAAAAGCACAGACCATGTCAAATTTTATGAGTGTGAACAAATCAAAAAGTAATTCATAGATAAAATTTAAAAATAATTCAGTATGTACTGTAGGTAAGAAAATTTCTTCCATGACTTATGGCACTGCTTTCTAAAATTTCTTAGGTAACATTTAAGCAGAACAAAGACTACCTAGTTCAACACTCTATTCCTACCATGCTCAACTGATGGACTATAGGAAGTATGCCATCAAGATGATACCATAAGTCACTGGCTCATATTTATTACGGGTGCTGTGTCCCGGAGTCATGGGATCCCTTTTTGTGATCTTCTGACAGGAAAAGTCAATGAGAAAGCCAGATTCACTTAATAATTGTATTACTAACTTAACAATTGAAGTGATTCATTTAACAACTATGGCAAGAAAGGTCATAAAATGGGGCAAAACTCACTTAACTTCTGAAATTTCTCATATATCTTGCCCTACCCTCTGAAGATAAAAAACATGATTTAAAAAAACTACATATGCATCGTCAGATGCCAGTTTCTGTGCAGAAACAATGGAAAAGGCCACCATCATGTCTTTAATAATTTAGGAAACATTTGGATGTAAGATTAGATGGGTTTGGGTTCTGGCTTCTTTGTGCCTTTTTCACTACACTTGAGAAACTCATCATTTTTTAAAAACTATAGGAATAGGATACAGGGTGACTAAATGACTAGGGAAGGGTCATTTTGGTGCAAAGGGCCTTTATCTTGGTGGGAAAAAGGCAGCTAAAAGGAATAACAAGATGATATCAATGAAGTGGGTGGGATTTCAAGGGAAAAGATACCATTGTTTCAGATGGTTAGTCATAATCAAACTGTTTACAATTTTATATTTTGTTTTTCTACTGAAAAGTGATCTTTTGTTTCATCTGTTTGAAGCTTTGGAGATGCATGCATGTGGATATTTGTGAACTGGAATTTCTGTCTGGACGATACCCTTGGTTTAATAACCTGGACCTCTCAATCCAGTGTTTTAGATGCAGAGAAGACCAGGAGAATTTTCCTTGCTTCCTCAAAAGAAGGAATAATAGAGAATCTTCTTACCAAACCAAAGCTCTTTGACACTTTTGTGATTTGTGTTGCTTATGAATACCAATTATCATGGCCTAATTAAGTCTTTTTAAAAATGAAATAATTTCTGGAAAAAGGGTAGAGAAAATATAGTCATTAATTACTGCTGTTTCATATGAAAACTCTCTAAATATTGCTATAGCTGCATTTTCCTTTAATGTTTGTCTAGATTAGGCATGCTTCTCATACATTTACATTTTTTACACTAGACCTGAGCTTTTATATGATGCGTTGACAATAGCCCCAGCTTAATAATGAGAAAAAATGTGACTGATATTTTACATAAATTTATGCTCTAATGAATTCCATGTAAAATAAATGAACAAAAAGAAAAATCTCTATTTAACCATTATTATATTTGTAAGGTGTATTGCTACTGAAGCAGATGAATCTTAAAGCTGCACGGAAATTCAAAAACACTTTTTGCTTGTGGGAAAATTTCTAATAAGGTATACACTATCATTGTTCTTCTACCATTCATGTGATCACTGAAGCTTTAAGATTATGCACAGAGATATAATGACAAGCACCTTAATAACAGATTTTCAGCCATATGCTATATGCATCCTGAAAAGATGATTCAATATGAAATGAGTAGTACAACTCACAACAGGGCTCCGCATAAGAAATTCTGATGAATTTCCCATCTCAGTGGGTCAGTTTGACATGTACAATAAAAGAGTTTTACTTGGCAGACTTCATGAATGATGTCTTGGCATTGAGCCGTTGCTATGGTCATACAGAGTGAATAAATTCCTAGTATTTCTAACAATAGCTTACTATTTTTGCCTTCTCAATCTAGATCTAGCATTTATTGAAAAAGTCCCATACTGATTTTAAATGTAAGACTTATCCAGCCATCCAAAATATTCCTTACCTTCCTTGATCTATATTAAATTACACTTTTAAAAAATCAGTTGTTCAAAGTTATATCAGCCAGAGTTTTCCATATGTTATAAATGCTGGAGTCAAGGATTTTTATTTATTTGTATCCTACCTTTATTATTTTTACAAATAATTCAGGAAAGTGAACATATCTAACACATCCTCCTACTCCTATTTTCCCCTCAACAATAATCCTGGGAGGTGGCTTGAGTTGAGAGAGAGTGACTCGCTCAAGTCCACCCAGCTAAGCCGGGACTAGAACTCACAATCTGCTGCTTTCTAGCTTAGTGCCTTAACTACTAGACCAAAACTGGTTCTCAAAAAGAAAAAAAAAACCCTCAGTTGTCCAGATTTACATCAGCTGCCACATTTTGGCATATGTTATTAATTTTGGAAGTTAAGGATAGTATGAAATAAAATTTACTTTTGAACATTGTCTCCCCCCCAAAAAAAATTTAAAATCACAGAAGAATCTATATTATGATCATACGTTCATCAATTGATTATTTCAAAGGTAGCACTTGTTAATGCTGACCAACAAAACATTCTAACTCAGTGGTGGGATTTAAATATTTGAACAACCGGTTCCCTGTGTGGATGCCATTTCCAGAAGTCCATTATGGGCCTGGGCAACAAAAAATTAGCTACTGGTTCTGCCAAAGTGGTGCGAACTGGCTGAATCCCACCACTGTTCTAACTGTAGATACTAATCTTTGATGGCTATTTTGTCCATTGGACTCTCTGGTAGAAAAAAAATGTTAATTACTCATTATCCCCTATTCAACTTCAAATATAAAACTGGGAGTACAAGTAGCTGATGAGTAATCTTTCACTCTCAGTGTTGTACTGATGATGTTCATGATCTCATATCTTGGCATATAAGATGTGAATTGCTTCACAATAGCCTTTGCACATATTGCATGTGAGGCATCCCACCAAAGGCTTTATCTCTATAAACAGTTTTTCATTATTATCTCTACTGAAATTTGAAAATAAAAAGGTCATTCAAGAGCACTCATGTGGACAGTGTCATTATGCATGAAGGTAACATTTATATGGGGTTAGCATCTATATAGGAAAATAAGGGGGAAGATATTTTAAAATTAGAATATCATTAACAGAAAGGAATTAAAAATATTTCTTGATGTCTTTTCACAAGATGGCACACATAACTAATGCTCATAATTTCTGAATTGCATCTATTTATCCATTTATTTAATAAATTTTGAATAATCCAATAAACAGATTTCAGAGTTAGTGTCAAAAATATAATTATGAGAAACAATAAAATATTTGTGCAATATACGATATCATATCCTAGCGTTTATTGATTATAATCAAGTCAGTGTTCACTCCTAGTGAAAGATTTCTCCAAGATAAAATGTTCCCAACTTGACCCTTCATGTTTCCTAGTGGTGTACTTTTCACCACTGTAATTGGTCATCCTCTTCTTCTACTTTTTCCACCTTTATAGATTTTTCAAGGAGCTAAGTCTTTCCATAATGTGTCATTTTTAAAAGAGTGTCCATGAAGTCTAATTGATATTATTTAGTTGTTGATTGTATTAAATGTAACAAATACTCAAATACCATTAGTGCTTCAGAATACCTTCTGACTATGAAAGCAACATTGGCACTTGTTGTTTATCATGTCTTCAGTAGTAAACAGTATGATCTTCTGACTGAAAGTGTTCAGTTCCAATCCACTTCAATTTGCTAATACTGTCAGTGTGTAGTTGAAAAAGACTACCTCTGTTCATTCTTGCTTTCCATGTTCCCACTGTAACACTGCCTTTATAGTTTCACTAGGTAACAAGTATGGTAACATTAACTATTCCATGTCCAAAACACTTTAATCAAGCCATATCATTAGTATCAAATGATCCTCAGCTCTACTTAATAGTTTGTTTAATATCATCTGACCTGAGAAGCCTATCATTTGGCACCATATCAACAATCACTGTAGTTGTCAAAGCATAATGTTGACTGCTTTGGAGACTAAGCTGATGGTGTATAGTCCAGGAACTATCATTATGTTCAGAAGGAAAGTATTCAGCATACTTTTATGTGCATAATTCCAGCTCATTGCAAGACAGCATGGTTAACTTTCAGTAATATGCAATAATTATTTTCCTCTAACCATATACTGTATATTTTTACTGAATAGTCATGATGCAAGAAATATGCATAAATTGTTCTATTGGTTCAGGAAATCTTTATTATATGAATCTGTTTCCCATCTTTTATCTCCTCCTTTCCTTCATCTTCCTAACATTTGAAGAAGAAGAATGATAAAATGCAATACCATAATTAAACATTAATAATTTTCATGCTTAACAATGCAGGGAAATATACAAGTAGCAAATGAAAAGAGCTGCTGAAGTATTAACCTGGTAAGGTTCAGTAATTATAGATATTGATTATTTCAGGGCATCCTAAGGTTGACAGGATAAGAAAAGGCCCTCTTGTCTTTCCATTTGGTCTTTTTATTTCTTAAGATAAATGAGTTAATAAACAAAGAATACTCCCATAAATTCAGCATCAGTAATATTTGTCACCTTCAAAATTGCTTGCATGAGAGGAACATCCTTCATGTGAATACACAGGAGAAAAATCAGCTGATTTCATCTGAAATCTGTACTTTTCTAATGATTAATATAGTGTTACGTTTTAAAGAGACACAGCCGTTCCCTGAAAGTGAGCCAGAAATAATACAATAGTTCAAAAACAATTCTCTCTATTTTTAAAACGAGGTCTAACATTTCATCTATTTTTATACTGCTTTAGTATATGTAATATCATAGAGGGGTACTTCTAAAATTGAGACAAATATGTTCAAAACTAGACAGATTGAATTTAAATAATATTTGAGATGGTATATTGTTTTCTGTCATGTTGATAAAACATAATAAAATAATATACAAGAGGTTAAAATTATTATAAAGATATAGAGATTTAGTCAACTGGAGCTCCTACCTTGTGGAAACCTTCCCACTAATAGTTCAACAGACCCCTCACTCTTCTTGCCTTTTGACTTTTTTACTGAAGTGCTGGGAATATATAGGCAGAATGTATGGGACGAAGGTCCTGCTGGAGGGCATCCCAAGGGGGGGCAGCTACAGGTTTTGTTTTAGTATTTTACAGTTTTTGTTTTTATGATTGTTTTATATATTGATTTTATGGGTTAGGGTTAGGTTAGTTATGGTTTTATGGGCAATCATATAAATAAAGAGTTATATGGCTTATATAGTTGGGTTTAGGGGAGCCTGAAGTAATCATAACAAAGTTACATCTAGTTGATGTTGGTTGATTTATTTTAAATATCTTTTTTTTAAAAAAAAACCTGAGAGATGACTAAAATCAATAACTTGGTAAATGGAATTTATCCAATATATTTAGACAAAATAGGTCTCTAGATAGATATCAGGAGAGTCCAAGTAATGCAATATGTAAGCAATGTTATCTTCTATCCTTTTTTGTTCATGCCAGTAATCAAGGGTCTGAATTTTGATCATTTGACCATGGGGATACTGCAACAGTCGTAAGGGTGAAAAACAGTCATAAGAAACTTTTTTTCAGTGGTGTTGTAACCCTTAAATAGTCACTAAACAAATGGTTGTCATCCAATATGGTGATTTCCACCACAGAATTTCAAAGCAGATACATTTCAGAAGCTCACAAGCAGAACATTAGAGCAATAGCTGTTTCCCAGTCTTCCTATCTTAGACTAACTTACAATACCCATAAAACAATTGGTTTACAATTCTACTGTTTTGCTTGAATTACATTTGGGGTCACAATGCAGCATTTTATTTGTGCTAAAAATAATAATATAATTCAACAGTTCAACTTTAGAAATGGAGAGCTTATCCAAATGAGAGACAGGAAGAACTAAAGTTTGTAATAAAGAAGTGGGAGAAGAGGAAGGGGGGGGGGAAATCAAGGTTTTTTTTATTTGATGTGTAACAGGTAATTAACAGATGAAGTGGGTTAAAGGAAATTATTAAGAGAATAAAGAGATGTCAGCACTGTGACAATCATTCAGAAAGCCTGGGTAATCCAATAAATCCAATATAATTCTTCTTAAATGTATTTTCAGAGGAACTGGAGTCACAATTTTTCTTTTTTTATAATATGAAACAATAACTTTCCTAATGCACAAAACACTAATCCCCAAAGGGCTGTTCTGATTTGGCTTTTCTACGGTTCAGTTAATAGATACAATTGTTCACATATTCTGATGACACTTGCTATCTCTCTGCTTATGTATAATGGAAATATTGTTATGTTCTTAATGCAAATGCTTCACCCCATCTTGCCCAACTAGCATAGCACTTTGTCATTGTATTCCACTGCATCAACAAGGGAAATGTAATTACCCATTTCTAAGTTTTAGAAAGTTGTGTTTTTCAGAGTCAGGGTTATTCCAAATCATGCTGATTCTCAGGTGAATGTTCACTATTTTTTTATTAAATAAAAGGCAAAATGTACAGACACCATAAATTAGAAAAGATGCAAGGAAGTGTTTGTTTTTTTATGAAGCCCAGGCTAATCAAATTCATCTCTAGGAAACCCAAACCTAGCCATAAAAGGGAATAAAGTTGTAAAATCTCTTTCTCTCTAAATATTGACTTGGTTGATGTTTTCATGGGAAATAGACCTTAAATTGTAAGAAAAGCAACTTCTATAAATAATTATTGTTTTATTTTATTTATTATTTATTTATTTATTACTTAGATTTCTATGCCGCCCTATTTCAAGAACTCAGGGCGGCTCACAACATAATACTACATGTAGAAATCTAATATATAAAAAACATTTATAAACCTGTCAATTAAAAGACCAATCATCCAAAACAAGCATACAAACATACATACACTGGCTGGGGCCAGGTGTTAACTGCCCCAGGCCTGCCAGCAAAGATGAGTCTTAAGTAATTTGTGAAAGGCGGAGAGGGTGGGGGCAATACGGATCTCCGGGGGGAGTTGATTCCAGAGGGCCGGGGCCGCAACAGCGAAGGCTCTTCCCCTAGGCCCTGCCAGGCGACACTGGCTGACGGGACCTGGAGAAGGCCGACTCTGTGGACCCTAACCGGTCGCTGGGTTTCATGGGGCAGCAGACGGTCCCGTAAGTAACCTGGTCCGATGCCATGTAGGGCTTTATAGGTCATAACCAACACTTTGAATTGCGTTCAGAGACCAATTGGCAGCCAATGCAGCTCGCGGAGTGATGCCGAGATATGGCCATTTCTAGGCAAGCCCAATACTGCTCGCGCGGCTGCATTTTGCATTACCTGAAGTCTCCGAGCATTTTTCAAAGGTAGCCCCATGTAGAGAGCATTGCAGTAGTCGAGCCTCAAGGTGATGAGGGCATGAGTGACTGTGAGAAGAGACTCCCGGTCCAAATAGGGCCGCAGCTGGTGCACCAGGCGAACCTGGGCAAATGTCCTCCTCGCCACAGCCGAAAGATGATGTTCCAGATTTAGCTGTGGATCGAGGAGGACACCCAAGTTATGGACCCTCTCTGAGGGGGGTCAGAAACTGCCCCCCCAGGGTAATGGATGGACAGATTGCATTGTCTTTGGGAGGCAAAACCCACAGCCACTCCGTCTTGTCGGGGTTGAGTTTGAGCCTGTTAACACCCATCCAAACCCTAACAGCCTCCAGACACCGGCACATCACCTCCGCTGCTTCACTGAAATGACACGGGATGGAGATGTAAAGCTGAGTATCATCAGCATACTGATGATAACTCACCCCGTGTTATCAGATGATCTCACCCAGCGGTTTCATGTAAATATTAAACAGCAGAGGGGAGAGGACCGATCCCTGAGGGACCCCACAAGGGAGGAACCTAGGGGTCGACCTCTGACCCCCTGCCAACACCGACTGCGACCGACCAGTGAGGTAGGAGGTGAACCACCGCAAAACAGTGCCCCCAACCCCCAACCCCCCCAGTCGGTGCAGAAGGATACCATGGTCAATGGTATCGAAAGCCGCTGAGAGGTCAAGTAGCACCAGGATAGTGGAATGTCCCCTATCCCGGGCCCACCAGAGATCATCCGTCAGCGCGACCAAAGCAGTTTCCATGGAGTAGCCGGGCCTGAATCCTGACTGCTGAGGGCCCAGATAATCAGCCTCATCCAAGGACCGTTGGAGCTGGAATGACACCACCTTCTCAACAACCTTGAAGGGAAGGTTGGAGACAGGACGATAGTTGTTTAACACAGCTGGGTCCAGGGAAGGCTTCTTGAGGAGGGGGCGCACAATTGCGCAATATATTCCTGCAGAAGGATTATATTTTGGGGTCCTTTTCCCAGCGAAGTAATGAATAGTGCATTTTTCATGTGCTTTCCATCCAGTCTTATATGAAAGCCCAATTAGTAAAACATGGTTATCCCTTCAATTGCAAAAATGGGTTACAGTTGCATTATGGCCATATTTGTAGCTCAGTGTTGAAACGAGGGGTCCTTGGTGCTTTTTGAGCTTGGTTGTTTTCTTATGGCCATTTCATTACCTGAATTAAGTAACACCATTAGTGCTAGTAAGGCAAACTCTACTCCTTACTAGCACTGATGATGTTACCTAGTCTGTGTAATGAAATGTCTGCAAGAAAATAACCAAAAGCTCACAGAGCACTAATGAACATTGAGATATTTGTTTAAACATCATATAGACATGTACCTGCAACTCTGTAAAATTAACTTTTTTATGTTCAGTGCTTAACCCATGGCTATAGTTCATAATATTATTAATAGCAGTGTCCCTGACCATTTTATAATGGGAAAAGTCTACCACAATTATACAGTACATCTGAAAGTTTGAGACAGCCCTAGAAAAAGAATAGACCTCCCTAGCATATTTATTCACTCCTTTGATTTTATTTGCCAATTGTGATTGACAATATACACACACACACACATACACAGACAATGAGATAGATGAGACAGAAAGATAGAGAGGAGAGAGGGATAGAGAAAACAAGAAGGATAATATGAACTAATTGGTATGTGACACCAGAAAAATTATATTGAATGTATGAAGGCAATTCAGTTGTATGTTGGACATATGAAAAATAGAAAGCAACATTTTACCATGCTTGGTGGACATGTAAAAAGCTTTAAAAATTGAATCAAATAGATACTTTGATATATAGAAGTTTAAAGATTAATATTCAATTGAAATAGAACATTCCCTTTTAGGACTAATGGATAAATGGTTAGAAAAACACTATTTAAAATTATTTCAATATATGATTACTGTGGTGAGATTATTATATGCATAGAAATGGAAAGATTTGACACTATCCACTATGGATGAATATTGCTGAAATTGAACAGATCTTCTGAGATGGATAAACCAAGGTTGTCTACGCCTTATTCTAAAGTTTTAATCTTTTGCTTTTATTATTTATGTGCTTGTATGAGCTAACTAGAGTTATTTTATTGAATGTAGATTCCATATAATGTTTAAAATAAACTCCTCAATTCCAATTACTTTGTTCATGTTTAATTTTAGAATATTTGAAGATTTTATCCTAATGATAGAAACTGTACTGAAGGAATGTGCACCTGCTAGTTCTGATTGATTTCCCAGTCACATTAAATATTGTAGCATAGACTATATTTTCCCAATATAGGATTTTCTGTGCTGTTTTGTGACCTCCTGATTCTATTTGAGTGTATCTAGAATGTGGTAATGAAAGGTGGTATTGCTTTTTTGTCTTTAGCTATAAACTTTATAGATTGTCATATTGTTCACTACACACACACACACACACACACACACACACACACACAGCCACTGAGTAAAAATATCCCAAGTTTTAGGGTTAGATTTGATTACTAAACTGATGTCACCCAGCTATATTTCTCTTGAATTGTTGCTTGGACTGTATGAGGAATCTGATGTGGATGAATCAACTAAAAATGATAAGATAAATCCTAATGACAAATCAATCTATTTTTGTAATTATGCTATCATAATTAGTTGAATACATTTAGGATATGGAAAACTTGCTGCTTTTAGCAAAAGCTGAAGTTAAAAGCAAATTCTCTTGCCTGACTCTAAATATTAGTGATTTAGTAACACTAGATAGTGTTTCTACTCTTAAAGCAGGGCAGAGCAGTAGTTAAGAGTGGTTTCTTAAGTATACTGAGTGTTTTCATGCCATATTTCAGGACCCTCACAGAAAGCTTGCTTGCTTTTCACTGTTATGTTCACTATAACATTTGAGATGTTTAAATTAGTTTTAAATCTAGTTGCCTTATTGTATTGCATATTAAATGCTTGATTGCTTTGGAAATTGTACTTGAAGCAGCTAAAGAGTTGTTTCAGTGTTATGATTACTCCTCTTTTAGATGACCCTGGTAATTTTTACTTTGTATTAGACTACTATTATTTTTGCACGTTTTTATGAAAGATTCAAAGAAAAGGTAGAAAAAAAAACCAGAATGTTGTTTTACACGATTAGTTAAAGAAATTACCTGAGATCATTGGTATTCCAATATATATGGAGGACACCTGATTTAGAAAAGTGACCAGATGCAGAGATTCAAAAGAGAAATGCTGGTCCAATACAGGATGTGGCTTCAAATACTGTTTCTCAAAAGATAGCCCTCCTCGAAGATCAGAACAGCCCTGACATTTAAGCCCACAGAAATAAATCACTGTCTCTGACATGCAAACTGATATCGAGATCTCAACATTATAATTTTCTTAAATGAAATGATCTCCTTCAAATAATCATTACAACTATTAAAGGAACATTTGGAGAAGATATTAAAATGAGAAGTATTAAATATTAACAGGTTTTCAGACTGGAAGGTACTCACTCAAGGGACTTTAATTGTCTGCCAGACAATGAGAATTGGAGCTAATTAAGCAGAAAATTAGTTCAAAGGTAGTGAGGTAGGGAGCCATAATTGGGTAATGGATGATGAGTAGTGATACCCCTTTAAATTGCTGCTGAAATTGTCCTAATGGGTGAATATAGAAGAATACAGAAACTTGAACTGAAGATCAAAACTATAAAAATGGCAATGAATTAACATAGATGACTACATTTTTGCTATTTTAAACTAGTGTCTGTAAACTAAAACAATCTGAATTTGTGTCCCTTGAATGCCATTATTGAAATGCAGAATTATCCCTCTATTGTTTCTAGTAAATATGAGCAAAACTAAAGTTCCTATTTTCTCTTCTGCTCTAAATTCTCTTTATCTCATCTGTGTAGTTATTTCTTTTCCATATGGAAGAAAAATATTTCTAGATCAGGAGAAAATACGATGAGCATTGGTGATGCATGAGCTGTTCCACATAATTTCAGTTGTGCTATTTGAAGCCTCCCATGTGAAAATCTGTTGCATCACTCGTACCTGTCAAGTGCCTACACAGAGCAAAAAGAAAAGAAAACAAGTAGAATAACTAAATGATTCTGGAAGTCGTTTACATTGTGAATTACATCCTTGTGCAATAAGATTAGAAAACTATGTAATGCAAATAGCTTGATGTTTTTGAGGAAAAACAATTTGATCCAATTCACTTTCAAGAGTTGACTTCCTGAGATTATAGAATACAACTGGGAAGTAAGGATGGGAAAACTATCATATTTGGCTGTGTATCTTAAACTGATGAACTAATTCAAATATACATTATAGACAAGAAGGAGTCATTTAATCTATCATCCTATTTTTTTCAAACTATGTGAATACAAGATGCTTATACTTGTGAATGCAGTCATGATTGTTGTAGCAAAATTAAATGTTGGTAAAAACCTAATAGGAATTCAACAAAAATGGTAAGCAAATTAAAACTTGCAGGCTAATTAAATCTCTAACAAGTTACAATAAAGAAAAAAATAAGGTCCTCTAGAGAAGAGATTAATAGTGTCTGCTGTTAGACAATAAAATAAATTAAGAGTGATGGTGCTGTCCCAAGAAGAAAAGAGGTAGAAACAAAACTCAGGAATTAGAAAAGATATAATAAATATAGAGTTGCCAGGATAGGACACCTGCATGGAGGAGAAATGAAACAGAAAAGATCCAGTCTCATAGCAATAGCATGGGAAAACGGGGTGGGCAGGCATTGAGAACAAGGACTGGAAAGGCTTTTCCCACTTTAGCCTAATGAAATGAGAAAAATACTCATCAGTATTTATTGGTTGATTATGCATCATCAAGACATTTTTGACTTCATGTGACCACATAGATGGTGATTTCCATGACAATCTATATTCTCTGTGTTTCAAGTTTCCAAAGTGCATTCACTGCCATTGTAACTGAGTCCATCCACCTTGCTGATGGTTGTCTTCTGCTCTTTCTTTCCACCTTTATCAGAGCCTTTTCCAGAGATTAGGTCTCTGTATAATGCAGTAGGATAATTTGAGCCTGGTTATTTGTGTCTTGAATGAGAATTCTGGATTGATGTGTTCAATGATACATCTGTTTGTTTGCTTAGCTGTCCACAATACTCTGGAGTTCTTCTCTGACACCAAACTGTCAATACTCTTCCTATCCTGCTTCTTCAAAGTCCAACATTCACTTCCAAAGACTGTCACAGAGAATATTATGGCTTATGTGATTGTGATCTTTGTTGCTATAGACATAGCATTTTCAAGACTCTCATGGATGCTCTACCAAATGTAGTCTGTGATGTATTTCTTGACTCCTGATTCCTTTACTATTGATGGTTGAACACAAACGTCAGAAGCTTTCCACCACTTAAATATCTTTATTGTCAATTTTAAGCTGGTTGTTTTACTGTTGCATTGCTTTTTTATATTTAAATTTAGCCCCATTTAATTCCATTTTTTTCACTTTGCTCCTTAACTTTTATTACTGGAGATTTCAGGACTTTTGCATTTCAGGGAAGCATCATCAGTATGGTGCAGATTATTGATGTTTCTACTTCCAAGTTTAAAACTATTTTTGCAATCCAACCTCTTAATATATATTCAGAACATAGATTGAACAAATAAGGGGAGACTACACATTTTTCTTACACTCTTTTGTCAGTCTGGAACCAATCTATTTCATCATGATCTCTCCACATTGTGGCTTCCTGGCTTATAGTTTCAACTTCAAATGTAGTATGTGAGAATTCAGACATAACACTCAGACACTTCATGGATGTTATTTTTAGAATGCTTATTCATGAACTCAGCACCTAAAAATATTAATTGGTATAGCAAAGAATAACAGAATCATGGTGAAGAAGGAGAAGGAGGAGGAGGAGGAGGAGGAGAAGGAGAAGGAGAAGGAGAAGGAGAAGGAGAAGGAGAAGGAGAAGGAGAAGGAGAAGTTCTACATACTGTATTGTTACCATTATTATTTTTTACTTATTTGTTAAATTTGTCACTTTATTGGATGGATAGTCACAAAGTTACCAGGATTAAGCTAAAGTAGAAAGGGATTTCACTTAATTGTTTCTTAAAAAGCTCATCTGTTCCTTTCTCTAAGCAAAAGACTAATATTTTCTATAGACAATAATTCTGTTCTCTAACAATATTATTTAAATGATTAAGCACCCTTGTGCAAATAATCATTCTGCACTTAGTTCTAACCTTGCACTATCTAAGGATAAAAGTGATATGTGTGTGTTTGTGTGTGCATATGTGTGTACAATCCCAGAGATTAGTAGTTGGGATGCAGTCTAGCACACCTCACTGTTAGTCCTCTTGGGTACACCAGACAGGAAACATGAGCAGATGAGCTAAATCTGCCTTATCTTAAGGCTACATTAACATAATCTTACAAGTCTGAAAGTACAAAACTTCCCATCACCCTTTTAACTCCTTAATCCATTCAGGCAGATCTTTCCAGGTTTATTTCTCTGGGTGTTAAGCCACTTGGAGCTCCTGCCCCTCTTGTTTGATTGTTTCCTAAGCAGCATATCTTCCCTTTCTTCAAGGTCATCCAAACATTTCAGTGCACATACTATTAGCTTCTACAGAGCAGTGCAAAGCTTTACCTGTCCTAATCTGTGTTTCCTCTCTTCTCTTGAGATCTTGTCTTTCTTACAGACAATTTTCAATGCCCCACTGATTTATTGTGGAAGGTGGTCAGGGGATGAGATTTGTTCAGCTCCTATTTACCTTTTTTGGACAGCTGCAAACACACTTCTTTACCTTAGTCAATAGACATGTTCCTCTATGGACATTTTCACGACCCCTGGCTGTTGCAAATATATCAGCCTGTGTAATACAGCAGGTCAGCTGGCTGTGATGGGAGGACCTTACCAGAGCACAAGATTAAAGCATGCATTTTAATTCTATTTTTTCTTCCTGCAGAAAGATAATTTCCTCATTGCTTTTTAAATTTTACAATTTCATAGTACTGGCCAAAGTTGCCATATCAATAAGAGCATGAGCAAACTGCAGACTGGAATGTTATTACTAATTGGATGATTTTAGTATTGCAGCAGCGTTCCCCATTCCTTAATTTTTTAAAAAAAATATTTAAAAAAAGCAACTGAATGAGAAAGAAAAGACAAACTGAATAAGGAAAAGTATTCGTTTCAAAGAAGCTATAAGGGATCAAAAATCTATTATTTTGATTATTTGCTCCTAAATATGCATATATGCCAAAGAGAAAGAATAAACATTGCACATTATTCATTATAAATGTTACTTCATTTGCTCATTCTAAGTTGACCCTCAGTTTAGACCATGGGTGTCAAACTGGTGGCCCATGGGCTGGATGTGTCATGCACAGGCCACGCCCATCCTGGCTCTGCAAAGGCAAAAAATGTCACGATACATCACGATACATCATGTGAAACGATCGTGTTTGACACCTCTGGTTTAGATCAAGGGTACTGTTTATGGTTCACTTTTTATTGAATGTGAATCTTCAGTTGATAAGCCTAATTTTAACCAAAAATTAAGTGCAGATTGATATTAATAGCAAGAATTTATGAATATAATCTTGCAGGTTGACAGAAAGATAAAAAATATCTATTGATACCAAAAGAAATCAGAAAGTTCTACAGTACATACAATTTAAATTATGGCTCTTTAATGAAAACAACAACTTATTTTAAAAATGGCCATTGATTTCAGTATTTCTATAATGTGCGCAATTTATCATTTATATTGACATTATTGAAATGAGCTTTTGTTCATTTAGTTTAACCTAGAACATTTATTTACTTACTGATAGCTCTCTGTGTGTATGCCCAATCACTGTTCCTCAAAGCAGCTTTCAAAGCAGCCATTTGAACCTTACCAAAGTAACACTTTTAATAATTCAAAGAGGGGTACTACATTCATACATCTTGCAAACCATCCCTTTTGAATGTTTTGCATAGTCATAAGCATCATTTTTAATACCTATCCATAATAGGAAATGAAGTAAATTACTAGCATATCGTATGTTCATGTCTTTATTTCATATATTCATCTGGTCTCATGAAAAGGAAAAAAAATGAAATGGGTCCGCTGCAAAGTTGTCAAGTCATATTTCCACTAAAATACTTTCAAGGCAGTGAAAAGCCAGCTGTAGGAGATAAGGTATGGCAGGAGTTCTCTATCATGGATAAAGGAACAGCCCTTATGCTTTCTAGAGTCATAGTATTTCAAAATACACAACATAAAATTCTAAGTTTAGCTAAACAGAAGTTTATCCAGAAACACAATGATACTCTTCTCCAATCTAATGAGAGTGTGGGATTCAGCTTTCAAATCTATTCAGAATCTTTAGAGATATACTGTATGTTTATTTACATTTATTTGTATCCTACCTTTGGTAGAAGAGCTCAAGGCATTCCTAGAGATAATTTTCACTGAAACAATCCCCAGTTCTGATATTGGAAGGAACATTCTCATCCTTAATTTGCTTTTCATCCCCTTAAATTGCTCTAAGAGAAGAGAATTGCTCTGTTAGTAAAAGAAAATAACCCTTTCTTTCTTTTCTCCCTCTTCCCCTTGCCTTTTCTTCCTTATGCTGAGAATATAACCCCTGCATCAAGAGCAGTGAATCTGTAACCAAAAAAACTGATGATTCAGCAGCCTTTTGATTTCCCCCCCCCAGGCCATGATTTACGGAGTACCTGACTAGTACCAGTCTCAAGCAACAGGCCATTGGCTGTTCTTTCAGCCATTCCCTAGTTAATTTAGTTGACTGTGTGGGATTGAGAAGGCCTAGTTTGAAGTTGTCTGATTTGCTGCTATGACGGATCATGGCGCAAGTCTTTTTAAATAAGACACCTGAGAAAATTGATAACACAGAGATGAAGTAAACTATAATTACTAAAATTATATCTTCTCTTCCTTATAGTACAGTAAATGTAACAGTGTTGACACTTGTTTGGAGAAGGAAGAAACAAAAGCCTATGATGCTTTCATACCACCCAGGAGAGCAAGATAACATAGTTTCATTATTTATTCATGCTGGCAGAACTTTTTATGTAGCACTTTTTTTCCTCCCTGAAAACACGGAGGGAAGGATTCGTATTCCTGCAAAGAAAATAAGATCTTTGGAATCTCTTTATTGCATTATTAGAGGACTAGAATCCCAGCAGATATTTTTGTTTGGTGGTTTTTAATCATATTCCTATAGTTGATTGAGGCAACTTTTGTAGCCTTGAAAATACAATGTGATTTAGTTCATCACACCTAATTATCATGCTTAACTTGCATTAAAGAATTCATCCCCTTTGGCAATTTTCTGGGAAAGAAGGTCAGATATCTTTACAGGAATTATGAAAGCCAACATTGAGAACTTGAGAATCACTGTCTGAGTTTTTCTTAAAAGATTAAGAAAATGAATAGAGATACCGTGCCTCATTATTTTAAATGCAGACTTCCATCGTGGACCACACCAGTTTGATCCATGTTTCACCATTTCTGTAAACCTTAATGAATAATACATAATATATACAAATGTTTATATGGTACGAAGTAAATAATTTACGATCACCAGGAGATTAAAAAGAATGACTTTAATATAACCTAGCTTTCGTTGGGAACTTCCAACATCGTCAGGGTTAAAAGAGCCCTGCATTTTCACAGATATCATTAAATGTTTATATGAACACTGGCACCTCTGAATAAGCTTTTGAATTCTTACATTTTGCCTTGGAAGTTATGTAATGTCAATTAAGAGATCCAATATATTATTATATACTAGGGGTTATGTCATAGAAATTATGTTATTAAAATATAAATGAGGATAAATAGTTAATTTCACTTCAATAGCCAAGACTTTAGGACCCCTAAATTTTTGGAATCCTACCTATCATTGTAAAATATAACATAAGCTTAGATTGCAAAAGCAATTTTCAATTATTCTACATTTTCACAGTGGCTGAAGAATCTTAATTTTGTAGAAATTTTAATTTAATCTAATCAGCATTATACCTAAGTTTTTTGTTTAATTAGAACAATTTATTTAAATTTATATCTTATAGTCAGGTCTATATACAAACATATCCTCTCAATATTTTCTTAAAAACTATTCTGCAAGATTGGGTAGACAAACAGATAGAGTCTGTAACTGGAAGTCATCCAATTAGCTTTCATGATTTCAATTAAACTTAAATTTGTATCTTCCAGTCCTAATCTAATGTACTAAACATTACCCTATCCTGGCTCTGAAAAGGGTTCAATTACCAACATAAGTGCACATACTGTAAGTGTAAGGCCTTCTCAGCTATTCCCTCAAGAAAGCAGAACTCTTGAAATGAGCAGCATTTCAAAAGGACCTTTTATTGAGGGATAGTGATTGCAGACAAAACATGCAGGATCTAAATTTCCTGCATGAAAACATTACATTAAAGTCCAATTGTTCAAACCCCTCTCCACTGCCCAGTCCATGAGAGCCAATCCAGAGGTGTGAAGGTGTTATGAGAACTCCGAGCTGAGAAGTTGATAAAAAGTTGTTCTCAGTTGCCACAACCTTGGTTCTCAAACATGAGACATCCCTCCCCCCTCCCATTTTCCAGGAAGATTCAGCAAAGCAAAAGAAGAACAAGCAAAATGGATGCATCCCAGAAAAGCCCCACCAGAAGGGCAGTGTCCTGATAGGGATCTATGGGGACCTGACAGTAAGTGCATTTCATAGTTGTAGACCAAACTACATTAAATTTGTGATTGTAATCTTTATCTTGAAGTAATAGATATTAGAGGCTATCCCTGCAGAGTAAAAATAAGCATGTTGTAGTCATGTTATAGTGACTACAACATGATTCAAGGAAAAGACACAGTTGTGTTAGAGAGTTTCATAAACTTGGCACATTCATACCCAATAAGGCATTCCCAAGCATCTTTTTGTAAAAAATAAAAAGTTAGAGTTCAGCTTAGAGTTCTATTTTTTATCTCTTTAAAGAAACTGAGCACAGAATTAGAGAAAAATGCAAATTATTTAATCTAATTAGATTATTTTGTTAAAAAATTCTCATATTTTTTTCTTCATAATAATGCTATGAGGATGGGAAAAAATGACTAATGCACATAGTAGAAATAAAAAACAAATAAAAGGTACAGATGAGATATGATTTTTGTGATATAATATTATCTGTCATTTGAAATCTGGCATACTTCATCCAGCTGACATGAAAATTTGATCTCTTTGTGATGAAATAGTAAACAAAGATGTTACAGCAATTTGTGTCTTTTGCATGGTAAATTATGAGAGGATGAAATTATATTTTTATGGCCATTGATTCATATTAAAGTTCTTAGGCTGCACCTTTCTGATGCTCCAGATTCAAACAGAAGTAAATGATTTCTACAAAAACATAATTCCATTAATTTCTAATTATGAAATTAGAAATATAGAAACAGTTATAATATAGCATCCCACATTGAGAAAAATGCTTTAAATCTACTATTCTTAAGTAGCATTTACAAAAAACAAAACAAAAAAAACCCCAAAGGACTCTTGGATTGAAGAGGCATAGATTCAAGTCTTCGTTTGGCCCCAGTGCTCACTGATTGATTTAAGCAATATTCCTTCTGCCAGCTTACATATTAGTGCTGTGGTGCATATGAAATTAAGAGAGACTTCCATGAACATGCCCTTGGGATTCTCATTCCGCAAAAAAAAAAAAAGACATGATAAAAAGGAAATTAGTGGAAATCAAAATTGGTCCATGCAGCAGAATTCCAGCAAACAAAGAATATTTTGGATCTCTCCTTTTAAATTGAAACAAATCCCAACAGTGAAGGGGTAAAACTGATGTTTGAACATTTAATTCTTTAGCTGTTTTTCTTCAATACTGAATATTCCATCATTAAAAAGAGGAAGTTTGGTACAGGATTTGCTAAAACTAGGTAGTCTAAGGGTTTTTTATCCACTTTGTTGCTTTCAATGTTGCTTTCAATGATAAAGGAAGAGGAGCAGATATCTTTCTACATTCACCTTTACTCTGCTAGCCTGTCTCAGCAAATGTTTCAGGGCTAACATCAGCATATTTCAAAAAGAATTCATCATAATCTATTTAAAGCTTTAACATTTTTCTGATCCTGATGTACTGTAAAACCTTAAGAGTATATATTAAAATGATGGTTGTACCTGAATATTTGTCTTCAGTATGGCACAGTTCATTTATTTTCAAGAAGGGTACCCATCTTCTTCAATCTTTCTTAACATTAAAATTAAAAATGTCATTAAAGTCAAGTCTGCACTTTGTGAGACTGGAAATGAAGTTAATAAATAGATAAGCTGTGTTCACTTCCTTTTAAATATATTTATTTTATGTTTTGAATACTACAGAGAAAAGATACGAGTTTGAATGATCTGGAAGCATTAAATTAAACACTGAATTAAAGCAACTTGGAAGGCTTGTGGTGTTCATGATGAACCTTTTAAATATATCATGCATTCTTTCAGGATAATTGTAAACAAGTGTGAAACATTATGTCGCAGCAGGGTTGCCCTGTGCATATAGCAGCTGCCAGTCAAAGAGATTTCACTCAGCAGCTCCTCTGTCAGTTGATATAAAATCCAGCACGCTTTTTGACATAAAACATCAGAGTGTTTAACAAAGAACATATAAATGAATATGAACTAAGTAATATGACAGGTTTTCTTGAGGGAGGGGGGCAGAAACAAGGTAGATTGTTAAAGAATTCATTTTTGAAGGAAAGATCTTACCATAAAATTGACCTCTTCTGATCATCAAATACACCTCATGTGTTGCCTCTGTAAACTTTTGCTATGAGAGTGGAAGAATACCTTAATTTTTTTATATTAAGAATGACATTGCTACCATTGTATTTAATATCTGGCAGCAAACCATATATTGAACAACTTGATTCACCTTTGCAGTTGAAAAGTAGGGGCAACATTGAACTGTTTTATATATTGATGATAGTGACTTTGGTTTGATAACAAGAGAAAGGTTTTTGTTTTTCTTTTTCACCTCAACACTTTTGCTTTAGATTTTTTTCACCGTTTGAGGATGTGCAACTTTCTTCAGCTCTTCATTTCGTGTGTATGTGTGCACGCACACACACACATGCACACGCTTGTGTGCACACACATAAAAGGTAAAACTAATTCAAATTATGAATTACAAGTTAAGGGATTTTAGTATTGTACCTTTGGGCACATAATTAATCCTAATTTTCACAAACAACAGATCTGTTTATAGTGCAATGAACAAGGCGGTGTTGTTCTCAGACAATAGAACCTACACCTTAAAAGCAGAGGTTTTTTGTAAATTCCAACTGAGTTTTTCCTCAGCATTTTAGCTTATAAATATAAGGAACAGATACATCACAAATTTTTCTTATACCACCAGTGTGAGCCATACTATTAAATGCAGGATTTCTTCTTGTCTCTTATTTGAGAAAACCTAACTCAATTCTACTGAAAAACAGGGAAATTATTTCATATTCTCTTTTAAAGATATATTTAGATTTTCAAAGTATTCCTGTTTGTTTCAATTTCATGTTCTTTAAACCCAGACTAAATTTTATATTTTTATTTTATGAAAACAAAATTACTATATAGTAGTTAATTGAAGGTTTGTATCATTAATAGCAATTCACACCAGGATTTGCGAATTAATATGGTTATTATGCTGTGCTAATGAACATCTTTACCTTTTTCTGCTATATTTTTCAAATGTTATGAACAGAGTTTAACTTCTTCCTATCTCTTAGAGTAAACAACTAGAAAACATAATTTAAACTAATTCTTAATCAAAGTGGTTTCTAAAAATAGTAAGTGGAACTGACAAACATTTCACTTTTGAGGACTTTCTTTTCGTTGTAGCAAATTTAGTAACGCAGGTATATAATGATGCATTTCTTCTGCAATTAATCACTTGCTGACGCATACTTCAGAATACATCCATTTGTAAAAAAATGGATATACTTTACAGCCAATGTGTGCATCTATCTCTCCATCCATCCATCCATCCATCCATCCATCCATCCATCCATCCATCCATCCATCCATCCATCCATCCATCCCCAGGATTTGTAATACATTTAAGAATATATGTTTGTTTATTGTATGTATGTATGTATGTATGTGTGTGTGTATGTGTGTATGTATGTATGTATGTATTCATTCCAGCACTCCAGTCTCCTAAGTGATTCTCGATGGTTTACAACAAAATATATACATTTATTACATCCCATCATATAGGCACACACACACATACACACACAGAGAGAGACGTGTGTATGTACTAGTTCAATCCTGTTAAAGATTAAATATAGAATATTCCCAAAAGCAAACAAGCCAGTTGCTTTTGTCAGAATTGAGCCTGTTTCTTGCCATCCAGGCCCATATAACTTCTAAGTATTGGGACAGAACTTTAATTATGTTATTTTGTTGGCCAAGGTTGAGAGGCTTAATTGGATGTCATCAGCATATTGATAATATTTCAACCCAAACTGATAGATAACCTCAGCCAGACGTTTCATGTTGTTGTTAAAAGTGAAGGGGGAACAGGCATGAATATCTAGGTGAATTATGTATGTTTGTGTTTATTTCATTCTGAGATAAATAAGAATATTGTGTCAATTTCCTTTCTTGCGCTTTGTAGCCTTCCTAGCTTTCCATGATTCCCAAAAGAAGGTATCAATAAGAAATTTCCCCAGCCTTATTTTAAATTAAGAAGTACAAACATGCTTACCTCAGAGTGATGAAAATAAATTAGGTGAATACAGTAACAACAGCACAACTGCACTCGCTGCCACCTCTAACAATAAAATATATTCAAAACTTCCTCCAAGAGAAATTCTCTCTACCAAAGCAAAGAAAGAAAGAAAACAAAAAAAGAATGAGAGACAATTTTCAGGGATGGGCTCATTTCTTCTATTTTGGGTACAAAAAGGTCCCTTTACAGACAATGTCTAAAGAACAATCCTTGCTGGATGCTTTATCTAAAAACAAGTTAGCTTTCATTCTTTGGTAAGCCAAGGAAGGCCAGGGATGTAAACTATTAATTTGTTTTGAGGAGAGATACTATCACCTAGGCAAAAGCTATAGTCTTCGTACATGAGCCTGCTGGATAATTAGCCAGTTATCAATTTATCTAGATTCTTGCCTACCTGCAACATTTATCTGTGCATTTTGTCACATGTTTTAATCAGTGGCTTTTCAACATGGTAAGGCATAAACTTTTCTTCAGACATTTTACACAAGTAATTCAGCTAGATAATAATAAAACAAAGTCATGAAGATCATTTTTTTATATACCCATTATTTCTATTTCAAAGGACCTTGTTTCAATTGGGAGATGAGAAAAAAATAGTGTGTAAATATGCAATACTTGACATTAGTAAATTCAGTTTTTATATAAAAATATCATTATCTTCTCCCAATGATATTTTTCTACAATGAAAAAAATCCACCTACATTTGTGAAATGTATGCATAACTATTTTTTGTGTAAATGTCTGAGTTCTCTACATAAAAGAAAGCATAGCATATTTGATCCATGAAGAATTAACATTAACAGCTTTTTAAAATGATACATTAATTTATTGCTAGTTTACCTCATTAATGGAAAATTCCTTATTCATTATTTTTTTAAAAAAAGGTAGCCCCTTCTTCAGTTCATTTAAAATCTATGCCAAAATATTTAAAACTTCAGTTCAGTAGCATCTGAAGACTCACAGATTCCTCTTCCTTGTTTTAGTCATCTCTTCATCTATATTACTTTATATCCATCAATGTATCCCTTACAGTACCTGTACTTTCCAAATACTTCTTTGGCTAGTCCTCTCTTGATAGGAGGAGAGCATCTTTCCATTTGATGAGCCTATCTAATCATGGCAGGTATTAATGTATTCACAAGAAGTTATTTTTATAACTGCAGAATTTTCAATAGAACTTTGATTCAAAATTGCATTTAAAGAAACTAATCTTTCATTAATCCCTCTAATATTTGGATTAAAAAGGTAAATACACTAATCTGCTGATAAATGATCTTTGAAAAATTATTAAAAGCTTACTAGAGAAGTAGCCTACATTTGTCACTGTGACTCAGTTATCTATGATGTCCTAAGTAAAGACACAAGGATAATAGGATCATATCACATTGCATCATCTGGGTGCTAATTATCAGCTTAGCTCAGACAGGGAAGTGCTGTTTGTACACCTTATTATCTCAGGCCAGCATTTTTCTCTTATCTTCAAGACTTTGTTGTCTGAAATGACTATGCTGTCTGGTCAATATGCTTCTGAAAGTTTAGTACAATAACTTTTAAACTTTTGGTTTTCAGAAATAATGTTTATATTATCCATTTCCTGAAATGTATGTCATAGACCAAAGCCTAAATTACATTTCTTAGAATGGCTTTCTGTCTCAGTGCAGAACAACTGCTTTTGATGAATATTGTCCTAGCTTTAACAGAAATGCTAAGGAAATATAAGGGATTGAGGGAAGTGGACTGAATAAAAGTTAAGCAACACTATTCCATCAACATAAAAAAGATGGTCTAGAATCAAAGAGACCAAGAAAGTCTCTAGATCAGGGATGTCAAACTGGTGGCCCATGGGCCGGATACGTCAAGCGCAGGCCACACCCATCCCAGCTTTGCCAAGGAAAAAAAGCATCATGATACATCGTGTCACAATCGAGTTTGACACCTGTGCTTTAGATGATTTTGGGCCAGTGATTCTCTGTGAGCCCAGCCTTCCTCACAGTGTTATTGTTGTTGAGGAAAATGAAATAATTGTGTATATACATCACTGTGAGATCCTGAAAGAAAGATGTGACATAAATTCAACAAATAAATGCCTTTTGTCTTTTTAAGAGGACAGTTGACCTAATTTTTGTATTGGTAAAACAAATTTCACTAATAATACAATAAGGATGTTGAGGGAATCTTTCTAACCAGGAACCCAAGAACATTCCTGAAGGCAGGAAAAAGTTAAGAAGGTGGTTGCAAGTATGTAATTAAAGCCAAACCCTTTTCAAATGAGTATCATGTTCATGATCCACTTTTTAAAAGTGAGGTTATACAGTTGCAGCCACCATCTTGAATTTTTTTGACATCTCACCAATATGTCCCAATTAGAATCCATTGAATATGTTGAATTGTCCCTCTCAGAATTTTCAGTCAGCTATTGCTGTGTTGGCTGGAAATTTTGACAATTGGGATATTGCATATCAGATTAGAAAGGCTGGACTATAGCATTAATTGGATGTAGTTGTATCCTGAGTTTTCCAAGCTGCCAAATTTTATAATTCTAATTACAGTATCAGAGTGAAAAGATTAGAAAAAATAGCAACAGATCAAAAAATTTAACAGGTAACTGCTGCCTTTGGAAATAAATATCTCTACTGAGCTTATTTAGGAGTTCCAGCAACTCAAATGATTTTAGAATTGTTCCTAATGTTCAGTATTGTGTGTGGTGGGGAAAATTGATGGATTGTGCAATACAGTTGTGAAATATTAGGAATATTCAGCTCACAGAAGCATGATAGAACATGCAAGGAGATTAAAACCATTTTCCTTCTGCTGTTCTGAAATTCAAAACTTCATATAGAGATAATTCACAGTGCATATACAATGTAATACATCAATGACAAGCATGGGCCAGATATTTCTTTGAATATTCCCTGGTGAATTACAATTATTTACTGGTGAATCATTTGTAAAATTCACAGTATTGATTTATATTATGTGGTTTCAGCAATGATTTAAAAGTTTAAAGAATGTATGTAGACTCTGCTGTTTGATTGAAGCTAAATTTTCATTTTAAAGGAATAAACTATATTTCATGTAGTTTGCAATTATTGCATGTGGCCCAGCTTTTTATTCTGACTTGTCTACTGACCACGAACACAGACTGAAAAATAGAATTCATTTAAAATAAATAATAACTGTACAGATAAAATAGTATTGTACTGGTAATAGTGCATCTACCTTTCAATATTTCAATACCTAACAATATTTTTTGTCTTTCCTAAATGTATAGTTTAAGATAATAACAATAATAACAGCAAAAACCATAATTCCATTTGCATTTCAGATTCCTATGCATGAGGAAAAAAAGAAAGAATAAAACTTATAAGGTTTGTTTTTTAGAGTGCACTTTAGGATGTCCTGTTGTGAGAAGATATACAGAAAAACAGATAAATTAGACATTCATATAGTCAACTTCAATATGCTGCTGAAGACCGAATTTAGAATTTCCCCATTGATATTTAATTATTTGAATAAGATTGTGCCATGGTGTACACTCATATAGTGTCCTGATTCCTATTTTCTATATAGCTTATCCTGTCATCATTTACATATAGTGCAGGATAATTTTGATACCTTGAAATGCATAAAATACATTTTATGGGGTATAACTTAAATATATACTTTTTCCAAGATTGTGAATGTTGAGGGTAGCTAGAACCAGCACCTCAAAATCAGTTTAAACAAATCCAACCACCAGTTAGGTCAAACATTCTCTACAGCCACCATTAAAGTGAAGACATTTTTAAAAAGGCAGTACTTACTGAGATTTTTGAATAACGTCTTTTGTACTTTGAAGACATTTTTCTCTTTAAACTACTCATATACTTTTGTTTGTGCCTTCCATCCATTTACAAAATAATGAAAGAGGTATTTTGATCTGCGTAACAACATGGGAAGTGTCAAGATACATCAATTAATTTAAATATAGGGAGCAAACCAATTTTTCAGCAGAATTAGATGCAGCTCTTTTATATATATATATGACTTGACTATAAATCCCAATAACATTTTCTTTGCTCTTCCCCTTTCTGAACTCTGATAAAAATGAGAAGGTTGGGATAATGTCTTATAATTTTCATCAGGACATTATCAAGGAGTTTTCTAACAGGATGAGAGAATGAACATCCCTGAAACAGACAAAGTTTTCCCCTCAGCTATGTAAATGTCTGCCAAAGTCTCTCTCTCTGTCTCTTTCTCCCTGCCTCTCTCTTTGTATGCATGTATGTGTAATGAAATGGCTCCATGCTAAATGGTTGTCATAGAAAAATGAGATGATGCAGTTTAGAGCAATAAAAGATATGTTCTGTCTCTTAAGAAAACAGAAATTTCAATCTAAAGTGCTTAGTAAAGACTTAAATACTATTCTTTTATTCAAGGATGATATAATGCATAGGGTGTAAATGCGAGAATTTTTTTTTAAAATAGAACATATTTATAACTACACAGCAGCATTGTGAAAGTTATTAAAAAGTTTTTGAAATGCCATTCATAAAATTTGCCTTAAGTTAACTACTTAAATTACTAGTCACAGGGGAGACATTGGTAGGCATAGTCAGACTTAAAACAGTTTCACAAATCAGATATAAGAATAAAAGTAAGATTTGAGATGACAGTCTGGTTCAATTGTGCATTTCAGAATTTTCCAATAGCAACATATGTACAAAAATCAACCTGGCTATTATTGCATTTTGTTTCCATTTGTGAACTAATACAATTCTAATTAGGTCTATTGCCCAATTAAAATCTTTTTCTTTGATAAGCTTTACAACTCTTAGCCAGTCAATATATTGATTAAGCACTAAACACTATAGCTATTTGATATGTTTTATTCAATAGATGTCCCTGAGCTTTGATTGTGTTTGGTTACTTTTAATCCTGTTTAAATAATAAAAAAATCCTCCAGTTGTTAGGTTAACATTTCCATCCCAGAGGAGCATTTTAATGTTAGCTTCACACAGTTCGCACTTTTATAAAATGTTTTATTTCCATATACTGTAGTCATGTATCAGATGTACTGCCTCCTAGAAGCTTCAGCAAATTAAAATAAGTAATATATAATATTAATCTTAATATATTATTTATTAATAGAACATTTCTTCATGGCACCAAAGGGTAGGTCAGCATCAGCTCATTTTAATACAAGTCCCATAGGTTCAAAGTCTTATGCAATACCATATCCTAGGATTATAGTCTTAACATCTGAAGCATTTGATAGTTGAAATATTTTATTTATTTATTTGAATTAATTAATTAACCAAATTTATACATAACCTACCTCATTATCATAGTGTCTCTGGGAATTTTACAAATATTAGCTTGTAGGTTTTTTCCGTTTTTTGTATATTTCTTTTTCTTAGTGAACAATAGAAAAATGCCACAGAATTCAAATTCAAATAAAAGTGGATGGGAGTAATACTATATGGAAGCTTTATTCAGTTGGCCAACTCGGGCAAATGATAGATCCAATAAGGTTCCAGTGGAAAGGGTGTGTTTCCTGAAGCTCCTGATTGAGGCCTCCTCCTTATGGCAGGAGCAGGGTCAATGTGAAAACTATTCTGGGTAACTGTCAGATAAAGTTGCTTTGATCCACTTGGAGTTGGACATTAGCTTGGCAGGTCGTGTAGAAAAAAGGGAGGTGGCTTTGAAAGAAATATGCAAGAATAGTTACTTAGCCAAAGCTCTAGAACACAAAATATTTTGGAACGTCTCCATTATGTTCATTGGAGTATAAGGAGGAGGAATACTGCACATTCAGACTTGCAATATTCTTTTACTATAGCTTATCTTAAAAAGCAATAATTGGAGTTGATTGTTTTGGTCTGGTTTAGAGGGGCTTATAAGTCATATGGAACTGAGACAAAGTCTTGCTTGGTTATCTGTCAAGATTTTGTGCCAGTTGATCTTCAAGATGTGGTGAAGGTCCTTGTGGCTAAGAGTTCTACTATTTGATTTTATAACAAAAATTTTGATTTTATTACGGCATCCTGAAATGTGATATATAGTTGGATCTAAGCAATGGTGAAAGCTTCTCTGCCCCCGTTCCATATGCTTTGAGGAGGCGATGGTCTGTTATCTTTATAAGAAGTCATCCTTGGATCTAACAGTACTGGACAATTTTCATCCACTTTCCCACTTTCCATTTTTAGGAATGATGGCAGGCTCAAATTGAAATGGCCCTGGAGGAAGTAGATTATATGAACTCTTTCCAATTGGGTTCAGGGTGGTTATAGTTCTGAAGCAATGTTTATCACCATTGTGGATGATATCAGAAAGCTTAGGATGGAAGCAATGCATCTATTCTAGTTTTCGTGGTTGTCCTAGACTCCTGGCATATGGGTGCCTTGGGGCTTGAATTGCTGCCACTCCTACACATGTACCTGTATATGAAGCTGCTGGTGAGATCATTTGCCAGCATGGGGTAAGGTATCATCAGTATGCTTACATATGCTAGTAGGATCCTGGATCAAGAGGCTCTGATGATGGTCACTCGTTTTTTAGTCACGTCCCAATTGTATGTGTTCAGGTAGCCCTCAACTTATGACCACAATTAATCCCAAATTTATGTTGCTAAGTGAGACTTTGTTAAGTGAATTTTGCCCCATTTTCTTGCTACAGTTGTTAAGTGAATCACTGCAGTTGTTATGTTAGTAACATGGTTGTTAAGTGAATCTGGTTTCCCCTTAACTTTGCTGGTAAGAAGATATGGGTGCAAATCAATGTGCCAGGTTACTTGTGGGACTGCCTGTCTTTAATGGTTTCCGATTACTTCATCAGTTTTGGCAGGATGGATTTGCCTTAGTCCAGGGGTCCCCAACCTATGTTGGCCACCGGACCCCAGGAATAGCTGGCAACCCCTCCCCACTTGTGGTAGCACCACCATGCAGGCAATAGTGGCCCTGTTTGCACATGCACAGGAGCGGTAGCACAGCTGCCAGCATCACGTGGGTGCTAGCGGCCTGTTGGCACATGCGCGCAGGCACCAGGTGCCCATTTGCACATGTGCACAGCTGCACAAACACATATTTCACTGCTCCTCCCTTTTCTTCTGGGCCGCCAAGCTGGAAAGGTTGGAGAGCTCTGCCTTAGTCCCTGTTAGAAAATAATGTAAACTAGTATGATGTAGGAAACATGCCTTATCTATTGAGGCATTTCTCTTTGAAACAGCTTTCCCTTAAGAACTAGATATCTCCAACCACATTGTCATTCTGTAACACTAGGAAGACCTGATGCTTTCCCCTCCCCCCCTGGCATTAGGGCAAGGATATTAGTGGAGCCCAATACATGTGTTTTGGTATTGTGAGTTAGATGTGTGGTATCATCATTATTCTGGTTTCTCTTCAGATTGTATAAATATTTTTGCCTTTTAATAATTGTTTTTGTCATATCTGTTAGTTGCCCAGAGTTAGCTGTTTAATTTGGTCAACCATATAAATTATATAAACAAATAATGAAGCAAACAGAATTTCCTAATTAGTAAAACAAGCTTATGAAAAACATTGACTTTACATTAATTAAACACTTCTAGAGTCACCCATCAAATTTATCTACCAGCACTAATGTTAAAAAAAAATATCCAGCATATTTAAAATATTTCTATAGACTAAACATATACAATATTTATATACTTCTCCTGAAATTCAAATAATATGTATATTATGCATCCAAATTATTAATTACTCAAGAATATCATTAGATGAACTTAGGCAGAGTGACTCTATCATATTTCTTCTAACTTTAATCCTGTTGGTCATTATATAATTTACTCTTTATTACACCAAGAGATAAATTGCCAAAATACTTAACATAATTAGTTCAGCTTGACTGACTTCTATAAGTGACAGTAATTCTATACAGAATTGCAGGCCTAATTCAAGGTGTTGGTTATTATTTTAAAGCTGTCTTGCCCCAATGGGATTAGCCCATTCTACTCATTCCAGCAGAAATGGCTTTTTGCTAACCAATTCTGTCCGGCAAGGTCAAGAAGAAGGGCCTTTTCCACTGTGGCCCCTATCCTGTGGAACATTCTAATAGTACAAATAAGAATTGCTTCATCCTTTTGGTGTTCCAGAAGGTTATTAAAATCTTTTGCTGGTTGGCTTGGTGCCCCAAGGGGGTGTTCAGCACTGATGGTAGTTGATGGGGTAAGAAGATATATTGCATTGCATTGCATTGCATTTTATCACATTTTTAAGCTGCCTCTCTCCCTCACAGAGGGCTAGTGTCTTATCCCCATGCCATCTGTCTTCTTGGTTCTAGTCTTATATGTAGCTTTTAAAATTTTTAATTAGCTTTATCTTACTATCTGTAAGCCATCCACAGTCACTTTGTAGCATAGAGGGGCAGCATATTGATAAATTAAATATAATTATCAATGCAACCATTTATTTATTTATTACAATAATTCATGTCATCCTACCCTAAGATTCCAGGCAGTTTACAGAAGATAACATACAATGAAACAGCCCTCTAAAATAATAAATAAACAAATAAACAAGTATAAAGCACATCCTCAAAACCACAAGTTAAGGCAGGCCCAATAATACTTAATGTCTGAACTATGGAGCAAGATTTATTTACCAGCAAGCCATTTTCAGGAAGCTGCTCCAAGGAAGCTCTTTGGCTCTTGTTCCCTCACCTTTCATGAGATGCACACTCCAACATCAGATGCACACTCCAAATGATTGACTGAATCTGGCCTTGCTAGAATGTTGTTTCTTTAAATTAAACTAGACTGTAGTTCAATGGTAAAACATACCTTATTTGCTGGCTACAAGAATCAGTTTTATTCTCTGATATATCCAGAAAGAAAGAAAAACCTGTCTAAAAGTTGGCAAAACTGCCAGTTTTTCTTTCTTTCTTTCTTTCTTTCTTTCTTTCTTTCTTTCTTTCTTTCTTTCTTTCTTTCTTTCTTTCTTTCTTTCCTTCCTTCCTTCCTCCCCCCCCTCTCTCTCTCTTTAAAGTTTTATTAGTTTATAGTATACAATATAATGAAAATACAAAAATAATAGTGGAAAAGGAAATAGAAAAGTGAGGTAGGGAAGAGAAAAAAATAAAAAAAGACATTGACTTCCGACTTCCTTTGGTGCAGCAGAGTATCAACTTAAAATCTCAACTTTTTACATTTGCAAAATAATATAAGCTAGCTAACATCAAGTCTATCTAATTGGTAAAACCCAAAATCAAAATTTCATTTTTTTCTACCTCAAGTACATAGTCTAGAATCAGTTTCCATGTGGCAGTAAAAAGTGTTCGTATTCTTTTCTTTAATCAGTACAGTTAGTTTATCCATCTCTGCTAGCTCTGTCAGCTTTGTAACCATTCCTCCGTTGAGGGAAAACTGCCAGTCAGTTTCAACAATAGTGGGACAAATGGAACAATCAAGTTGAAGTAAATCTCCGTATTCCTATGAGTCAAATAAATATATTTCCTTGTTTGTGTGTTGGCAAAGTTTTTTCCAAAATAAATCCTCTTTAAAAATTGTATTTAACCAGGAATTTTAGTACTTTGTAATAATTTCTATGTAAGGAACTGAATAATACCTGGGGAAATGCCTTTTAAAATAATTTAGAGGATATGCAATTGCTAGATTATTCTCTCAGATGCAATTAAAGGATTAATGATATTCCTAGCAGTCTAATGTCACATAACAATTTGCTTTTACATTACATTTCACACTGTATGCCCTCCAGTTAGATCTTGCAAAGGAAGCAGGTAATTTATGTTGCTGTAGGAATATTCCTCAAGACCCATCATGCAGCATTTCAACTCTTGTAAAATACCATGGCCGTGAACTGAATCTTATAGGTATATATTCTGCAGTGGAGAGAAGTCTCAGAGATAAAGAAATTAATCATAAAGCATATGTTTTTTTCTGTAAAAATGTTTTCAGATACAATTTCTAGCATCTCTAGGTATAAGCGTTAGGATTATGAAAAAGTCCTCTGGTTTCAATCTTAAAAGCCAGCATCACTAGTGGACAGTAATGAACTAGATGGACAAACTCTATTAGATCATGTGTGAACAGCTTGATTCATTACTACTGCAATCACAAACAGTGATTCCATCTGGATGGAATAGTTTGGATAGTACAAACACAAGCAAAATGAAGAATAGGAATTTGTTTCACCCTCATAGAGATTTATTTACAGAACTTTATTTTTACTAATATAAACCCGTAAACTACTTCCTACTGCTATGTCTATTTCATTCTACTTCCTACTCTCCAGGCTTGTGCCTACTGTAGATTTTCTGTAGTGTGGCATATAGAGTCTCATATTCTATTTTCTAAGTTCTTCTGTCAAGCATACAAGCTCAGCTGCCTATAACATAAGCAGTGTCACAGCCTCAGTCAAAATTAGTGACTCCTTGTTACTGCTGCTTTACTTCAGCCACTCTATTATCTTTGATTTTCAGCCTCTTTTTTTCTACCCACTCTCTACTGCTGTTATGATTCACTCTTCCTAAGATATTCCTTTTCTTGTCATCTGCATCCTAGAATGTGAAGTGAAATGGGCCTTAGGAAAGCTGAGCAACAACAAAGCTAGAGGAGGTGACAGTATTCCAGCTGACCTATTCAAAATCTTAAAAGACGATGCAGTAAAAGTGCTACACTCAATTTGCCAGCAAATTTGGAAAACTCAACAGTGGCCACAGGACTGGAAAAGGTCAGTTTACATTCCAATTCCAAAGAAAGGCAATGCCAAAGAATGTTCAAACTATCACACCATTGCTCTCATTTCACATGCAAGTAAAGTTATCCTTAAAATCCTACAAGCTAGACTCCACCAGTATGTGAATTGAGAACTACCAGAAGTACAGGCAGGATTTCAAAGAGGCAGAGGAACTTGAGATCAAATTGTCAACATACGCTGGATCATGGAGAAAGTTAAGGAGTTCCAGAAAAACATCTACTTCTGCTTTATTGACTATGCTAAAGTCTTTGATTGTGTGGATCACAACAACTGTGGCAAGTTCTTAAAGAGATGGGAGTACCAGACCATGTTAGTTGTCTCTTGAGAAACCTATAAACGGGTCAAGAGGCAACAGTGAGAACTGGACATGGAACCACTGATTGCTTCAAAATTGGGAAAGGAGTCTGGCAAGGCTGTATTCTGTCGCCCTGCCTATTTAACTTATATGCAGAGCACATCATGAGAAAGGCAAGGCTAGATCAATCACAGGTTGGAATTAAGGTTACTGGGAGAAATATCAACAACCTAAGATATGTAGATGATACCACTCTAATGGCAGAAAGTGAAGAGGAACTAAAGAGCCTCTTGATGCAGGTGAAGAAGGAGAGTGCAAAAATTGGCTTGAAACTCAACATTAAGAAAACCAAGATCATGGCATCCGGCCCTCTCAATTCCTGGCAAATAGATGGGGAGGAAATGGAGGTAGTGACAGATTTTATCTTCCTGGGCTGCAAGATCACCACAGAAGGGCACTGTAGCCAAGAAATTAAAAGATGCTTGCTCTTGGGGAGAAAAGCTATGACAAATCTAGACGGCATACTAAAAAGCAAAGACATCACCCTGCCAACAAAAGTATGTATAGTCAAGGCCAGGGTTTTCCCAGTTGCAATGTATGGCTGTGAAAGTTGGATCATAAGAAAGGCTGAGCACAAAAGAATTGAGGCCTTTGAACTATGGTGCTGGAGAAAATTCCTGCGAGTCCCCTGGACTGCAAGGTGATCAAACTGGTCAGTCCTAGAGGAGATCAACCCTGACTGCTCTTTAGAAGGCCAGATCCTGAAGTTGAAACTCAAGTATTTTGGCCACCTAATGAGAAGGAAGGACTCACTGGAGAAGAGCCTAATGCTGGGAAAGATTGAGGGCAATAGAGAAGGGGATGACAGAGAATGAGGTGGCTGGATGGAGTCACTGAAGCAGTAGGCATGAGCTTAAATGGACTCCAGAAGATGGTAGAGGACAGGAAAGCCTGGAGGAATATTGTCCATGGGGTCGCGATGGGTCGGACATGACTTCGCAACTAACAACAAGCTGTGTGAATCAAGCTTCAATCCTTTTATATACTGTGCTTCTTTACTCATAGTGTTGAACAATGTCTGGACTGCTTTTCACTCACTTCTTTCCTTTGGTGACCATTTCCAAAGCAATCTTCTTATTAAAAGACTCCAGTGATGGGGGACCCACAACTTCTGAAATCAAGCCATTCCATTGGTTGATTATTCTCATCATTAGGAAGTTTCTCCTTAGTTCCAGGTTGCTTCTTACCTTGATTAGTTTCCATCCATTGGTTCTTGTCTTGCCTTCGGGTGCTTTGGAGAATAGACACCCCTCTTCTTTGTGGCTGCCCCTCAAAATTAAAACACTACTATCATGTCATCCTATTAATATCAATCTATTTTTCTATTTTTTTTTCTGCTTGGTTTGGCTTAACTTCTTACCACTGTGATATCACTATCCCATGCTATTGCTTTCATTGTTGCAAGTCAGTTTTGCTTTCTTTCAGGTCACTGCACTGTATTGCTTATCTTCTTGTACTCTGAAGATTCAGTTAGTCTGCTACTTCACTCTTTCCTTTTTAGATGTGAGTTTTCCTTCTGTTCTGGACCGTATAGCTCTATGTAACCTCGTATAGCTCTATGTAACCCTAACTAGAGAGCATGTATCAGTATGTTAGAATATCCGGCAGTTATTGGGTTAAATGCTGATTTGTTAATGGGTCAGTGGGAGGAGTTTCAAAAGGGCATTGGGAGACTTCCTGGACACAAGCCTGAGGGGAATGCCTTTGTTCATCCAACCTCATGGCCCCTAGCCACACGGCTTGGAGATCTTATCCTTATGTCAACATGTGATGCTTATGCAGAAGAAGAGGGGAAAATCCATTATCAATTTACCTATGGAAATGAACAGAGAGATGTAATATACAGAAGTAACATCGTAAAAGCAAGTATTTACTCTGAATAAACATTTATCTGTTTTATAATTATTTCCATTGAGTTATCTGTCTGCCCTAGATTGGACAGAGAAGCAAGTTGTTCTGTTGTTCTGTCTGGGCAGAACACCTTCTGACAAAACTGATCTCTAGACTCAACACCCACCTCATCACACTCTGTCAGAGTTATTTTTATCAGTTAGCTGGTTGTCAGGGAGGCAGAGAAAAACTCAGAACTTCCTATTGCTTCTTGAACAATTGTCAATCTATCTGTTGCCAAAAACAACAACAACAACCAGGTTAATGAATTGATGGATTGAATATTTTATATGAAATTCCACTTACTTTCTGCTGTCCCCAATAATAGCAGAAGAGAAAGAAAAAAGTAAAAGACACAAGTTGTTTTCTAATACCATTTCTTGAAGATAAATAGGTAGGTAGGTAGTTATCTTGTAATACAGTTATAACTGCAGTGTTATCCTATGGTTAATCACAGTGTTAATTAATCACTATTACCTATCAATAAATGTTGTTGATTCTGTGCAGTTATACTCTGTACTTCTCAAATCATTAAAGCAGCTATATCAATTGGAAAGGTGACCTGCCTCCTTTGACTGCTACCTGTTGGCTCTTCATACATGTATGTATACTATATACATAGACACACATACACAGGCACTGCTTTTTAAGGTTTCTGGTAGTGTAAAGGAGATGCATCTGTGCATGCACATCCATGCACAGATAGCTGGAGACAGCCTTTGAAGTAGCCAAGATCTTTTAAAAAATACTCCAAATAAATATGCATCATTTACAACCAATACAATTTTTCTAAACTGTGTTCTTTCCAAAGGCTATGGTGGCACAGTGGTTCAAAT
The DNA here is from genome assembly GCA_034064705.1 of Bothrops alternatus. Lineage (NCBI taxonomy): Eukaryota > Metazoa > Chordata > Lepidosauria > Squamata > Viperidae > Bothrops > Bothrops alternatus. The sequence continues at coordinate 2,093,949 of JARGCV010000018.1, read as the reverse complement.
GCAGTATTGTACACTAACTTTACTCATTGCCAGAAATTCAATTCTCACCGTCTCAAGGTTGACATTTGTAAACTGGTCAGAGAGTGCTGTAAAATACTATGAAGCAGTATACACAATAAGTCTAAGTGCTATTGCTATATGTTTTAATGGTTTAAGGAGGAATGCTTTATTTATTTCTTATGCTTTGTAACCTAATTTATATTTTATTATATATTTATAATTTATAAATTTATTATAATTTATATAGTACAGTGATATGGATGCACGTGTACACATATTTGTTATGCTGTTCATCTGAGGTAAGCCTACATAGGCCAAGAATGGAAGCAGGAAGCCAGAGAAATTAAAGACAGTAGGTAAGTGGGAGAAAAAAGTGAACTAAATCATATTTGTATCAACAGCATTCATTGCTTCCACTGTCCATACAGGTAATCTTTGACATAAGACCACAACTGACCCCAACATTTCCATTGTTAAGCAAAACAGGTTAAGTGAATTTTGCCCATTCTTGTTACAGTTATTAAATGACTTACTGCAGTTGTTAAAATACAGTTGCTAGTGAATCTGGCTTCCCCATTGACTTTGCTTTCAGAATGTCACAAAAGGTGATCACATGACCTTGAGACAGTGCGACTATCATAAATACATGCTAAGCATCCAAATTTTGATAATGGGACCACAGAGATGCTGTAACAGTCATAAGTGTAAAGATCAATCATAAGTTACATTTTTCGGTTGTGTTGTGACTTTAAATGGTCACTAAATGAATGCTTGTAAGTCAAGGAAAACCCATATGCTGATTTTTATATTGCTTTTTGTTCTTAAACTCTCTAAACATGTTCTTCTTAAGAATCTCATCAACTTCATCCAACCATAACTTTTTCAGATTTTTGTTCACCTTTAACCTATTTCTTCATATATAAATTCATATACATACATTTCCATTTATATACTCTGATACATATCATACATTTTTATATATAATAAATCCACCTTAACATTTTTGTTCACTTTTATACTTAATATAGATTCTTTTTTTTAATTAATTTTTTACAATAACATTCTTCAGTGCTTAGTAAACAGCATGTTGTCTGGACTCATATGTTTAAAAAAACAATAATAATTAATTTCTATAGTTCCATGATCAATATGTTAATTAATGATATATTTCTTTGATCTTCTCTTCATCCAATAGTATTCTTCTTTTGTCAACATTTAGCAAATATGATTCTTAAAATTCAGTGCATATAAAGTTAAATATAAACCTTTCCCTTGTATTTATACAAATAACAGTAGCATCAACATATAGCATCTTTTTATCAGTTTATATTTCAATTGTATTTACAGTAATCATCTTATTAAATCATTATATGTCCTGTTTTCAAAATTCTTATTTAAATTTAGTTTCCCCTTTAAATATCCAACCTTTTCATTCATGTACACAATCCCAATATTTTTATATTTCATATTTTATAAAAATTACTATACTATTTGTATGTCTTATCTCTCTTACTATGAACCCTATTATATCCATAATTTATCTATTCTTTTAACCATATTCAAACAGGTCTTTAATCATTTAGTACTCCCTCAGGTAGATCACATCAAATCTCTCAAATCTAATTCTAGTCTTCTTCTTTTGCTGAGTAGTTTTCCAAGCTAATGTCTTCATCTTGCCCAGGGGTTTTCCCTGTATTTTTGTAAATGCTGTTGGGAATAGAAAAAACAAGTTAGATAAAACATGTATTTTTTGTCTCCCAAACTTTAATGATTGTCCTGCTTGCTCTATAGTTCATTTTGTTAGATTTTTTTCCCCAATCTTCAAGTTGATTTTGAGGTCCTGAAATATAGGATATCTTTTCCTTTTCCATTGTTATGGTAAAACCTTGCAAGTTTTATTTTGTTTGTATTAATTTGTAGTTCTCTTCATCTGTAGTTTCCCTTTTTGGATCACTGACCTCTGATTTGTATTCTGTTATCTGGTCTGTTTGTTCATTCTTTATCATCATTTTCTGAGAACTTTTTACTTGTAAGTTTAAGTTGGAAATGTGCTCATTTATGTCATCAAAGTTGTTTTTAATCTCATCATGATCTGAAATCATTGTTATTTGAATCTGTCACAGCATTGCATACATTTCCTCCTTGAAAGTATTTGCCTTGTCTTGAAGTATTGCTCCTTCAGCTCTTTGATGTTCCAGGCTGGGGCCTTCAGAAGAGGATATTAGATGTAATTTCCTGCCACTTTTTGATAAGTGTGCAGCATCCATTTTATCTCCCCCTTTCAGATATTCTTTCACCAGTACCATAGTCTCTGTATTTAGCCTTTTAAACCAGCCAGTCTTAAACTGCAAACAACCAAATTACTTTTCTTTATATATACATTTTTTATAATCCAATGTGATTCCAATTATCAAAGCACCACTAAAGGCAGTATTTTATAACATTTCTTCTGTTCAGGGGTCTTATAATTTATTTTCTGGCCAAGGTTGCCATCCAAAATGTTTGACTATCCAGTAAAATCCCCCCTAGAAGATTAGCCAACAGTTAAAGTTTTTCTTTTTCTGCAGACAGTTCTTGAGGTTAAAGATCACAGCTCAGTAAATATTTATAATCCCAGAAGGTCAGCAATTTTTGAAGCAAATATAGTTTTCAATCTATAGTAGATGGTCCAGTATATATATTTTTTTGTTCCCAGCTATTTTCTATTTGGCTGAAATTTATTAAAGTTCAAGGGAACAGGTTATTCTTTGTTTCATCTTGCTAATTTCTGAGTCAGTGTTGCTTTTGTTCTATACTCTAATTTTCCACTAGATGTCAGTAGTTATTTATTTTCCAACTTTTCAAACAGAATTGTTTTTTTATATAATTTCATCAAAACTCTTTCAGATGTAACATCTTAATGGTTTTCTTAATTTTCAGATTTATCCAGACTATAGTGTTATTAATTTCATTTCAGTATATTTCTTTTTCCCTTGAAGTTAATTCGCCACTTCCGTCTATGTAAGGGTGGGGGTGTAATCCTCTCCCTTCTCACTTTGGAGGATTTCTTGCTTTGGAGATCTTTTCCAGGGAATCAATTACAAAATAGAAGAGAGAAGATCAATATTGTCACCCAGTTCCAAGCACGTTGTTCACCATTGTTCTGGTTCGTGCTCTTGGACTTCGGCTGCTGGTAGCTTGGGCTAGACACTAATGTGCAGCTAACCTTTCTCCTGTTGGGTTGGAGGGTTTTCCCAGATCAAGTGGATCAACTGCCATCGTTCCATGATCATCAGGGTGCCCCTCCTTTGTCGCCTGTCCAGTGTGGTTTTAGACCCATTCAGGGTTCCTGGCAGGGCGAAACCAGCCGTGGGGTGCGGAGCTCCACAGTCGTGTCGTTACGGGGTGGAACTGGAAGTCTATATTTAATATAGATTCATTCAGCAGATTTTTTTTCCTGCTGAATAAGAAAATAAGAAACTTATTTTTGTTTCTCATGAAATACTGGATCTTGCTTTTACATAACAAAAGTGGGCAGAAACATATCATTGTAACAGCCATTTTCACCTATTTTAACAAGCATTATTATTTGTCTAAGAATGATACATGCAAACTATTTGACAGATTTGTATGATATGAAAAGCAATTGTGTTGAGGTAAACTTAGTTTCAATGCATTTCAGTAGAAATCATTTCATTTTTAAAATTATAAACTTTGGAACATGGTCCCTATATTGAAAATTCTCTAGCTTAATATCTGGCTCTGGCTTACAATATATAGACAAAGTGCAAGAATACTAGCACCTGAATTGTCTCAGCAAAAGTACAGATTTTCTAATGGAATTCTACATATGCACATATGCAAGCTGCTAGCATAGAATGATTAGAAACTTGATTAATAGGCACTGACAGAGAAACCAGTATTATCAAAATGAAGCTGGGGGCTTGAGAGGGTTTCAGGATACAGCATCTTGGACAGATCCAGCTGAACCTACTACCTTTTACTCCCATTTCTTTTAACCATACTTTGTTCGCTCCTGTTATATGGTTAGGTTTACCCCCCCCACTCTTAAGAAACTGCTAGTTTATTAAAGAACTCTTTCCTGCTTTTGTAATAATAGCTTTCTGGAAAGTTTGGGAAGATGAAACTGGAGGATAATAAGACATAATAAGGCATCTATATACAGGGCTTTTTTTATCATAGAACGTACCGGAACAGTTCCGGCACCTTTTTTCGATGGATTTTCCAGAGTTGCGTTTTTTCCTATTGTTTCCCTTCCTATTTTTGTTTGTTTTTGAAAATGCCCTGCTGGTGGTACGGTGCAAGCAGGGACCCCTCCAGTGCTGTCTGCCTCCTCTAGGAGAAGCCATGAGGCACCGGAACACCATAGCCAGAGCGTGGCTTGATTGGCTGGGTTGGACCATGTGGTGTAGAAGCCGATGGTGGCGATGGGAGATACATAAACATGGAAGCCATCTTTCATGAGAGGGTAAGTGAGCCTTTTGCCTTCCCTTACAGAAGATGGGATGTGAGGTTAAAAAGAGGAGAAGTGAGAGGAAAGAAAGGCAGCTGGCATGGAAGTTTGCCCGACAGCAAAACTTTGCTGTTTCAGTTCCTTGAGTAGTTCAAAGGCTAGGATGTCTACAAAAATCTATTTTTAGTTTTTTATACTTTATATTCAAACTGCAGAGGGGAAGAATAAGAATAAAGCCAATGTCTTGTGATTTGGATGTATTATTATTATTAATAAAATATATTAATTATGTATTGGTCAGATGTAAAGGTAGAACCACAGTATGAGTATGATCTATTTATTAAACTGAGTTTAACTTAAAGGTAAATTAAAAGTAATCTGTTCACTGACAAAGTTTCAACTTTAATTTGTTTCAAGTCAATATCCATATTAAACTCCAAATGTAAATTTTTCCACCTTGTTTGACAACTTCTTAAAAATAATTCAATCTTTTACAAGCAACCAAATTTTGTTTTATTGGGCCAATTTCATTCCAAATAGAAAGCTCACATTTCCACTCATTAAACTAAATGGGTATGGCAGTGGTAAATGTCCGAAAAGATTAATAAAATGCTTTCTTGTAATTTAAAGCCACATAGTGCATGGTAACATTAATAGTATTAATTTACCTTGAACAAAATCCTAACTCTTTTAGATACACTAAAAATTGAAGGTTTTTTTTTTTCCAGCTACAAAGATAAACCTTGTAGGGTAGGCAAGGCAGGTTATATGACGTGTGTGAGTTCCGGCACTTTTTTTTTTTTTTACAAAAAAACCACTCTGTGTTTGTGTGTCTGTGTGTACACACACACACACACACACACACACACACACAGAGAGAGAGAGAGAGAGAGAGAGAGAGAGAGAGAGAGAGAGAGAGAGAGAGAGAGAGAGAGAGAGAGAGAGAGAGAGAGAGAGAGAGAGAGAGAAATCCTTTTTTTTACAAAAAAGCACTGTATATCATGAGAGAAAAAAGATTGATATCCTTTGAAGATTTGTCATTAGACCCTTCTACTATTGACACTGAATATCATAATAATGTTTATGTCTATTTCACATATAAAACATGGTACCATAGTTATATCTTTTTCATATCCTGTACATGTACATGATAAAGTTCCTTGGCAATATTTCTTTTCAATCAATGGATTTCTGTAACAATGAGTATTGTTGGAAAAAGATACATAATATGGTTCTTGTTGACTTTTACTGTTTAAATTGTAGTTACAGGTTAAAATGTAACATTAGGTAAAATTGTAAGATCCAGAGATTGAAACATAGTCAATAGGCATTGTTTCAAAAGCATATAAGGGTAAATTCTCCCTTTCTGTTTTCATTTAAGAAAAAGAACCAGTTACTGAAGAAAGTGTTGATTTGCCAGATTAAGTTTATTTAAGGCAAATTTTCTGTGTTGAGCCAATAAATGAAAAATGTTGGGATATTCTGAATCAGGATAATTGAAACCTCTTAAAAACTGGGTGATGTAAGAGTTGAAATGTTTTGGAAAACGTGGAATTTCTTTGCATTCTATACTAGCCTTATTAGTTGTCTGGCACCCCAACATAGATTTACATAAAGCCTGTCTAAGAATGAATCAATCAGACATGGAAGAGGAAAAAATCTGTTTGTCATCTTAATTCATTCATCTTCAACTTTCCTCATTGGAGAGGGTTGTCCTATTAACATAATCCATGCATTGAACACCCAACAAGATGTGAACCTTTTTCTATTTGTCTGAGATTCTGATAAAATTCTTTACAAACTTCCTGTTCTCAGATTAGCTAAGCACTCAGTAATGCCATTAAACATTCTAGTATGTCCAAGGCTTTCAAGATGGAATAAAAAGCTTCAATATACACTCTGATGCTTATAAAGTAAATTGCCTCTCAGCTGCACTCTTCCAACTCATTTTCTATCCTGCTTATGTATCCATATTAATATTACAAAGGATTAATGTGGGGCAATGTGAAATGAATATGAACAGATCATCAAAGGATCATCACATACTGAAACATGTTGATAGTCCAAAGCCTTCATGCATTTGGGGCCAAGTCATAGCATAGCTGCCGTTTGTATACAATCATAGTATTATGGGCTTGATATGACAGCTTTCCTCATATGAAAATGTTGACCAGGAGGAATCACTGAAGAATCATATTTTGTCTTTTACAGTCTTGATCAGGAGCCTTTTCCATCAATCTTTTGAGAATAATATCATCTGAAGATAATATAATAGAAGACAGAGAATACTTGACTATGAAGCCATCTAATCAAAGACAGTTGTGTTTGAATTGGATGTTTCTAGTATTTTCAAGCAATAGGGATTCAGTAAAGTCATCAGAACTATATTAGATCATGAAGTTTCCATAAATTCATGTTTTAGAACTGCAAAAACCTTTTCCTTAGAATTTGATGTATTTTGACATCAGATGTTTCTCCCCCTCCCCCCTTTTTTGCTGCCTTTTCCTTTGAAAACTGCTTGCTTTCTGCTTGGGGAATCTGCTTATGGTGTATGAATTTATCACATGGAAATCAATCTGACAGAATTACTGCAGCCTAAACCCAAATAAATAATACCAGGTTATATAGTACATAAAGTCATTTTTGAATAATACGGTGCCCTTGGTGGTTTACATGGACAGATCTTTCTTTTCTGGCACACCATATATTCACTCTCTCCATCTCTCTTACACATATACATACATGCACATAAGCACATATATACCCCTTCATTCCACTAACTGGTTCTTATTAAGTTTATTTTATCTTTTTGAAAGATCATCCAGTTCCATGTCATTTTTAAACATTCAGTATGGTTATGTGTTATATATTGTAGATAAGCATGTGTATTTCATGCTTATATGTAAACATGTGGTTTCAAAATTCTAACCTAGAATTGAAAAATAAAGGTAGGATACTTTGGAGGGGGGGAAATGTAAATATAGTCTTTAGTGAAAGAACTGAGAGGCTCTAGGTATAAATTTTGGACTGTAGCCAATCTAATTGGTTGTGGGATGGGAATATTTTTCCCAGTTTATATCCTGACTACTGAATTGAGAGAAAGGTAGTATTATATGGCTCCCTACACAATATAAAATATCACATTACCTGCATCAAGTCTATCTGGCCACATAAATGTTAGTTCTGGTAGAAATATTTACCAACATTGTTTCTTTTATTATTACTATTTATACAATAAGGAACAAAAATACCTACATGAAATTTTATACTTTTAGAGAATAAAAACATGTAATTGGAGAGTTTTTTAACAAGTTCATTTACTGACACATATTAGACACCATTAGTGTGTTTCATCCATAAGTTATTCTTAATTATTTGAAGAATATTCCATTTACTTTTTCAATTTATGGCTTTATAAAAAATGAACTTGTAGAAGAAATGCTTTACTAATTTGCATGGGCTAATTAAGAGAATATTAATTACTTATTTACAATCAGTAATTTGATTTTTGTGTATTTATGAAAGTAAACTAAGACAAGACACTGTTTCTTATTAGCTTAAATTAAATTGTGAGCTGAAAGTAGGTTTTAATATTTATTTGAAATCTACCAAGGAAATATTTTACCCACATCAATTTAAATCAGACAAAAAGGTATTTAAAGGCCATTGCTCTGACAGACAAGCACAATTCAAAGCTCACTGAAGACGTCCCCCTGAACAGAGACGAACCATTTGCAGCAAAATCACCAAGCTCAGAGATCAAACCAACAGTCCGAATATTTCACTATCTAAAGAAGTGGTTTATACACTGTTCTGATCTCTCTAGCAGACCAACATACACTCAATTGTCTCTCTATTTCCCTCTTTCAAATACAAGACATTGTGATTAATATCACTTGCTAATGCTGCCTATCCTGCTAAGAAGAAATATTGGGTGTTCCTTTTTAACTTCCCAGAATAGGAACATACACAAACGTGAAAATTGTAGGTGAACCCTTTCTAAACCATTCTCTAATTGGTTAGGAATAGTGTTTGAAAAACTCAAGTAATTTTCCCCTTTATTATAATGAATAGCATAAACTGTAATTTTTCACAGTAATTAACTTGTGTCAGCACCATTATTTTTCATTAATTATAAAGGGGAAAAGAAGAAGAAAAGAGCATCTGTGGAAACAGATGTGTGAAATTGTCTGTGAGGGTCTGTCCTATGCTTCCTCCTTTCACAAATTGCCCTGAACAAGGGACTACAGTACACGGGAGTACAGTTGATACAGGCTTACCAGGACAATAAAGGAAAAAGAACAGTTAATAAGCCTACTGTGAACATAGGCCATTCTTTCAATAGGAACAGATCTTCCTAATACCAAAATAAATGGCAAATGCCAAGTAAAACATATAAAAGAAGTAATTGTTAAAAGCTAGGAAAAGTCACTGTGACAAAAAGCATTTCTTTTTCTTTATAAGTCAAAATGCAACTGTATATTTTTGTTGGGCTTTTAAGCCTAGGACACTCTTAGTTGAAGCATATGAATATTAGATTTGAACATCTGTGGAATAGTGTCTATAAGACTTGATTTATGTTGCAATGTAGGTAGTCCTTGATTTATAATGGTTCATTTAGTGACTGTTCAAAGTTACAACTGAACTGAAAAAAGTGACTTACGACTGTTTTTCACAGTTACAAACTTTGCAGCATCCCCATGATCATGTGATCAAAATACAGATGCTTGGCAACTGCTTCATAGTTATGACCGTTGCTATGTCCCAAGGTCATGTGATCACCTTTTGCAACCTTCTGACAAGCAGAGTCAGAATTAGGGGACTGGAGCTAAAACATATAATGAATGGTTGCTGGGTATGTCTAGTTTAACAAAGAGAAGGACGAGGGGGGACATGATAGCTGTGTTCCAATATCTCAGCGGCTGCCACAAAGAAGAGGGAGTCAAGCTATTCTCCAAAGTGCCTGAAGGCAGGACAAGAAGCAACGGGTGGAAACTAACCAAAGAGAGAAGCAACCTAAAACTAAGGAGAAACTTCCTGACAGTTAGAACAATTAACCAGTGGAACAACCTGCCTCCAGAAGCAGTGAATGCTCCAACACTGGAAGTTTTTAAGAAGAAACTGGACAGCTATTTGTCCAAAATGGTATAGGGTTTCCTGCCTGAGCAGGGGATTGGACTAGATGACCTCCAAGGTCCCTTCCAACTTTATTATTATTATTATTATTAAAGTCAATGGGGAAGCCAGATTCACTTAACAACTGGGTTACTAACTTATCAGCTGCAGTGATTCACTTAATAACTGTAGCAAGAAATGTCATAAAATGGGACAAAAGTCACAACAAATGTTTCATTTAACAACAGAAATTTTGGGTTTCATTATTATCATAATTCAAGGACTAACTGTATCCATTTCCAAGAAAGTGAATCTAACAGAACTTTTTTTAAATATATATGTGTATGTAGATGTAGATGTATGTATGTATAACTTTCCATTTGACATGAAAGTGACTCTGGATGGCACACAACACTTAGTTAAAAACAATAAATACATAAAAACAGTCTCAGTTTAAAAATAACTATAAAAAGGCACACAAAACAGGAGAGGATGATATTAACCATAGCAAGAGAACCATCACAAAATATCTCTGGTTCCCTGGGACCCCCAGCCTGATAACATAGCAAGGTCTTGAGGGACTTGAGAAATGTTGAGAGGGATGGATCTAATCTCATTTGTGGGAGAAGAAGATTCCACAAGGTGGGTGCTAGAACAGAGAAGCAAAAGTAATTTCCTAGCAGAAGAGATTTGCGAAACCTGATGAAGTGGGGAGAGGCAATTCTTTACATAACCCTGGCCCATGCCATGAAGGGTTTTAGAGGATAAAAGCAACAACTTGAATTGGACCCAGAAGCAAACTGGCAACTAATGCAGCATGTGGAGCAGAGGTATAATGTGTATCAGTCTAGGACTGCATACATCTGCCCATGTGCATTTTGCACCAGCTGAAGCTTTTGGATACTCTTCAAGGGCAACTCCACATAGAATGCATTACAGAAATCCAGATGGGAGGTGACTAGAGTATGAGTGACAGTAAACATAGTTCCCTGATCTAGGAACAGGCACAACTGGAACAGAATACAAAGTTGTGCAAAGGTGCCCTTAGACACATCTACCATCTGCTGTTGACATGTTGACTTTTCAGGGATGACTGGGATATCTACTTTGATGCCCAATTAGGATTCTGACTTTGGGGAAGGGATTTTTATTGGAGTTCCATGCCCCAGGCTTTAGAACAATATTTTGGTGTTGGCGCTCACCACAATGACAAATAGGAGTACCTTTGCCATCTGCTTTATCTGAAAGTATGTCTTCTTATTGAATTACAACTGTGGTTGTATACAATGAAGTTATGCTAATCCAAGAAGAAATAAAAGATGGCTCCCTGGATGTTTGATCCAAGGAGATATAGGAACCTAATAAATAAAAGTCAATATTCTGAATTCCAGATTTTTTTTTACTCCATTTTAATTCCATCCTATTTCTATAATTCTAATAGAGGAGAATTAACATACTTCCCCTATTTTTATGTTGCCTTTGCAAATGAGCAGTACATCTAATACTATGTATGCATGATCAAACAGCATGAAATCTGTTAGATATAAGAGATATATGAAAATATTATTTAACTTGTTGGTTTATGATATTGCTAGAGAACCATAATGGCTGAAGAACATGGATTTGCAGTTTTTATTCTTGAATGAGCAATAACAACAAAAATTATTTAACAAACTTTTGCATGGGTGTACAAATTCAGATTCATGTAGTTATTCACATGCATATATTCCCGCGTTTGGCTCATTAACTTGAAATGGCCACTTTGTTTCAGCTCTGTTGCTTTCTAATTTAGGGACACTGAATCAGAATAGGGTAATTAAAGAGAATTCTATAATTACAAGCTACTTTAAATGCAACCCAGGGTGCACAAAGTTTGAATAAAAAAGTAATCATACAAAGTAACATAATGAGGTGGCTATTCTTGGGATCTTGTTGGATGAAGAGGCATGAAAAAGCAGTTAGGTAGAACTAGGCAAAATTGTTGTTGTTATAATCAGCATCCAGAGACTGAAATATTTTTTGTCATCTATATTCCTGCAACAGTACATATTCTAGATTACTTTCAGATTATATTGTCTGTTTCTGAAAAATAGAAGTATTATAAGCATCTCCAATTCACTTCAATTTATTGTCTGGGTAAAAGAAATAACCTCTGAAGTCTCATGTCTGCTTTTGGCTTTTATATTCATGCAGTTGACCCATTCAGAGACATCCAGTTTCTTTATTACTTTCCCATGAAAGAATTCATATACCCTACATGGAGATTTAAATGTGGGGGTCAGGTACAGTATTTCATGTAAATAGTGAAACAAAGGTTGCCTATGCTTTTGGAGGAGAAGAGAGGAACTAGTCAACAAAGGTTGACTTGTCAACAAACTTGTCAACAAAGGTTATTCTTCAGTTGGTTGGGCTATTGTCCAAAGATGTAAACAGGTTATGATGTAAAAAAATATGAGAGGTCAGGTCAGGTCAGACGGGCATTTTGGTTATTTTTTCCCCTTTAAATTATGCTGGGCAATTTTAGGTTTCTTACTATGAATTAAGTGTTGTTTGTGAAATTCATCAATTAATGAATTCATCACACCTATAGTAGGCAAGAGCATCAAAAACAGAGCTTCCAGAATTCAGTTTAAATAAAATTTGAAAGAAAGTATATGTAACACAAGGTCAACCCCTAGCCAGTCTTGGCTCATCTAGAAAGCAGAACTGGAAGTTACTTGGATAAGGTTTACCCAGGAAATCCAGAGCTGCAGGCTAGTTTGGAAAATAAAAAAGAAAATTTCCCAAAAAAGTAAATAAATAACATTGCATATTATGCCAACAAAACTGTACATGTGTATCCATGTAAGTCATCGGGATCCAAGCTAATTGAAAATATATAAAATAAATCTTTTTGAAAAACATCAAAAACATTGATGTAACTTTCATCCTAAAAGCCTAATCCTGAAAAAAACTGATTGAAACTCTTTAGCAGGTGGCATTTATTTCTAACAAAAATAACCTTGATGTAGATCATTCATCATTTCATCTTCATTTCCCAAAATAGAATTCTTCCAGTCTCGGCATGTTCTGTACCTGAAATTTGGCTTCTTCCCAATGTGTGATAGTAAACATAAAAGTTGTCGTGACAGTTATCAAACTTTCCAGTTAATAGAGTTGCTGCCTTTAAAGAACAATGTGGTTCTGTGATAACAAAGTTCAAGCCTGGGATGGCTGATCTGTGATGGATACTTCAGATGAGAAGGATATCACGTAAGCAGTTCCCATGCTTGAGGAAGTTGTATTTCATCAATAGATCTTTGACTGCTGGCATAGGTTTTTTTTTTCCCCTTGATCTGCAAGCTCTGTAGCACAGGTAAAACTGCTTCCAAAGAATTCTGCTTCTTTTGTTATGTCCTGTCTGTTAGCATTAAGAGATGGCCTTGAGAAGGTACAATTGCTACTTAACTACCTGTAGCTGCTTATCTTTTCAAATCCCATGTAATTATTCTGTATTATACCTTCTGTCATCTCTGCTTACTGTCCGTCAAAGCAATAAGCTCACTGAAGCTGTCAGGAAAAAGGAGTTTTTCATTTGTGTGCAAATAAACAACCCCCCTCCCCCCAAAATCCAACCCAATCTTCAAAAATCTTTATGTTGATGTCAAGTGATGGAAAAGTAACAACTATCCATGGTATGGACATGTTTATGGCCTGAATGTGTAAAAAAAGCAAATGAGTCCAAATTAGTATTATTGACTCCACACATTTTTAATAGGAATCCAGCCCCTGAGAATTAAGGATAATTTTAACACCACATCACTGTAATTGTTTTGTTGCTACAAAAAATGGGCATCATTAAGTCCATTTATTTTTCTTCTGAATACATGTGTAGCTGAATACATACCTACATACATAATTATCCATCCTCTTTATTTTTATAAGTAACTCAAAGTGCTGAACATACATAATGCTACTTCCTCCTCCTATTTTCCCCACGACAACCTTGGGAGGTGGGTTGGGCTGAGAGAAAGTGACTGTCCCAGTGTGACTCATCTATCTTTCATCCTAAGGTGGGACTAGAATTCACAGTTTCCAGGTTTCTAGCCTAGTGCCTTAACCTCTAAACCAAACTCTCAATTTCAGAATAAGCAAAGCTCGTGGATAGTTATTCAATGTAGGTCTTCTGGTGAATCTATAGACCTGGTTCATCCAAACCTCACAATGTCATCAGCATACTAACTCTTGTGTTGTCATGCCTCTGTCTGAGCCTGAATCAGAGGAGGAAATGGAGCTGGAACAGGACCCTATTGAAGCCCAGGGAAAGGTATCTGTGGCTTCGGAGGACTGTGGGGAAGAGCAGGCTGAGGCAGGCCAGGGCCCTTCAGGTTTGGAACAGGGGAGACAGAGTTCAGGCGAGGAGCAAGGCCCACCCCCACCTGATCCTAGAGCTAGGAGAGTGGAGAAGAGGAGGGAACAAGCAGGCAGGTTCACTTATTTGGGAGGAGAGCATCCCGCCCCACCCCACAAGGCACACCTGGGGATTGAGATATAAGGAGTCGCTATGGGGTGGGGACTTTGTCAGGAACAAATGTTGAATCTTGGGAAAGTTGTGTATTGTTGCTCTTGTTCTGTGCCTTTGTTGGAAAACCTGGACACCTTGACGACCTGACCGGCTGACCATGTGGATTTCCTGAATTATGAACTCAGACTGCATTTTGACTTTTCTCTTTGCAAACGGTGCAGGCAAGCTGAGATTCAAGTGGACTAATTAAGTTGATGTTTTGTTTGTTATCTTTATGGCCTTGAAGACATTCATATACTAATAAGGCTGTATTGAAACTGCCTTCAGCCAGAGTTGGCTGGAAGGTATGTATTTAGGTTGGAGGCTTGCCAGCAAATGTGGGAGCATTTGGAGGAAATTTGCAACCATTAAAGAACTGTTTACTTTGCCAGCTGTCTGCATTGCCTTTGTGCTGTGCCCTGGGTCATCACATGTGTTTACCTCCAATTTGATTTCATGGGGAATGTCAAAAAAACAGGTTCAACTAAGCTAGACCACAAACCCAGATCCATCAACCCGCAGGAAGGAAGGAAGGAAGGAAGGAAGGAAGGAAGGAAGGGAGGGAGGGAGGGAGGGAGGGAGGGAGGAAGGAAGGAAAGAAGGAAAGAAAGAAAGAAGGAAGGAAGGAAGGAAGGAAGGAAGGAAGGAAGGAAGGAAGTCTTTAAACCTTTATTCATTGACCACCCAGTTTATATTAGCTATATCAATCAGAGGCTGCTTTTGGGAATACAGTATGTAGCCAATAAAGTGCTGACATATAATAAGTGGCCAAAGGTTTACTCCCATTCTCTTCTAAGACCTTTACTAACCATGCACCAAAAGGCCCACAACTCTTAAAGGTGGGAAGTAATTGAAAATGAGGCATGATTATCATCTCAGTCTCTGGCTGATCCAATTTCATTCAGATCACTTTCATTTCATTACATATAGATGGGCTGGCTGGACTTGGAGTGACTGGTAATGGTGACAAGAATGAGAGAGAAGCTTTGTTCATTACCAATCAACCTACCGGTAGTTAAATATAGGCAACAGCAGTGGGTTAGATCAGCATGGAAGGGCATCAGGCAAAGTGGAAGTTTCTTCCTCCTATCAAGTCTATGGTGCTAATAGTCAACAACAATGGTACATTTGCCTTATTTCTTTAACAGAATAGTTGCCAATCATTTGTCAAAGCTACTACTCTTCTCTTGATTACATGACCTATTATTTATCAAAATGATGAAGACTTATGAAAAGTACATACTTTTATGCAAAAGTATAGTAATAGCAGGTTTGGGGATCTAAAGATTTGTACAAGGGATGATGGCACAGAAAGACTGCAAAGAGACTTCAAAAATATGCTAAAGAAAACTCTGCATAATCAGTGGTCACAGATGGTTGCCTGATGGGGTGAAGGGGAATGGAGCATTCTGGCACAGCTAATAGATTGGATAGCAGATCAGAAATCCTCCATATCAAGCATATTGTTGCAAATTTTGTTTGTATAAATTTTATTTGTGAAGGACAGTTCTAAGCCCCCCCCGCGCAGTCAAGTAACTTTCAGTAACATTCAAATAGTGAAAGTTTGTAATTGTGAAGTGGATAAAGTTGGATCTGTTTAACATACATTTTTGGATGGCAATTTTGGTCATATGACTTGGCCTTGAAGCCACAAGTCAGTATAATAAAAAAGCATAAAATGAATTAAATATTGTGATTTTAATACAAATGCCACAAATGAATTATTGAAGTCAGAAATTAGAGCGTTAGTCACAGCTGGTGAAAATAAGATGTGTAGTAAGTGTCAAAATCCATGACAAAAGTCAGAAACCTGGAAAGAACTGAATATAAATGTACTTATAAATGTAATTATTTCAAAATGTTTGCTTTTTCTGACAGATTACTTGCCAGTAAGCAATGAAGTGGAATGTTGTGCCCTGTTTTTTTTATATATATATAAAATATGTGCACCAATAAATGGATGTGCGGGGAGAGCCCATCAAATCTTCAAAGCAAGGTGCAATGGATTTCTGGCCTAGGCTATTGTACTCCATGATGTTGCTGAACCACATAAATAGCTCCTTGCATGCAGCAGGAAGGCTTGTCTTTTTATGTAACATGTTGCTTTCTAATCTGCAAAAGTGTCTCCCGTTAGTTTTTTTTAAAATCATATTGCTAATAGAATGCAATGCATACAGGTAGTCTTTCTTAGTGACCACAATTGGAACTAACAACTCTGTTACTAAGTATCACTAAGGATAAAATTACATGACCATGATGGGCTCATGACCTCTCCTTGATCCTTAATAGCCCTTTCGGTTATTAAGGGAGACATCAAATGAATATGAACTGAAATTTATTTCTACCTTTTCTATTGACTGTGCTTATCACAAGCTGGTTGTGAAGCATACAAATGATATTATTGCAGGATACTGCAACAGTTGTAAATCTGAGGATTGGTCACAAAGCTATTGTTTCAGTAACATCATAACTTTAAACATCACTAAGTGAGACAGCTGCTGAGGGCTACTTGTACACGTTAAGTATTCCACTGTCAGCCTTCCTGGGCATACCAGACAGGAAATAAACCAGACGAGCCATTTCTACTCTACTGTAAGGCTTCATTAACAAAAGTTTTCAAGTCTTAAAGTACAATCACCTTGCATTTCATTTCCAATGTGAGAAGGAGTGTGTGTGTGTGTGTGTGTATGTACGTGTGTGTGTGATCCCTTTTGAGCCTCTTTCTTCAGCCATTATGCAGCTCTGGACTGTACCCTCTCTATGTTCAGATCTGAAACTCTAATAAATAATCAAGCAGTAGAATTTATTCAATCATATTTTAGACTGAATGTATATGGGACAAACAATAAGCAGTTGGCAATTTATGAAGGATTTAGCACAAAGAAAATTTGAAGCTGGTATACCAGGCAATCAAGTAAGAATCCATGAATAAGCTAGGAGAATGAAACACATTGTTCAGTTCAATGGGGGGAAAAGGCAATTATTTCAGAGAACAGCACGTTCAATTCAGTGAGAGAAAAGAGAAGCAAAAAAAATTCTAATGTAGTACAAGGAGAAGATTATTAAAGATAGAATTTGGCTTTGGTAATATTAACTACATGTAGTTTTATGTTAAATGTAAATTGTATAATTTAATCTGGATCTGCCCACTAACTATGCTAACTTAAGGGCTAAGCCAGCTGGGTGACTTTCAGCCACTCACTCTCAGCCCAACACATCCCACAGAGTTGTTGCTGTTGGGAATATAAGAGAAGGGAGATATATTTGATATGTTCACCATCTTATTTGTAAAAAATAAGTAAAGGTTGGGATATAAATAAATAAAATAAATAATAAATGATAAGTACGATCCAGGAAAAGGGCTACAAAAAGTTGCACGATCAAGCTGTTGGAGTAATCTTTTTATTATTCTTTCACTTGTAACAGAGTTATCTCCTACCACTTCCTTGTGTAAAAGAAATTGTATAATTGGGTTTCAAATGCAATATTCATTTTGGGCATATCCAAGTCTGCCTAGGAAGTAAGAATCATTGACTGTAGGCAGATAGTGAGCTAGTTGAATCAATAATCTGACTTAGTTAAATCAAATTCATATATACCTGGAAATGGGAACCACTAGCTATTCTAGAATTGAAGGGTCCTCAGTGCTCTCTGAGCTTGATTGTTTTCTTACAGATGTTTGATTACTCAAACCAGATAATATCACCAATGCCAGACTAGTATTGTTGATGTTACCTAGCATAGCCCTTTTCTGACATGTGGACTTCAACTCCCAGAATTCCTGAACTAGCTGGCTCAGGAATTCTAGGAGTGGAAGCCCACAGGTCATAAAGGGGCCATAGTTGCTGATCCCTGTTCTAACTGCATTATCATTTCACCCCCTCCTCCTCTGCATACTAGAAACACCTCTCCATAGTATTAATGTGGAACTATATTATTAATCCTTTTTTTCTAAAACATTAACTCTGATAAGGCATATTTTCTCAATACTATCTCTGATTAAAAAGAAGTGGACAATTCTAAACAGTTGTTGATCATAGGCAAAAGCCTGTATTTCTCCTGATGTTTGCACAGAAATGAATTCTTAAGAATGTTGAAGAGAACAGGTACTTAATAAAGCACTAGGAATGAAATCACAGTGAATGAAATAACTCAGAGTTATATTACTTTAGCACAAGAAATCATTTGTACTTGTATTATTGATGTGTATTATGACAATTTATGTATAAAGGCCAGAATATAAAATAAAAAATTGGAAGTCTGAACAAGCACGCAGAAGAATGTTAAAGAAAAGAATACTAGAATAAAATAAAATTGATAGCTCTACACATGGATCTTATTGCTGCAAGGTTTTCGTTCAGTAACTGGATATATTACAGAAAAAAAGATTACAAGAAAAACTGCTTCATTATACTCAATCATCTCTACATTTGCAAATCACTATGTTCCCAAATTACAAAGAATTCTACAGCACAGTTCTAGTTCCATTATTTTTACAAGAATGATCTATTATAAATATTCTGATCTGTTTTATTCTGGACCCTCAAATATAGTTAGCTTCATGTTTCATTTATTTATAACATTTTTATTCTGTCCATTCCCTCTACAAGGTGACTTTGGATGGCTCACAAGTTATAAAACAAATTAAAAAATAATTAAAACATTAAAACATAAAAATACACAGATTAAAATGTAATTAAAAACTGCACAAAAACTGAAATGAAGAGAACTAAGAGATGGACAGGATGGAGATGAGGTCTTTCTACCCTGCCAGCCAGCTCCAGCAGTGAGTGCCCCTCTTGGGACCCCAGGCCTTTCGGCAAAGCCAAGTACACTTCCAGAAGACAAAAAGGAGGAGAGAAGTTCTCATCTCTGGTGACAATCAAATCAGTTTAAAAAACAAAAATATTTACAACCCAATGGATGCAGTAAAAACTGTCCAAACCAGGAAGAGAGGAAGTTTAAGCTAATCTCAATTGTCAGCAGTGAGAGATTTAGTTAAGTAGTGATTAAGGAAGCAATAAAGAAGGTCTTGCTTAGTCCTCCTAAAATCTAGGGTTCTAGTTTAAGCAGTCCTTTGGTAAATAAAGCAGAGGAAAATTGAATAAATGGAGGAGAGAAAAGGCAGTTTGGGGAAAAGGCAATTAGCTCAGAATCCTATGGATTCTGGGTGTGGCAGGACAAAGGAGAGGATGGAAGAATGGAAAGGCATTGTGAACCAGAACCTGCAGCAAGCTCCCATTCCATTGGTAAAGGGGTCATCCACACATCCTATTTACCATAGTACGAGGCCAACCAAT
Organism: Bothrops alternatus; assembly: GCA_034064705.1. NCBI lineage: Eukaryota > Metazoa > Chordata > Lepidosauria > Squamata > Viperidae > Bothrops > Bothrops alternatus. Next base: position 2,074,538 of record JARGCV010000018.1, on the reverse strand, counting down.
TAAACATATTATGTAATAAAGCACAGGCTTGTCTCAATTCTTCCCCAGTCCACCACAAAAAGTATCTTTAAACAAACCATCTTTGGAATGAGCGCTATTGTGTGACCTGCCTTCTCTGCTTAATCTACCTGTAGGCAAAAATCATTGCACACATTGGCTATTGTACACATGGCAAGAAAATCCCTTCTGTCTTGTCAATTTTTCCTGCCCATTGTCACTTTCCCATTTCATTTTGGACAGCAAAATGGATGAAATGCTTGACTTCTTTGTTGGTTTGTTAAACACTCATAGTTGGTATCTTTCTATCAAGTGGTCGAACCAATTTAAAAAAGATAAAGGAGTCCCGGCATATTTTACTCTGCTAGTTTTTGCCAACTATAAGGGTCAATGCTCATTGCCATTTAAAGGCCATTGAGCCAGCACTGTCTGAAAACATTTCTGTAGTCATGTAGACAGCATGATGTCACAGAGTGCTATTACTTTCCCACTGAAGTGGTACCTATTTATCTACTCACATTTGCATGCTTTTGAACTGCTAGGTTGGCAGAAGCTGCAGCAAGGATGAGAGCTCACCCCATCATAGGGTGCCCAAGTCTTGAACCTAGGCTGCAAGCTTTCCAGCCAACAAGACCAGTGTCTTAACCACTGAGCCACCGTGCTGCCCCTTGGTAAAACCAATGGACTAGTAAAAAAAATCCAATAATAAAAAATCATCCTTCCTGGGAACTAAATGGGGAAATGGTATATTTGCCTAGAGAGGGCAGTAAATTGAAGAATGTATTGTGTTATACAAATATATAGCACTTTTAAGGAGACAGCTCAGTTGCAACAGTTCACACAGTTTTTTATTGGATGTCCAGGGTGGAAAGGGCAGGAATGAGGATGGCATCCATAACCGATGAATTGAAGTCCAACTTATGTTTGTATGTTCATCACATCTTCTTAACTTTTTACCCACTTCCTCTCCAGCCCTGAAAACCTCCTTGTAGTCGCCTGCTTGTGGCAGATTTGGCAGCAGACTTGATGAAAATGGATTCTGTAGGAACTGAAAGAGACCTTACACACGAGATCTCTAAGAGAATTAACTGTTAAATTCAGGACTGACTTCAGTGTTAGAGCAAGCCCTATGGGTTTAGAAGAACAAATATAGAAAATTTTCCAATAAGACATACAGCTGTTAGCTGATGATTGTTTCAGCTAATGGGAAAGATGCTCAAAATGGGTGGTAGTTTCTTTTAAAAAATGAGGGACTGAAAACACAACTGCAAACAATTCCAGTGAAGAAGAAAAATTCTTTCCTTTGCAATTGTTTCTTATTTTTGTCATCAGTCAAATTGGAAAGACTAGTACAAAAGCTGACTCAAAGGCAATCACAATAAACAATATTTTATATTACTCAAAACTGTGGAAGACAGAAGAAAACACAATGTTCCTTCACAAAAGGTTAGTGATGATTGTAAAATGAAGAAAGATACATATAGGAGATAGAAAATAAGGAAGGTCACCAAATAATTGCATATATAGGCATCTTGAAAATGTAGAAATTACATCAGGAAGGCTTAAGATCAAAATGAAGTTGATAAAAAGATGCTAAGAACAACAAAAAGGTCTTCTTTAACTATGTTGAAAATAAAAAAATGGAAAAAAGAATCAATTTACCAGTTGCTAAGTGAAGAGGGCAAAAGCCTTATTGTTACCAGGAAATGATATTCTATTTCAATTTTAGTTCAAACTACTTCAAAAAGATGTACATGTTTCATCAGGCAACCAGGAGCAGGGTGAAGGTTTATGATGAGAGTTGAGACAAACTGAAACATGACCAGAGAATCTTCATTTACTTTTAATGAGGGTAAATCTCCAAGGACAGATTTACATTCCAGGATATGAACGCAAGCTCTTGATAGCATCAGCAATCATTTATATATTATGCTGAGCAACTCTTGAGGAAGAGTGAAGAGCCAGGTGATGTTATCGTCAAAAAGGGAAAACAGTAACAGAATTACAGACCAGCAGTCTGCTCAGGACAATTCGAAAGCAGATCATAAAGCAATTGATCTGTAAACACCTTCAAAACAGTTCTGTAAAACAGAAAACATCAGCATATATTGATCAGGAAAAAGTCATGCCAGACTAATTGCCCCATAATATTGTGATTATAAAACTAGTTAAGAATGGGCTGGATTGTAGGAAAATCATTTCCCATTTGACATGGGAAACATGCTAAAAAATTTAATAGTACAACCTATCAGTAGCACAACTATCAGATAGAAGGAGCCTGACTAAGGAAGGAAAATACATCTTTGGATGACAACTAGAATACAAGTGAGGCTGGAGTTATAAAACCCTTAGGGAGTCAACAGAGCACCAAAGAAAAGTGTTTTGGAAATTGCTAATTTAACAAAGAAAATATGAATATAAATAAAACTGAATATTAACATTAACAGTCACTATCAGTTTATAAGATGGGAGATTCAGAACTTAAACGTGCTTCACTGGAGAAAGATTTGTGTCTGGTGATTCACAATAAGCTGAACATGAGCCAGCAGTATGACAGAACAATTAGAAGGACTAACAGAGACCCAGGTTGCAATATAAAAAACACTGTGAAATTCTGATGTGTATAATTGCACATACATTTCCAGAAGACTATTGATGGAAAAAGAGAGGAACAAAGTTGATACAGAAACCAAAGGACCTGCCTTATGACAAAAGACTGAGGAACTTGGAATATTCAGGCTGGAGATAAAAAGTGTAATTATAATAAGCCACTTAGATTTCACTTAAGGTCCATTTGTACAATGAAGAGAATAAGAAAGAAGGAAGGGAGGGAGGGAGGAAGGAAGATCATATGAAGCTGATACTTCATATCAAAAAATGAAGAATAAAAGAAATACAGTTTCAGAAATAGATGGATATTAGACTTAGGACATCATCAGGATTGCTTTCCAAGTAGATGGTGGAGTCAGTGTCTGGGCAAACACCACATTAAGCCTAATTTAAATTTAAACTAACTTAACTTAATTAGACAGGTTTTTTTCCTTACTCACAGAGTTTTATAACTTTCTCATTTTCCCAAACAGAGAGAACAATACGAAATAGAAAAAGCTTGTGTGAATAGAAGAAGAAAAGATAAAATAATATTGAAAAGAGGGGGAAAAAAGACTTCTGGTTCGTCACACAGCCGCCATGGACAGTTGGGAGACTTGCTCTCTCTCCCCCTTCAGTTTCGCATCACTGAGGGGCCCTGAAAAGGTCCGAAAGTCACCCTGAAGAGGCGACCAGGAAGGAGGGGCTTTCGCTGGATCCTGGGAGAGCAGCAACTCTTCCATCAGACCAGGTGATCTCTCCAAACTGGTGAATGAAAGGACAGGCCATAGAAATATGGCTCGTCTCTAGGCTGCAGCCAAAGTCACACTACCATCTGGCAACTTCAAAGCAGCATGGACAGGACTGGGTGAGTTTTGCCTCTCTTACATCCTAACTACTTAATTATCTGCATAAGCTGCTAAAGTACCTTCCCCCCTGTGGTGAGGGAAGGGGGATTCTAGCCTTCCCTCCAGAAACAGCAGCTGTCAACCACTTGGGAGTTTAAAATGTTGGAAAAATACTGAGATCTTAATTGGAATCCTATTTCCTAAAATTGGTGGATTATAAGATTTGCAACTCTATATATATTTCTTCCTTGATTTTTATTCTAATTACTATTGAAGATTTGGGATTCCCCCCCCCTTAAAATAGAGTAAAAAAAACCTAAAAAGATCCAACTAACTCTAAGACGTAACCTGCTATTCTTTAAGAGACTTGTTGACAGCTTTGAAAATAGACAAGATAAAAAAATAACCTTGAAACACCATCTGCAAAATTCAGATCATCTCCCTATTTGGTGGACTTTCTGACTGTCAGTTTCTTTCTCTTGAGTTTAATATATTACAATGGAAGGAGAACAGGAAAGGATTTCTTTTACAGACGAAGTATAGGAACAAATTCTTTGTATGTTAAAAGTGATGATCCAAACTCTCCATATGCAAGCTCTGGATATACAAACTCAAACTATGACTTAAATCAAAGAATTATCTATACAGAATTTTATAGAGAAAGTGAAACAACCAAATGTTATGACAGAAGACTTAGATACTCAACAAATACAGACAATAGAAAACACAAAAAAGAAATTGATAATAGAGAACAAGAAAGGGTGTTTTTTATAAACCAGAAGGAATTTGAAGATAAACAAGAAAAACAGATGAAAGAGAAGATAAATACTTCGGGACAAATGCATTGAACTGGAAAAATAAAGAGACTAAATCAAGTCCTCTTAAGAAAACACCAACTGGATAGTAACAATAGATATGTGATTCAACGAACAAGCTGTCGTCCGGGTCTTCATATTGCATATTATTATTTATATAATACTAAACATTTATAAAAGTAAATCGGTATAGTTACAACAAACTTTTGGTAAAGCAGTAATATTCCTTTAAATAATTAGCATAATTAATAACATAGCAACTATTTCTAAACATCAAGCTTAATACTTAATATACTAAATCTCTAATATCTCTTCTTATTCTAACGTGCTTCAACCCACTGATAAAATTTTCCCCAAGTTTTATAAAAGATTGAATTCTCTTTCTCCTTCATCTCTAACGTTAATCTGTCCATTTCTGCACAATCTAGATTTTTCAAAATTATAATCTGATCTGATTGTAAGTTTTCATTTTTCCAAAACTGGGCGAAAACTATTCTTGCAGCTGTCAATACAAGGAGATTTTTTTGATGATTTAAAGGCAAAAATATGAAAAATGATCTGACAGAGGAAAAAAGCTGGAATAAGATTGAAAAAGATTGGGGTTCTGATCTACATATGAGATCTAAAATAGAATACATCTAAATAGATAGAATATGTATTCTGAACACAAGACATTGTAACAATTTGAGATAAAGAAAATTTTGGTCATATAAAATCTATAAATATGTTGAAATAAGAATATTATATTGTCATTAGATGGGTAAGATAGAGGGTAGAAGTTATATATAAGATGTGTATTTTAAATATTAGAATGTAAGAACAATTGGGATAAAGGAATTGTGTTTAATTAAAATTTGGAAAAATTAAATATTAAATGTAATCTGGATGTCTACAAATGATTAAGATTTGAATTTAAGATATTGTTATGAGTTAGACAAAGGTTAAACTTAAAACTATAAGTACTAATAATTAAATTTGTACATGGGTTTGTGGTATAAATGTTGGTGGTTTATTTTCAATTTTTTTCCTCTTTCTGGAAAGGAAGAAAGGAAGGAAGTGAAAGAAAGAAAAGAAAAAAAATTATTAGCTCTAAATGTGAGATAGGAGACTTAGAAATTGGTATCATTTAAAACCTGGAAATGATAAAGATTAAATGTTAAACTTAAATATCAATGGCAAATTAAAGTTAAGAAAAACTTACTAGGTTATTGTCTAAAAGGTGGAATGTCAAATTAATTAAGATATGTATAGAATGAAGATTATTGATGAATATTAGAAAGGTATTTTTTGTTTGATTAATAGAATAAGAACTGTATTGGTTTGAACATGACAGTAGATATCATGGGGGAAAGAGAGGGAATTAGTTTGTTGTAATAATTTGAGATTTGTACTGATGATATTCAAATGTAACAGAATTACTGTGCTCAGCCGCCACGCTACTTTTCAAGTATGTAAATGTAATATTGTAAAATTAATAAAAAACTAGAAACTAAAAAAAAGAAAAGAGGAAAAAACTATGTCAGTTTATTAACGTTATGCTTTTTGTAAATGAGAAAAAAGTTACTGTATATTGCTCATTTTCAGTGTGTGAATATACTCACAGAGGGTAGAATTGTGGAAGAATGTTAATATATATCCAAAGATTTGCAAATACTGGAGAGGAAACTACTGGAGAGGAATTTTTATCTACAACAATGCAGCAAATAATAATTAGGCAAAAAGAACCCTTAACTTGGAAGATACTATAAAAGAAGGTACAGATGATTTAAATCCTGTCTGGTGATACTTTTCTCCAAACCTTTGGATTGATGTTCCTTCCCTAGTGCACAAATCAGGAGGGGGGAAAAAAAAGACAATTTTTAATTCCTCTGCTGAACATTACCCACTTCTTGATGAAGTGCCCATGAAAATTCTGGAGTTCAGCCATCTAGGTAGTCATGCAAAGTATCGGATGGAACTTTGATTTAAATAGCATTGCTCTCCTTCCTGTCCATCAAGGTGACTTGTGCAAGGTTTGTCTCTATGAATAATGTAATTGGCTGTCATGTGTAAAAATACTCAGCTGAACAAATATATTAAAAGTCATCTCCAGAAGAAAGTTAGTCTCAGTGCCACGAGTGAAATGAAAATAATTCTATTCAGCTAAGTAACCTCTTATACCTTGTGTTCCTAACATTTTACATTAGTGTTCCAAGCACTTTCTCTGATCATAATTGGTCATATCACCAAACTGCTATGTCGAATTCGTTTTATTATGATTAGGGGCACAGGCTTACATAATAATCTCTTTGATGCATCTCCCAATATACACACTTTATTTAGTAGTTACCTATAATTAATATTTTCAAATCTGAAAGCACAAAAGCTCCAGGAACCAAACATTACCTAAACAGAGCAAATTAAGACAGAAAGAAACTGTAGAGAGGTTAACAACAAAGGTTAATTTCTAGAAAATTAATTATCTGAGGGAAGCATCTATCATATTGTTGGATTTGCATGGAAAGATCTATGCTTGTTCCTTTTGTCGGAAAATTGCAGTGAGCAATTTCCAATTTAGTTTGCACTCTTTGTCAGTCCTTATAACCAGCTCAAAAAAAGGAGACACCCCACTCAGTATAGCTAGCAGAAATACAGCTTGACATTTATTTATTAAATATAACCTTATCAAATCAGCTAACTGACCAAAAAACAAACCCACAATAGGAATAAAGAGACTTGAACAATAAACAAGACATAAAAGGACAAACAACTTTAATACCATCTCTCTCTCTCTCTCTCTCTCTCTCTCTCTCTCTCTCTCTCTCTCTCTCTCTCTCTCTCTCTCTCTCTCTCTCTCTCTCTCTCTCTCTCTCTCTCTGTGTGTGTGTGTGTGTGTGTGTGTGTATGTCATTTTAGCCATTATCTATCCACTGCAGATGAAAGCTTCTTGTGCATGTTTCCAACCAATACGGTTCTGAGCTACCTTTTGCCAATTGGGACCGCAATACTTGCTGATGTCATTGATCTATCTTGTTTTAAGTTTCCTTTATGGATGCTTTTTATTAAGTGGGATCCATTCTATAACTGCCTTAGTCCACCTGCCATCAGTTCTTCTTCCTATGTGACCATCCTGTTTCCATTTCAATTTTTGTACTGTGTTGATGATATCATATACTTTTGTTTGTTCTCTAATCTATGTGCAGGTCTTTCTATCTTGTCTTGTGATGCCAAGTATGTATCTTTCCATGGATCTTTGTGCCATTCGCAGCTTTTGTATCAATTGTAAGGTTAGTGTCCATGTTTCACCAGCTTATGTTAAAGCATGTAGGACACACTGATTGAAAACTTTTCTTCTTCAGGCATAGGGGGGAAGTTGTTTTGAAAATTATGCTTAGCTTAGCAAATGCCTGCCAACCACATTTAATACGCCATTCAATTTCATTTATTGTATCACCTTCCATTGAGATCCATTGGCCAAGGTATATGTAGTGGTCTATTACGTGTAGTTCTTCTCATGATATTTTTTTCTTTCTTTGGTGAATTTATTAAACATAACCTGCCTCTTTTTCAGGTTTATTTTTAAGCCAAATGGTTCTCCAGCTTTGTACAGCTCATGTATGTGTCTTTGTAGCTCTTCTGGGTCTTGTGAGGAGAGAACAACATCATCTGCAAATCTTAAGTGATTTAAATAGGGGCCCTTGATTTTTAGTCCATCTTTTGTCCAGTCTAGTTTGTGAAATACTTCAAGACAGGCCGAGAAAAGAATAGGTGTTAGTGTATCACCTCATTCTATGTTGATCTTCACTTTAAGATTATTGAGACAAATTGTCACTATTGTTTTTTTCATATATTGATTGTAGTAAGTTTATGTTGCAGTTGAAATGCTGAAAACTGGTGGTCACAGTTTACACAAGATACTAGCAAAAGTATAATGGTGATGCCTCAGAGAAACAAAAATACCTGACACATAGAAAAATGCTGAAGTGATTCTTATACACAGGAAAGGGGCCCAGGATGATTTAAAGAACTATCAAACAATAAGCCTTCTTTCACTCATCTACAAGGGTTTCACCAAGATAATAGCAAAAAGAATGAGAACATTAAATGAAACAAAGCCAAAGGTGCAGGTAGGATTCAGAAGTGACTATAGCACAAAGGATCATATCCAGGTTGTTCAGCAAGTCATTGAAAGGCACAGTGAGTACACCATGTCTTTGTGCATGGCCTTCATTGACTACGAAAAGGTGTTTGACCCAGTTTTCCCAGCAAGCAATAATTAATGCTTTGTTCAATCAAGGTGTAGACACTGTTCACATAAATGTAGACACTGCTTACATATATATGATACATCATATGAAATTATGTGTTAAAAGAAGACTGGACAACTATTTTTTTGAAATGGTATAGGATCTTCAGCTTGAGCAGGAGATTGGACTAGAAGATCTCCAAGGTTCCTTCCAACTCTGATAATATTCTGTGTTATAAGCTTTCCAGAGCTAACTGTGGGCAATTAGAATGTGCAGTTCCAAACAAAATGGCCTGTGACTATTTATTTAATTTAATTTATATGCCGCCCCTCTCACAAGACTCGGAACTGCAGAATAGAAAGTTCATCATTAGATGATTTCACCTGTATTCTGTACAGTGAAAGAAACAATTGTGTGGGCAGAAATGATGTATCCAACAGACTTGATCCAGGTCTACAAACTGTTTTGTTACAACTCTAAGAAATAGTAACATCAAGAGAATTTATTAAAATGGTAAAACAAAGACTTTGCACAAAACCACATCTCTATTTTTGTTTCTGTTTGCCTCCCTGTCTTTTTCATTTCTATGCAACATGAAATATAATGGAAAACAAATTTCAAAAGCACATTATCGTTTATGAAGGAACAGAAAATTGAAATAGTTCATATTTTAGAGGATCATTTTCTTCCCTTTGTAATTGTATCTTATTTTGTCATCAGTTAGATTAGAAAGACTAATATGGAAGCTCACTCAGAGATAATCATAATAAATAATACTTTATATAAGTCATCATTGTATCACTTAGATAAAAAAAACTTGTTGTCCACTTACAGAGGAACATGTGAACAGCCCACAGTCAAATGCAGATTATGCTGCCCGCTTGTCCATCCTTAATATCCAGCTGTCCCAAAACTATTGGGGGCATCAGTGAGCAGATCACTGCCCTGATATTGTATGGTCAGCAGTGAATGCATCTTGGCTCTGCCCAGGCCTCACAGGTATTTTTAGACCATAAAAGTAGAGATTGTCTGAAGTCTACTGCTCATTTGGAAATGTGCCCAGGAAAAGGAAAGGAGAAAGTAAAGACAATTGAAAGAAAACCTAGAAGGTCAGAGAAGCAACCTGCCCTCTTCATTTTACTCCTGCCTTGGAATTCCCAAGGATTAGAACATAGAATAATAGAATTGGAAGGGAACTTGGGGGTCATCTAGTCCAACATCCTATTCAAGCAGAAGAGTCTGACAAATGGCTGTCCAGTCTCTTTTTGAAAGCCTCAGTGTTGGGGCACCCACAACTTCTGTAGGAAAGCCATTCCACTGGTTGATTGTTCTCACCATTAGAAAAATTCTCCTTAATTCTAGGTTGCTTCTCTCCTTGATTAGTTTTCATCCATTGGTTCTTGCCTTACCTCCTTGTGCTTTGGGAAATTGTTTGTCATCCTTATCATTGTGGCAGCCCCTTCAATACTGGAACATTGGTATCATGTCTCCCTTAGTCCTTCTTTTCACTGGACTAGACATAGATTACTACAGTCCATTGCATTTGGAAATCAATTCCAGCATGCAGGAAACACACCCTGCTTTTCTTTCACTTTGTTTTTACAATCTGTAATTGCTTGAAAAAGTTCATTATTGCTAGCTTACTGCAAGCTTGGAAATATGGGGCATGGTATAAAGCAGCACTTCTCAGCATTAGTAACTTTAAAATGTGTGGATTTCAAATTCATGCTGGCTGGGGAATTCAGGAAGTTGAAGTCCACTTATCTTAAAGTTGCTAAAGTTGAAAAACACTGGTTTAGAGTAAGATTCTTTAACTGGGCAACCAAAGAGCAGAAAACAATGTTCCGCCAATGTAGAGGTAGCAAAAATAAAAAAAATATACATTGAGTGGCAAAGCAGAAAGTGGTTTTGGCTGCTGTCAGAATGCAGTACTAGCTTGCTGCTGCACAAGAGGAAACTATCTCCAGCAGCAGATCAAGGGTATAATCTTATGTGCTTTTGTTTGGGGTATTCTACAGGATGCCATATAATAGAATGGGATGCAATGTAAACATCATGTAGATAGCTAGTTGCATGAATACACTGTTATGTGTATGTATGTGAGTGCATGCAAGACAGAGACTTACATACATGTCTCATTTCATAATCTAATTCAGTTGTTCTCATATCACTTAAATGTGAGCCGGCAGTGTGAAGCAGCAGCCACCAAAAAAGCTAATACAATCCTGGCTTGTATAAACAGAGATATAGAATCAAGATCACATTATTAGTACCTCTTTATAAAACCCTAGTAAGACCACACCTAGAATACTGCAACCAATTTTGGTCAGCATACTACAAAAAAGATGTTGAGACTTTGGAAAACAAATCAGAGAAGAGCAACTAAGAAGATAAACGGCCTGGAGATTAAAACATATAAAGAATGGCTGCAGGACTTGGATTTGGCTAGTCTAAAGAAAAGAAGAAATAGGGGTGACATGATAGCAGTATTCCACTATTTGAGGGGCTACCACAAAGAAGAGGGGGTCAAATTATTCTCCAAAGCACCAAAAGGCAGGACAAGAAACAATGGTTGGAAACTGATCAAAGAGAAAGCAAGCTGGAATTAAGGAGAAAGTTCCTAACAGTGACGACCAGTGGAACAGCTTGTCTTCAGAAATTGTGGGCATTCCATCACTGGAGATTTTTAAGAAGAAACTAGACAGTCACTTGTCTGAAATGGTATAGGTTCTCCTGATTGAGTAGAGAGATGGCCTAGAAGACCTCCAAGGTCCTTTCCAGCTTCTATTCTGTTTTGTTCTGTTCTGTTCTAATGTGTGTACATTTGAGCAGAAACCTGGGTCTTTTCTCACTGAATAACTAGATATTATCTGCATGAGATCATTTTCTCTGTTTGTTACTCTGCCATTGTGTTAGAGTATACTTTCCATACATTTAATAGAGTGGAATAGATCCATATTTTAGTTAAAAGCAGTATTCTCTCCCAAATAATACTCCAAAAGCTTTGAAAAAATAAAACCAAATTAAAAAACAATAATGTCACAAAATAACAGGGCTTAAAATTGGGTTTTAGACTTAGTTTGCCATTTTTCACTGATTATAATGCAGAGTTTTAACCAGAACCTGTCAAAATAATCATAGCTTACAGTTAATATGGGGAAATTCAGCCTATAAGTTGATTGTGAATGAAAAGTTAAATACAATCTATTTCTACTTTATTAGGAATATGTAATTATGATTCATTGTATTTAAATCATAGAAGCATGTCATAAACACTTCACTTTTTTTTCTTCTTAGCAAAGTTGCTTTTCCAAATTTAGACTGTTTAAGAAAATGTATAATCCACACTTAGGTATTATTGGTTAATAATACCTCTGCAGTAGTTTTAAAATTAGGCCTGTAGGGACAATACAAAATTGAGTTTAATAACACAAGTACCAGCCCTGCTGGTTCTATTATTAATTTCATACTTAATTCAAAAATAAGACCCAATTTTAAATCACATCTGAAACTGTCATATGACCTACAATGTACAAGTTTGGAGGGCAATAAAAGGAGACCCTCCCCTTGCTGTTAAATGCATGCCAGACAGATAATTCTGGCCACAATTCTAGTAAAAATTGACTGAAATATAAATGAGTGACTTAATACTTGGGACTAGCAGTTCTGCTAGTGGAAAGATGTTAAGTGATATGTGTAACCTTGATACCACATGAAGTGGGATTAGCTTAAGCTTCTCTATCTGTGACTCTGAGAAGAACATTATCATTAAAGAGCACTGTTTACAGTTGAGCATGAAATAAGCTGCCTGAATGTTAACTAAATCAATCTCTCTTTTTTAAAAGGAAATAGCAACTCAGCCTTAACTCTATATGTTACTGCACAATGCTTATTTTAAACTCTTTAATTGCTCTGTAAATTAAGATATTTTTAGAAGTATACTTTCATCCTTTAAGTAATAAAATACAAAAATAAGATTTTTAGCCCACTGGTATATTTATATGTAAATTAGAATTTAAATTTTGAGTTCTCCAAGTTGACATTAACTGATCACTGAGGAATGAGACAAGTGGGACTCTTCTAGATTTGACTACAGAAAAAATAGATTTTAAAACTTTTTAAACATTATGAAGCTTGGGATTAGGACAAGATTATCAGTTTTTGCCTCTTAAGATGCTGGATTCAAGTTCCCATCAGCAAAAATTATAATGGTTTGTGGCTGAGAAAATAGAACTGTACTTCATTCTTATTTGGGAGGATAGAAGTCCTCATCCACCAACCTTCACCAAATGATTATTTTCCCCAGACTTTGTGTGATGAGTATCCATAAAGGTCAAATACTTTTATATCAAATTTGTCCAGTTTTTCCTTTAAATAAGCCATGAAGACTAATCGCTTCAAAACAAGCCAAGAGATACATCAGACATGTGTCAACGCTGTTAATATTGAATATTCTTGCTTTGACAATATATGCAGAACTGTCTGGTATTTTTAGAGTTAAATCAGGTGACAGTGAAAGGGGAGGAGAATATAAGGAAAGCCCAGGAAAAAGAAACAGAAGTAAATCTTTGCCCTCCAAGTTAATTGGAAGATGTGAATCATGACCCCAAAATAGGGGAGGGGAAATACCTGGAATGTTATGTGCAAAGGAAGGGAAATTTAGATCTTAGCATCCACCATGCCGTGCTGACATCTCTGTAACACTAATAAAGGCTTTTGGGGTTAAAAAAAATGCCTGAAAGTTCTTTGAAGTGTTTCGTTAATCAGACACATGACAACATGAATTATGAGGAATGAACCAGAAGGAAACAAGGTATTGTATTAACAATGTTTGGTCCCACTGCCCACTGTGTTTTCATCAAAAGTCTGGAACAACACACTTGGAACTGGAAAGATTTTTTTAGATTACATTTGATGTGAACTTGTCAATTCACATGAAAGAAAGGAAGGAAGGAAGGAAGGAAGGAGGGAGGGAGGGAGGGAGGGAAGGAAGGAAGGAAGGAAGGAAGGAAGGAAGGAAGGAAGGAAGGAAGGAAGGAAGGTGATTGGATCTGAAAAACAATCAAAGAAGCCTGGTTAACTGATGTAAAATAAGCTGATTTAACATTACATTTCTGAGGGGCTTCCGGTGGCTCCAACGGCGTCGCTGGAGTCTCTAACGTGAGGCTCCGATCTCTGTGTCAGTTAGCTGTCAACAACAGCGCTCACCAGCTGTTTGTTGCAGCGAAAAAACTCCTCTTCGGGCAAAGAAGGGGAGTAGAGCTTCAAGAGCCGGGTTGAGCCCTTCCAAGACCCCTGGAACAAGTTTTCAGGGGCAGAGAAGGTGTGCTCCCCAGGCACTTGAAATGCTCCTGCTCAGAGACGCTTCTGTCGGCTGACAGAATTAGACGCCGTGACCGCCTCTGCTCTTAAGATTGACTTACAAGGACTTTAAACAGACGGACTGAATACAGGAGTCTTTTGATTATCGCAAGTATACTGCTATTTTGTTTCTGCCTTTGTATTTATACGTTTTCTTGAATCAACAAAAACTTTTTCAAAATGGCGATCGCTTTCTCTACCTAGTGAAAGTGAAAAATGTAAAGTGTGGATTGCGCAGGAAAATGAAAGTGAAATCTTTTTCCTCTTTCTAAAGAGAAGTTTGAGTGACTATTTGGATTGGATTTATTTGGACTTTAAAAGAAATTGATCTAATTGGATTTTAAAAGAAATTTAAAGGAAGTGGCAATTTTTTTAGCTATTTTTTTTCTTTTTTCTTCCTCTCTCTTTTTAATCATGACAACGAGACATAAGGCAGCAGTTGCTAAGGCGGCTATGCCCTCTCCAGGGCAGCTTGTAAAATCACAGTCTGCTCCTTTAGAGTCTCAAGAGCCTGTACAGCCTGCTTCAGAAATGATTACAATTAAAGATTTACAGACTGCTTTAACAGTAGCATTATCCCCAGTAAGCGCTGCATTATCCTCACTTAAAGACAGAATGGATAAAATGGATTATAAATTAGAGGAAAAGATGGCAGAACAGAAAAAAGATTTTAAAGCTATGACGGAAGTATCTAACCAGGAGATGAGACAAGACATTGTGGAGGCTATTAAGGGTGTCTGGGATTACACCATCGGTGTTGAAGAGAAATTAGAGAATATTGAACAGCAATTTGAAGAAAAATTAGAAGAAATTAAAAGTGATGTACAAGATCAGGCTACTTTGACACAATTTCATCAGATGCAGTTTGCGGTTAGAATTAGGGGACTTAGAGAAGCCCCAAATGGGAACCAAGAGGATTTAAGAAAAATTGTTATTGAAGCTCTATCAAAATTTTTGGATGATTCAGTTGAGAATGTGGACTGGCAGATTGAACGGTTGTTTAGAATGAACTCACGTATCGCAGCACAAAGAAATTTGCCTAGAGATATTGTGATATATTTTAATACAAGAAAATACAGAAATTGGGTTCTTTCAACAGCCTACAATAAACAACTGAGTGTTGCTGGTCAAGAAGTACTGGTTTTGAAAGAGATACCTCCCAAAATGCTGAGGTTAAGGAAAGATTATGCTTTTTTGACAGAGGAGCTTAAAAGAAGAGAGATACAATATAGATGGGAGGTTCCAACTGGACTTTCTTTGTTTTTTAAAAATAATAGATATCGTCTGACTACTGTTGCCAAAGCAAAGGATTTCTTTGACAATATATTGATGGCTGATAGATCTACCTCCCCAAAATCTAAGAGGGCAATTTTGGTTAAAGATTTAGAATCATTGCAAATTTCGGAATCTCAACAACCTCGAACAATTCCTTCGACGGATATGGATAAAGCAGTTGAACAACCAGTGCAGTTAATTGATATTTTTCAACCTCTGGTAGCTGATAAGCCTAAAGATCCAAGGGGTCCACGTGAATTAATTCAAACCAAGCAACCTGATCTGACATCTTTGGAAGCCATGGGAGCAAGGCCTAAGAGGAAGGAAGAGGTAGTTTCGGCCCTGCAGAAGCTTTCACGAAAAGATCATGTCAAATAAGTATTTGACATGGAATGTCAACGGTTTAAATTCTCCACAAAAAAGGAAGAAGATATTTCATTATTTGAAGCAATGTAAAAATGACGTAATTTGTTTACAAGAAACTCATATTAGAACTTTGGACCAGAAATATTTGATTAATAACAAATTGGGTACACATTTTGTGGCATCATCTTTAGACAAAAAAAATGGAATTGTTATTTATGTTAAAAATCATATAAAAGCTAAATTAATAGAAGCAGATACTCATGGAAGATTTTTAGCTATAGAAATTTTATTGGATGGGAAGAAAGTTTTGTTGGTGGGTATATATGCTCCAAACCAAAAACAAGGTATATTTTATAAATCATTGCATAGAAAGCTAATACAGTTGGATTATAGATCTTGTATTTTAATGGGAGACTGGAATGGAGTTCTTGATGCTGGTTTGGATAAGAAAAAGATCCTATCTGTTCCTCAAACGCGTTCAATATTGCCTAAATCTTTTTTTGATATTAAAGATGACTTTAATTTGTTAGATATATGGAGAGAAAGACATGGGAGGGACCAAGAATTTACTTTTTTCTCTGATAGACATCAATCATTTTCTAGAATTGATTTTATTTTAACTACGAGTGATTTTATGTTAAGTTTAAAGAAAGCTAAAATTTTACCTAATGTATTGTCTGATCATAACCCAGTTATGATGGAACTAAGGACTGGTCAATATATATGCAGATCCTGGAGACTTAATGAAAATTTGTTTAATTATGAAATGTATGTGGAAGAATGTAAAAAGGCTATCAAGGAATTTTTCAGGTTAAATCTGAATATAGGCTTACCAATAGAAACGGTGTGGGACGCTAGCAAGGCCCATATGCGTGGTATTTTAATTGAATTGAATGCAAGACATAGACGTAAACAAGAGGAAAAGAGAAGAGTTTTAGAAGCGGAAATAAAAAAGAAAGAGTTATTATTAATAGATAAACCGGATGATAGTAATATTAAAGAAGGGATAAAGGTTTTACGGAAACAATTTGATATTTTGATGACCGATCAGGTTGCCAGGAACATACAATATGCTAAACATAACACTTTTTTTAATGCTAATAAACCTGGCAGATGGTTGGCTTATACATTAAGGAAAAAACAAAAATCCCGTTTAATTGAGAAGGTAGAATATAAGGGGCAAGAAGTATTTCACCAGGATGCTATTAAGAAGGCTTTCCTAGAGTTCTATACCAAATTGTATGCTGAAGAAAAAGTTCAAGAGCAAGAGGTAGATGCCTTTTTACAAAATCAAAATGTTATGGAAATTACTTTGGAACAAAGAGATAGATTAAATGCTGTGATTAGATCAGAAGAAATTATTGACGCAATTAAGCAATTGAAATTGGGAAAATCTCCAGGAACTGATGGTTTTACTACGATTTATTATAAGTGTTTACAGGAGGAAGTGGTCGAACATTTGAGGGAGTTATTTGTGAACATACAAGAAGGTGGTCCGGTTCCACCCTCCTGGAAAACGGCTAATGTTTGTTTGATTCCTAAAGAGGGCAAAGATAATGTACAAGTAGAAAATTTTAGACCTATCTCATTGTTAAATACGGATTACAAGATTTTTGCAAAAATTTTGGCTAATAGATTAATGACAGTTTTGACACAGAGGATACACCCGGATCAGACTGGTTTTTTACAAGGGAGACAGATGAAAACCAATGTTAGACAACTTGTTAACATATTGGAATACTTGGATAAACATATTCAAGTGCCGGCTGTTTTAATGTTTTTAGATGCAGAAAAAGCTTTTGATAGATTGAATTGGACATTTTTGCAAAGGCTTGTGGTAAGGATGGGAATGGGGGACCAGTTTATTAATTCCATAACAGCTATATATCAGAAACAAACAGGACAGATTATAGTAAATGGTCAATTAACAGATTTGTTCAACATTGAAAAGGGTACTAGACAGGGTTGTCCCTTATCTCCTTTATTGTTTGTCTTAACTTTAGAGGTTTTATTGAATAGGATCAGAGCATCAGAGGAATTAAAGGGGGTACAAATTAGAAAACATGATTATAGATTATGTGCCTTCGCAGATGACTTACTTGTGACATTGACTCAGCCAATGCAATCGGTTCAGAGTTTGATGGAAATTATTCGAAATTACGGAAAAGTATCAGGTTTTAAATTAAATTTATCCAAGACAAAGATGTTGGTTAAAAATTTTGATAATAAATTAAAACAAGATTTGGAAAGAATAACGGGATGTGAGATAGTTAAAAAAGTTAAATATTTAGGGATTTATATAGAAGCCTCAAATGGTAAATTATATAAGAATAATTATGAGTTCTTATGGAATAAAGTCCAAAAAGAAATGGAGAATTGGAAAAAACTACAATTAGCTATCTTGGGTAGGATAGCCGCTATTAAAATGAATGTATTACCGAAATTTCTATTTTTATTTCAAATGTTGCCAATACTTAAAAAGGATGGGAATCTTGATGAATGGCAGAAAGGTATAAACAATTTTATTTGGGATGGCAAGAAACCAAGGGTTAAACTTAAAATTATTCAAGATACAAGAGAGAGAGGTGGAATGAAAGTGCCTAATTTCAAATTATATTACTATGCAGCAGTTCTAGTGGCAATAAGTGATTGGATTAATTTAACAAATGAAAGAATACTGAATATAGAAGGATATGGGTTAGTGTGTGGGTTCCACGCCTATTTAGTTTATGATAAAAAATTGGACAGGGGTTTTAAAGAGCATATATTAAGAAACTCTGTGATGCGTGTCTGGAAAAAGTATTATTATAAGTTAAATGGTAAAATTCCTTTATGGACTGTTCCCAGACATGCAATACAGAGTGTGGGTATACAACAAATTCAAGACGTGGAGCCCTATAACAAACTTTTGAATAAAGATGGGAATAGCTTAGAACTGAAATCACTAGACAGATTAAGGGAGGAAGGTATAGCTCATAATTGGTATCATCATGCACAACTTCAAGCCAGATGGCAAAAAGATGTTAAGATGGGTTTTTCTTTAAAGGATGAAAAACTGATTATACAAATTAGAGACCAAAGAGCGATGCATATTAAAAGAATATATGACGCTTTAATTGAATTGATTCTGGAAAGGAACTAGTTAAAGACTGTATGATTAAGTGGGAAGGGAATTTTGGATATTCAATCAGGATGGAAACTTGGAAAAGAATATGGGTGAAAAATGTTAAATTTACACAAGCTCAGCATTTAAGAGAGAATTTTTATAAAATGTTTTATAGATGGCACTTAGACCCAAAAAAATTGTCGCTTATGTATCCAAATCTGAAACCCAAATGTTGGAGATGCGAATCTATGGATGCAACTTATTTTCACATCTGGTGGACATGTAGAAAAATTAAGGCTTTTTGGATAAAAATATGGTGGATTCTTCAAAATATTTTGAAAAAGCGTATTGAGTTTGTACCACAGTTATTTTTGTTGGGTATAACAAAGGACTGTTCCACCACAGAGACTAAGTTGATCTTGAACTTGACTACGGCTGCAAGACTGTTGGTGGGTCAATATTGGAAGTCATCTGAAATACCATCTATTGAAGAATGGACATTAAAAGTTACCCATCTGGTGGAGATGGCTAAGATATCAGCGTACTTGAAGAACCACTCAAATGAAACATTTTTGATGGACTGGAAAAAATGGATTGATTATATGCAAAAGAAATATCAATTGAAAGAATTAGATATGATATATAGATAAATAGTTACTAAATAGTAGATTAGCGGGGTTTCTTGCATTTTTACTCTGTATTCACTCCGGGAAGCCTGGGGGGGAGGGGGGAGGGAGATAATAAGTAATAGATTATGTTTCTCAACTGTAGTTGGGGATATTAAGGGAATAGATTTTTTCTCTTTTTCTTAGGGTGCTCGGGAAAACTCTAGACACCGCACTGGATGGTGAGGAAGGTGGTCTGAAGGTTAGGGGTTAGGATGTGGGAGGATGTGGTGGGGGGGGGTTTCCGAGCAGCTATTTGTATTGTTTGATAAATTTGTTATTTGTTTGTTATCAGTTGAGTTATTATATTTCTGTGTCAAAATTTGTTAAAACTTTATAAAATTTAATAAAAATAATTAATAAAAAAAAACATTACATTTCTGAATATGAAAGTAAGCAGTATAATCCAAACAAAAATAAAAAGTAGGCAAAACAATACAGAAGAAGTTGTTCAATCTTGGAAATTTATGTAATGAAGATATCAAGGATGGAAGCTAGGATGAATGCACAGTTATAGATCCATCTATTTGTTATATCAGAAAGCAGGGATATATAGAAGGAATGTCTAGTTTAAGAGAAGTATTGAACCTGTGTACATAACTTTGTGCAAAGTAATGGTACATTTAAAAATTAGGTGCTGGTATGTTATTCCTGATCCTGGGATCAGGAGGAAAAAAAATTACTGCCAGATGATCCTGCAGATGATTCTTGCAGTTCTCTGTGTGGATTCAGAATAAAATATGAAATATATGGATTTTTTTTATTTTTGTTTTTAATGTGAATGCTATTTTTTTCTTTTACCAGTACATGGATTTCCATAACACTACACTTCATTATTTGCTTGATGATATACTACATGTGATTCCTTTTTCACCAGAATAGTTATTTCTTTGCTTGTCATATTAGCCCAAGGTTTATTAATCTATGTAACTGATATATTGTTGTTCTTTTTCTTAGCATTTGTCCAGCATAGTGGTAGAACCTCTTGCTTTTGCACTATCCTAGTTCTAGGTGCTTTTTTTTTTACAGCAAAGTTGCATTATGCATAATATAATAAGAAATGTTTGTTTGGCCGTGGTACTAAAATGGGTATATAGTCTAGCACTTTTACCATGACATCATGCTGGCTGACCTATACTTGATGTAGAACAGGGGTGTCAAATTGGTGGCCTGTGGGCCGGATGTCTTATGTGCAGGCCGCGCCCACCCCAGCTCAGCAAAGGCAAAAAACATTGCAACATGTCATGATATGTTACATGACACGATCGAATTTGACAATATAGAATTATACTGTTCCATGTAATATTAGCTAAGGTAAATTGTAATAATGTCCCCATGAGCGTATGGTTCAATTCTTATTTTTGTAGTCATTCTTACTGTTAATCATTGAACATTGCATTGATTGTGTCCTGGATTGAGCTTACTTGATAAAAAGGTCCATGATTAACTACAATATGATTTAAAAAATTCAGTGCAGATACTTTGTTTCTTGCCCTGATGATAGGTTATAAACAATCTATAATTCTGTGTAATGGTTTATGATATAAGATACAAGATAATTCAGGTAAGAACTACTAAAGATAGACTATAAACTATACTGTCCAGATTTTAATTCGACTTGACGTTAAATCACCTAGAGATGGGAAGCAGGAAATTAATAAGATCTTCTGATGTGGAGAAAGACAAATAACTTCACAGTTAAGTCTTGATTTAAAGGAAACTTAGCAACTGTTGCCAGTCTCATAGGCGAACCTCGTATCTACAGTAATTACGAGGAGTATATTTTTACTAGAGCAAAAATAAGCTCTAAATATAATAGTTTATACAATGAATAATGTTCAGCTCATATTTAGAATAGGAAGGAAGGTGTCAAGGCACAAGAAAGTGTGCCTGGTCAATATCTCAGGGAAGAAGAACTTAGTCCATCCATCTCATGGAACCTGACAGAATAGAATAGAATAGAACCATGAGCATAAAGCCTAATCCTAAAAAAAAGGTGGCAATGTCATAATAACTGCAAAACACAGCACAAAATGTGAGTCTGCAGAACTAGATTCCTCGCATGCAATTGATGTTAGCTAATGCTCAATCATATCCCTGCTCATCTTGGACATTTAAAGCACATATAGCCACACTCAGCAAATTCTTATAGATGCAAGTTTCAACCTTCTGTGTTATTCCATGTTATAGGTAGTCCTCGACTTACGACCATAACTGAACCCACAATTCCTGTTGCTAAGTGAGACATTTGTTAAGTGAATTTTGCCCTATTTTATTACCTTTCTTGCCACAGTTGTTAAATGAATCACTGCAATTGTTAAGTTAGTAAAATGGTTGTTAAGTGAATTTGGCTTCCCCATTGACATTGCTTGTCAGAATGTCGCAAAAGATAATCACATGACCCTAGGACACTGCAACCGTCATAAATATCTGTAAGTTGTCAAGCATCTGAATTTTGATCATCTGACCATGGAGATTTTGCAATGGTCCTAAGTGTGAAAAAGGGTCGTAAGGCACTTTTTTCAGTACTGTTGTAACTTTGAACAGTCACGGAATGAACTGTTGTAAGCTGAGGGCTATCTGCATTTTAACTCTTGACTATTTCTAGATCAGCATTCTGCCTATTTCCTGACATAGTTCAACTTCTGCTGACTACGGCTCTCAAACTCGGCCTGATCATTCCTTGAGGTAAACTGATCACCATCCTCTTAACTAGACTGTTTGACTACTACTTGCTTTCCACAGAAAATACAGCAGCACAATACTTAATTTGAAATTTCCTTCTGTTAAGATGCAGTGGGATACTTCTGTGGGTCCTTAGACTGATGAAAAAACAGTGAGAAGTAAAATTGAAATACTTAATTCTACTGTGCACACACAAAGTTTTACCTATGATAACATTTTAACTGTAATGTCAAATTTGAAACCCATTTGTTGTTGTTAGTTGCTGAAGGATATATTACAGAAAAAATACAACTGGCAAATTAATTTAGAGTTTTTTTAAGTCATCTGCATTTTTTTAATGTGGGACATTATGAACAGTGACAATCCATTATGTTGATGACAATGGGAACAACCGACCTATACAGTAGCTGAAGTCCTGTGCCCCTAGCTGTGTTTCTAAGTATATTGGCAATATAAATCTTTCTAATAATAATCTTTCCAAAACTTTCTGCTCCATATTTATTGAAGCAGTATTAAGCTAAATACCACAAGATTTACAGCTTGTATGGTTCGCCAATTTCAATAAACCAGTTGCTGTTAATAACTAACATTTTAAAAATTATAGGTGAAACAAAAGATCAGTGGTAGCTACTGCAGATTATAAAGTGACAAAGTAAATCTATATAGAAGGAAATAAAATCCAAGACATTCCATTACAGATAAGAAGAACTAATGACCATCAAACTCGGATACTGTACCTAAAAAAACCCGCAGAGTGTGATATGAAAAATGTATTCAAGTTAGTGAAGCAAGAAGAGTTTTAAGAAGTAATCAATAGGGTTACTTACACTCCATAGAAGAGCAATGGCAAAAATATTAATTTCAATAAAGATAACTTCAATAAAAGAAGAATAATGTAATTGCAGTTAGGAATTATAAATTCATTTGGTTACATGTGACCCTGTCTGCAGATGGATTATTGAAGAATAGTAATACGTTCAGATGATATTAACCGTGATAACAAGTTATAATTAAATAGAGAAAGAAAAAGAGGTTTTGTATATTTCTCATTGTTGTAGTGAAGGCTTTCTATTGAAAGAATGATTCATGCAATTTGGTTAATATACTAAGACTGCAACTACCTCCAGATTGAAGCTTCATTTTTGTCCATATTGGCTCTTTGCATTGGTAGATTCCCCCAATGCAAAGGACAACTGATTGTTATGATACCAGTGCAATGATAAAGTCTGTATTCAGACTGAAAAACCAGGATAAGAGAAGTATGGTAATATACTGTAAATTGGAAGAGATCCATTGCTCACTGATAAATCTAATGCATTCCATGTAAAAAAGTTCAACTCCTGTCATTCCAGGTCAGGATAGAGAAAAGAAATCCATTTTAAATATTTAAATCACCATTATCATCACGAGAAACCATTTTTTTATAATCTAATAGCTTCTACTATTTTTGATTTCAAACCCTCTCATCCCAGCAATTATGACAATGACCATCTGTTTGGGGATAATCACAGTCACAACATCACATCTGGAAAGCACAGATATAAAAAGCTTCCATAAGCTAAATATTGAGGTACTGAACCAGTGATTTGTAAAGGAGAGAATGAGCATTAGTAGTATTGGAAGAAAAAGAAGAAACCAATATGTTAATGACAGCATTCAGCATTTCCATGAAATATGAAAAAGAAAATGCATATCTGAAGTTAAGAAATAATAGAAGAGAAAGTAAATAAAACAAAGTGTTGTGAAAGATATCAACAAGTATGCTGAGAAGAAAATAAATAAATAAAAGAAAACTGGAGATCTTCAAAACAAAGACAGAAAGAGAGCACAGAGAACAGCATATCCGATCTCTTTTTTTCTTTTATCCAAACAAAGCCTTTCATTTACATTGATTCCAATGGAATTTAGTGTGCCATTACCATTCAGAATTTGGGCATTTCCTGTAATTAGCTTAAATGAAATGAAAAGATGTATAGTCCAATGAAAAGATGTACAAAAGAGATGGTTTGTATCCATCAAAGAAAGGGACTGAATTACTTGGCTATAAATTCACAGATTTTCTGGAGAAAATTTTAAACTAAATAGCAGGGACAGTGGGTTAATTGATACAGAACAACTCTGTCCCCAACAATCTAAAAATTATAGGGCTATCAGTGCATGTAAGAATACCAACCTTGCTGTCAAGCAAAATCAGGCCTCTAATAGCGAGTGCCACACAAAGTGCACTAACCAAATAGGTGGTAAGACAATAGGGGAATTCAGGCACCACACAGGTTATGTAGAAAGTAAACACAGGGCTGGTCATAAAGGACTCAAATGTCTATACACCGTTGCACAGAGTATGAACAGCAAACAGGGTGAACTAGAAATTCAGGTTAATGAGGGCAGATATGATATTGTAGCCATTATGGAAATATGGTGGGATGAAACCCACACATGGAACACACAGGTAGAGGGATTTAAATTATTTAAAAGAAACAAACCAAATAAAAGAGGAGGCGGAGTTGCTCTCTATATAAGAAATAACAACATCTCTACAGAAATAGAGCACAACAATGATAAAAACTGTCTTGAATGCATTTGGGTCAATATAAAAGGGGGGAAATGATATTGCCATAGGTGTATACTATAGGCCACCCAGCCAAACAGAGGAAATAGATGAACTTTTCACTAGTCAGCTAACTAAAGTATGTAGGAAGCACATCACAATAGTAATGGGGGACTTTAACTGCCCTGACATCAACTGGGAGAAAAATTCTGCACCAAGTGGAAGATCAAATAGGTTCCTGGCAAACCTAGCAGACAACTTTGTCTCTCAAAAAGTAGAGAAGGGAACTAGGGGATTAGCCATTTTGGATCTAATTCTCACTAACAGAGGTGAAATGATAGAAGATGTTGAAGCCATAAGAACCCTGGGAGGAAGTGATCATGCAATATTGGAATTCAACATTATAGAAGCACAAGCAATAGAACACAGTCAAACTAGAGTCTTGGACTTCAAGAATGCTAATTTCAATAAACTTAGAGAAGGCTTGGGAAGGATTCCATGGATGAGAACACTGGGCGCTATCTAACAAAATGAAATTCAATAGTGAAAAAAAGCAAGGTTCTACATTTAGGCAAGAAAAACCAAATGCACAGGTATAATATAGGGGGTACCTTGCTCAATAGTAGTAACTGAGCCAGCAGTGTGCTGCAGCTGCCAAAAATGCCAACACAGTGGTAGGCTACATTAACAGAGGGATAGAATCAAGATCACGTGAAGTGTTAATACCACTTTACAATGCCTTGGTAAGGCCACACTTGGAATATGGCATCCAGTTTTGGTCACCATGATATAAAAAAGATGTTGAGACTCTAGAAAGAGTACAGAGAAGAGCAACAAACATGATTAGGGGACTGGAGGCTAAAGCATATAAGGAACGGTTGCTGGAATTGGGTATGTCTAGTTTAATGAAGAGAAGGACGAGGAGGGACAGGATAGCAGTGTTCCAATATCTTGGGGGCTGCCACAAAGAAGAGGGTGTCAAGCTATTTTCCAAGGCGGCTGAAGGCAGGACAAGAAGCAACGGGTGGAAACTAAGCAAGGAGAGAAGCAACCTAGAACTAAGGAGAAACCTCCTGACAGTTAGAACAATTAACCAGTGGAACAACCTGCCTCCAGAAGCGGTGAATGCGCCAACACTGAGGTTTTTAAGAAGAGACTGGATAGCCATTTGTCTGAAATGGTATAGGGTTTCCTGCCTGAACAGGGGGTTGGACTAGATGACCTCCAAGGTCCCTTCCAACTTTACTACTACTACTACTACTACTACTATTATTATTATTATTATTATTATTATTATTATTATTATTATTATTATATGATAATATAATGCTACAGCTTTAGGGGGTAAGTGAAATTTTAGGTGATTCAAAGGCAATAAAAGTTATTTTGCTATAATGCCCTTAATCAGGGCTAAATCATTGGAAGCAGGATAAAGAACTGAGATTGTATGCAGCATTGAAAGTTAGTATGAAGTAGTAGTAAAGATGTTAGACTAGTGCGATTGAAATTCAGGATCAAATCTATCCTCATCTGTGGAATCTCATAGGGGAACTTTATGGTAGCCATTTGAACCCTTACAAAACTGTTTCATTCCCACAGCACTTTAAATCTAACCTGTATATTTCCATTTTGTCCTCGGTATCCATAGATGAAGGTATGTCCAGCATATCTTGTAAATAGGATGCTCACAAGCATTAGCCAGCCCAATTTACCACTAACTGAGCAAAGAACATTACTTAATCAGCAGTCACTTTCTCTGTTTCCAATTATTGCATTTACTTTCAGGTATTAGTGTTATTTAAAGTAAAAAGTAGCCCTTCTTTCTTCCACCATAAGAAGCAGAATGTCTATGGAGATTCTGAGTCATCCAGATCATGGTTGTCTCAAAGATGCTTTTTCAAGAGGCAACTGAACTTTCTTGTTTTACTTTGAAAACATTTCACTTCTCATCCAAGAAGCTTTTACAGAGCTGAAGAACAAGAAAGTCCAGTTGCCTCTTGAAAAAGCACCTTTGGGACAAGAAGCAGAACAGTTTCTAGATTTGATCAGCTTACTAACACATATACAACATTCAGACATTCTTTACACTTTTGTCCATGAATTTGCTGGATTGTTTGCAAGTGTATTCTTCTTAATAGATTGTTATAGAATCAGATGTAACATAAGGTAGGATTTAAACTAGAGCCAAATGAAGAGAGGCCTCAAATACTTTGCTTTTATAGAATTAATATTAACAAGTGACCAAACCTTTTATCATGGGAGTTTTTAAGAACTATAGCAAACAATTTTAAGCATACTGAAGTCAAGGAGAAGGTTAGAAGTGAACACATGTGACTGAATATCTTAGACTCCAAGGCCAGTGGAGAAAACACCATTAAAGCAATAAAATGTCTGGGCAATTCCAGTCATTAGATACACAGCTGGAATAGTGGATTGGAACTCAAGTAGAACTAAAACTCCTTGGTAGGAAAACCAGGAAAATAATGACAATAAATCATGCCTTTCATGTATGCAGTGATCTTGAAGGACTCCACTTATCAAGGAAAATAAGTGAGTATGGAATATTGCAAGTATACCAGCTAGTTGCAGAATATCTGAAGGACAATGAAGAAGATGCACTGAAGCTAGCACACTATGAAGGCTTACAGAATACCATGAAAGCTGACTGGGTAATCTCGGCCAACAACAACAGGGTTGTGGGAAAATATGAGGAGGAAACAGAATTAGATATGTTATTGCCTTTAGTTATTTATAGAAATAAAAAAGATGGGATAAAAATAAATAAGAATTAGAAAAGAGACCTGGCAAGGCAAGGTATTACATAGCCAGTATATACAAAAACAAAAATAACAGAGCAATGGCTAAGAGCATGAGAGTTGAAGAAAGAGACAGAAGAGCTAATTCTGAATGCACAAGAACAAGCCTTAAGAACAAAAATATATAAAGACAGCAACAGCAAATGCTGACTCTGCAAAGAAGCTGAAGAAACAGTGGACACTTAGTTAGCTGCCAAGAAGAATGCATAGATTCATTACAAACGAAGTAGGAACAAGGGTGCATTGGAAGGTCTGCAAAAACTACTATTTTTCTGCAAGCAAGAACTTGCGGGACCACAAAGTAGACAGACTCTATAGAAAATGAAGAAGCTAAAGTGTTCTGTGATTTTAGAATTCAAAACAGATAAGAACCTGTCACATAACACCCCAGACTTCACAAATGTCGAACAGAAAGTCAAAAATGTCAGGATAGTGGACATGGCAGTACCTGGAGATAGAAGAATGGAAGAGAAAGAATTGGAGAAAAATCACAACATACAAAGGCTTGCAAATAGAAAGAAATTGACTATGGCATAGATTGACAATGGCAAAAGAAAGCAAAGATAGGACCGATAGTAATAGGTACCTTAGGTTCAATCCCCAAACACCATGTAAATACCACTTTTTTCTTTTTGCAACCCTATAATCCCTTGATTCAGGGTAGAGTAGGGGTGACTAAATGGAGCTGAGCATTTACTGGCTGGATGCCCTTCCTGACACCTATACATGAAATTCATAGTAGATATTTTCTCTTTATGCCCTGAGAGAGAAACTTCTGTTGCTACCTAGGATTGAACTCTCAACCTTCTGAGCAGGAGACAAGCATCTTTACCTTTAGGCCATGTCGCTGCTCACCACCTAAACAGCATCAGCATTGAGAAAATCACCATCAGTCAAGTCTAAAGGCAGTTTTACTTGGAATCGCTTACCTCCTGACGTGATATCTTTAATATTAATAAACCACAATATCTGCCTTTCCCATGGCCTTGGAAATAACTTGATGAGTGGACTAAATGCCAGAACCAATCTAAACATTTGGATTAATGTGTAAGCAACTATGAAAAATAACAGCAACAATATTTCACAGCAACAAGATCTTAAGGTAATGAGATGGGAGACATCTCCTTTTCCAGACGAGGCTAGGACTTGGGGATTTTACATATCATGCAATAGGTAGAAATGGGTACAACAACAAAGAACGTCAGTTTAATAGGGCTCACCATTTTAACCTAAACTATTTTATATAGTAGACGGGGAAAAGCTGGATGAATAGGTATTATGTGTTACCTGCTACTTTGAATTTATGGAAGGGAGGCAAGATATAAACCCAAATAATGCAATAATAATTCTACAATTACATATCTTTAATAGTACTATTGCTATTCCATGTTAAAGCCTAAAAACTGAAAGTTAGTACAACCTCTTAACCCAACATTTCTGTGAAAACTGGGGAGGAAAGGACAAATAGGCTGGATGGAGAGTAGAAAGGAGTGCTATGTAAATGCTTTCCTTGCTATTGCTTTATTATTCATCTTATATTTTACTGATGTTCCCATATAATATTTACTTCAACAATGCCCTTTACATATATTAATGCAAGAGTTTTTTTTCTCCCTCACAGGTTCTGCTCTTTTATTGATTCTTGTGGAGAAGAGCAGTAGGACTATTAGCCTGTAATTTTCCCTTGAAAACCCTCTGAATTATCCAATATGGTTAGAACATATTATTTGCATTTTTACAGAGAGGAACAAATATAAAGGGTAAAGAATGAGAATCAATGACTAAGGAGGAACTTCCCAGTTCTATCAGTTATGAAGAAGCTGCTATTCCCACCCCCCCTTTTTTTTCTAGCAATCTTCAAACAGAAGCTGTATGGCTATCTGCCAGAGATGGTCTAAAGCAGTGTTCTTTAAGCTTGGCAACTTTTAAAATGTGGGGATGGACTTCAGTTCCCCAAATTCCCCAGCCAGCATATTCTAGAGGATTCTGCATTGAGCAGACAGTTGGACTAGATGACCTCTAAGGTCATTCCAACTTAATAAAGAGTAACATTGGCTATTTTTATCCCTGTATAAATAAAAGTTAATTATAAGAGTAAGGGGAAATATTTAATAGGGTAACATTCTGCATCACTTCATGAAGAAATAAATATATGGGGAAGGGAGAAATTTTATCTTCTTGCCTTGTCTTAAGATCCTATACAATATTCATGTACCTTGATGAATGCTTGGGGAATGCGGTTGTTTTTTGTCTGGTTGCACCAACTTTATGGGTGATTAAGTTGTGCACCTGTAACATGTACTCAGCTGAAATGACTTATCAATAACATTGATGGTTCAGATTCTCTGTAGTCAGGGACAGGCCATATTTAGAAAGTTTCTTTGGACTTCTCTTTATCCTTCTAGTTGTTCTCATCTTCATTGATTTTTGTACCTTGAATTCAATAGGCTAGTAATCAGAAATGGGAAAAAATGCAAAATGTTGAATATATTACTCTTTGGGTTATAGATTTGGATTATAGTGAGCTGTGATGACGCAGTGGTTAGAATTCAGTATTGGAGGTTAATTCTGCCGACTGCCCACAGTTCAGTCTTGATCGGCTCAAGATTGACTTAGCTTTACATTATTTCAAAATTGGTAAAATGAGGATCCAGATTGTTGGGGGCAATATGCTGACTCTGTAAACTGCTTAGAGACTGCTTTAAAGCACTGTGAAGTAGTATATAAGTGCTATTCCTATTGCTATAGATTTTATTTTCCTGACTTGAACTGAAAATATTTCAGCATTTTAAATGCTGAAATTTAATTTTGATCAATCCCCTAGACTCTTGTCCTTCCATCTACAAAGACCCTGATAGCAAACTGTTATATACACCTACATTTTCCAAACAATATTGATGACCATCATAAAAGTTGTCTATTTGTCTTTTGAGTATCATTTCTAAACAAATATATAAAAGGCACTCCAATTTTTTTTCACTTTTTTCATGTTTGGATGCAGAGGAGGATAGGAATCAAAATATGTTTGAAACAGTTTAAAGGAAAAATGTTTTAGGAGTATGCATTTTGAAATACAATAT
Organism: Bothrops alternatus; assembly: GCA_034064705.1. Classification (NCBI taxonomy): domain Eukaryota; kingdom Metazoa; phylum Chordata; class Lepidosauria; order Squamata; family Viperidae; genus Bothrops; species Bothrops alternatus. The sequence goes on along the minus strand of JARGCV010000018.1, from coordinate 2,044,161 downwards.
GTATTGAAATATTTATATAGTCACTGACTTTATAAAATACTTTGCTAGATTATTCACTGTTTATTTATTTATAATACTTTTTATGCAAAGCATTTTCAAAATTGCCAAACAGACAGTTAATCCAGTGTGTTCATTAGGCTCTTTTTAGTTATTTGATGGTTTTAAATATGATGCAATCATTTTCTCTTATTTGTGGCTCTCTTCCCTGGATGCCTTTGAAATAAAAGTTAGTTTAACTAAATAACTCAGGCCTGTACAAGTCATTTGCTATGCCAAGTACTCACCAAAGTCCTTCTGCTGCTTGCCAGCTCATAAAAACCAGTATGCATGTAGAGATTGTAATGAGGATGGTCATCTAGCATTTTGTATATTTACAATTTATACTCTGTGGATTGTATTTGACTTAGTGGATCATGCTTAATTTAAAATGCTTTCATCAACTGAAGAAAAAAGAAAAACCCTTTGGAACATACCTTCTAGAAAAATAATGGTAATGGGATTCAATGATATCCTTAAAATAATATCAAGTATTTCATTTGCCCTGCTGTCTACCCCATCTCTGCATAATCCTTAATCTTGTTGCATATATACCCTGATTTGTATAATCATTGTATGTATACAATTGATTAATGGAGACTTAATGAAAGTCATTCAGTGCTATACATTGTAACTGAAATATTTTTGATTTCTTACAAGCTTTGCTCAATAAAGTGCCATTATTCACTCCATTCTTTGTGACAGGATCATGTTCTATGTTTCAACTGATTTAAAATATACTATTTTCAATCAGAAAATTAAATATATAACTTATTAATTCATGAAACTAATTCATGAATTAGTATCATGATTTAATAGGAATGTGCAGAAGGCCTTTTTTGTTTGCTTAGTTCTGTTTTTACCTCCATTCTTTCAATGGTTTTGATAGGTTGGAATAGGATCTCTACATATCTGTGAAATGAAAAAAAAACCTATGTAAGCTAGTTATGTTCTACCTATCTCCTTATATCAATAATATATTTTATCTCTCTGCAATGGGTCTGGTGAATTTAACACATTATATGCTCACAAAAACCTCATTATGATGCTCCTACTATGTGAATTACAAACTACTAATCAAAAAGATATATCTAATAATTTTGCTTGTGGCAAGAAACACATAATTATTTTACTCTAAAAGTAGTTTTGTAAGTAATGTTGATTAGAGTTTTAACCAATGTAGAAGCAAATTAAGAACATGATATTAAAAAGACCAATTGCCTCATTAAAATCTGTTTTGCCAAGACTCCATGCCCCACAAGTGAAAACAGGAGCAACAATTAGCATTAAAAAGCAACAATAAGTCCTGATACTGTTAATTCACGTCTCTGTGGATAATTTGTAGGATTTGTGTTACTCATTATTAAATTGCTTAAAGATGTGTTCAATACAGCATTGTGGAAAGCAAGAGGTAAGTTATGAAAACAATGTCATGAGCTTGCTATCATCTATTCTTATTAAGATTCTTCTGAGAAGGAAGTTCCTTAATCAATGTTATATTGTTTTCAGCTTCAGTATGAATATCTGTTTATCAGGCTATACATCTTCAAAACAGTAACATAGTAGAAATGCTTTAATAAGGCAGCTGAGAAATCTGTTTATTATACTGCTCCATATCCCAGAAATTATGAATGGCAACAACACCACAAAAATGTATTTACCTGTCAAAGAGGAGGAGAGGGCAAGGGCAAGGGGAAGAAGAAGAAGAAGAAGAAGAAGAAGAAGAAGAAGAAGAAGAAGAAGAAGAAGAAGAAGAAGAAGAAGAAGAAGAAGAAGAAGAAGAAGAAGAAGAAGAAGAAGAAGAAGAAGAAGAAGAAGAAGAAGAAGAAGAAGAAGAAGAAGAGGAAGAAGAGGAAGAGGAAGAGGAAGAAGAAGAAGAAGAAGAAGAAGAAGAAGAAGAAGAAGAAGAAGAAGAAGAAGAAGAAGAAGAAGAAGAAGAAGAAGAAGAACGTAAACAGACACTCTTTTCCATCATCAACAGTTTTAAAACAGTACTTCAAATAATGCTATTAAGAATCTGGTATGAATAATATCTAAGGGCATTAAATGACTGTTTGCATTTAACAGGAAGCCATATATGATCTGGCAATAGATTTATGGCCACTGATGAAAAATCTCTAATATGGACTTTAGACTAGTGTTAGACTTATCAGTAGTAGATTTAATTTATTAATACCAGACTCTTGAGGATTGAAATACTATGATAAGATATTTGAAATCTGTTATCCACTCTATTAGATTATTGTTTACCTGTCTGTGGCATCTAAATCACTTTGAGAAACCATAATTTTGTTTTTGGAATAATTTATTGTAAATATTTCTTCCCTACCATTATCCTCTGGAGCCCACAGACTTGTTCTAAGACCAACTCAGATTAAAGAAAGATTGGCTAAATCACTCCCATAGAGAAATTATGCCATGGTTAAGATTGGGACTATTGCATTTACATAAAGATTGAAAAGTACTTCAAAATATTCTATTTTACTCCTTCTGGGTTAATATGCGTGCAGAGATGTGGTGGTTACTATCTTGTGTGGCTTTGTGATGGTGGTGTTTTTTTTCCCATAATCATAATTAGGCAAAGTACATATAATGAATCTATAGAGAAATGAATTATTTTATAGCAGATGCTTCCTATAGGGATGGGGTCAAAGGCTGATTATATATCTATGAGGGAACTTATTATGGGTGAGAATAAGTGTGTTTGTATTTCTTTACTACAAACTGTAGGACATACATTGATCTATGGTTGACCTACCTTTCCTGAAGCCTACTTGTTTGTCAACTAGAAATTACTCTTGTTCTGAGCAAAAGTTTATAAAACAGGAAGTTCCCATATAGTGTGGTGGAAATAATGTAGGGGGCTACCTGGATAGCTGGATGAATTTTTTTTAAAAAGAGAGAACAGTACTAGAATGGTATCAATCTTTAGGCATTTGGAATATGTCATTAATATGTGAGAATAAGGAAGCCAAAGAGGAAGTCTTCAATCAAAATAGACTTTTATCTGTTCATCAAATACCATATCACAACTGATTTTTAACTGAATTTTATTTGTAGCCAGAGAAGAATACCATTTAGCAATATTTTTTTTTAATTATTTTTATTGGTTTTTTTATAATTTTAACAGAAAAAAGAAACTAGTCATATCAAATCATAATATAAAAGTAAACAATCATCCATACACAAAATATAAATACATTTCAATACATCCAATACTAATAACTCAACTGAGAATAATCATCCCAAACAATTAACATCACTGCTCGGCACCCCCACCACCACATCCCACCAACCCTATCCTTCCCCCTCCTTCACTCCTCCTTCCTTTTTCCCATCAGATGTGGAGCCCAGAGGACACCCGAGCAACCCCTTAATACCAGTAACAGTAATTATTTATTCTTCCTCCAACCCCAATTGCAGTTGAGAAAACATCATGTATAAGATTATCAACCCTCCCTAACCCCCCCCCCCCGACTTCCCAGAGTGAATACAGGGTACAACAAAAGAAAACCCCACTACATCAAACAAAATAATTATATAATCTTAACAAGAATTTTAAACTATATATAAAAAAAGAAAGAATAATAATAATTATATTCTTATTCAATTCAATTTACCATAATATATCTTAATATATATCTTTATTTAAACATCCTCTCCTAAACCTTACTTATAATATTTATCTTTAATTCAATCCATAATCTTAAATTAACCTTAATTCCTTTAAACAATCAACTCATCTTGTTAAGAATAATATTTATCATTTACATCTAAACCACCAATCTAAGTCAAATCTAATACATTTAATTTGTAATAATATATCTTAATATATCTTAATATATCATTTAAACAACCTATCTTACAACTTACTTATAATCTTAATCTTTAATTCCACTCATAATCTTAGATTAACTTTAATTCTCTCATTTAGCTATAAATTTCATTTAATCAATCAAATTCTGGGCTCTCCCACTTAACAGATAAACCTCCATAATAAAAACAAACTATTTGTACCATATCTAACTTACATTCCAATCTAATGTCAAACCTAGATCAACGAAACAAATACATTCTTCATCAATTTAATTTAATTACATCAACCATTAATCATCTTACTCATAATCTTAGCCCTTGATTCAATCCTTAAATTACCCATTCATTACTTCAAACGAATTCTAGGTTTTTTTTTTAACCAAATAAACCACCATACCAAGGCCACCCTTCCAAATAATAAGTCTCTCCTCTTTATTTCTTCAACCCCATAAATAAATTGCTTCTTAAGTTGAGTCTTCCTTTCTTGGATCAGATCCTGCTTTCCATAAACAAACTGTTCATCAAACAGAATCCTTTTCGCTTTATAGTCTAATTGCATCATAAAGTAAAACAATGTCCCCTTTTTATCAATTAAATCCTCTTCTTGCTGCTTGGCTGGGTAGAATTCCCTTTTTTGAAACAAAACCTCTCCATAAAAGAACTGTTCATCTAGCAAAATCCAATTATAATCTTTATTCTCGAAACTATCATCTTCTCCCTGTTGATCTTCTAATTTCTCTTGTGTTAAATCAATTTCATTTAAAGAAAAAATTCCAGATAATTGATCTGATTCTTCTCCATGTTCAGATTGTGAAGTAAATTGTTCAACAGTCAATTGTGAATCAACTTCATTTGGAAAAAAGAATTTAGCTAATTTAGTTGCTAGTTCTTCAATATCTATAAAAGCCTCTTTCAATATAGCTTTCATTTCTTTAAACTCTTGCTTAAAAATCCTCATTGTATCAAACCATTTCTCATAAAATTCATCAGTAGAATCCAGCATAGGTTTAGCATTTGGCTGTAAATTCCCCTCCATTTTAAAATCAAGTAATCACAGCCGTCTCTCTGGCTGCGCTTAAGAAAACAGGAAGAGAGTAAAAAGTAACAAATCCACTTTCACTTTCCAGTAAAAACAGTGAAAGCTAAACGCCATTTTGAAACATCATGTTGATTGTAGAAGTTAGAAATGTATAACTAAAAAGAAACAATAAAAATACTTGCAGTCCATTTAAAGCTCCTGCATTCATTCAGCCTGCTAACAGTCTCTCCAGTGTTGAATTTTAAAAAAGCAGAAGTGGTCGCGGCGTCTTTCTCTGCCCGAAGGCAGAAGCGTCTCTGGATAGGAGCGTCCTCCGGAGCTATAGGGAGCTCACTCTTAATCCCTGAAAACTTATTTTCCAGGGATTTAAGAAGGCTCAACCTTGCTCCCGATGCTCTTCACCTCTCCTTTGCCCGGAGAGGGGATTTTTCACCGCGAGAAAACAGCTGATGAACGCTGTTTTTCACGGCTTTACAGTTCCAGATGACAGAGTCTCACCGAGGAGACCCAAGCGGCGCCGGCGGAGCCACCGGAAGTCACCATTTAGCAATATTGAAACAAAGTGCTAATGGGCAAGATCTTATATAGTCTTTAGTAGAATGACTGAGCTTGATTTGTGTTAGTTAGAAGAATCCATCAAATCAGATTGCTGTTTGTGTTTCCACATCCTGCTCCTGCTGTGCCATTCAGTAGAATTAGCATGATTACAGGGAGATCACATGCCATCAACTGATAAAATAGGTAATATTGTGTCTTTCAAGACCATCTGATGGAAGAAGGCAGTTTGTGGGTATTTATGTATAAGCTGTCCATTTGAGCTGTATCCCTGAATATCTGATATCAATGTAAGATAAATTTAAGTGGATGGAGGACAGTTTTTTTTTGTTCCTGAGCCTTTCTTTATTGCTTTTCTTGGTAATAGGTAAGACTTTGTTTAAGTGGACTTAATAATAATAATAAAGTTGGAAGGGACCTTGGAGGTCATCTAGTCCAACCCCCTGCTCAGGCAGGAAACCCTAAATTATTTCAGACAAGACTTGTATTGGAACAGTATGGAGCTTTGCTCTCTTGTATTTGTGCAAATCTATCAATCTTGCAAAGTTTCTATGTCTATTCCTCTTTACTTATCATGCTGTAAGAGTTAATCAGTTCAAAAGAATGAAATGATCTTCCCCTTGTGTTGGAAATAAAGTAGAAGAAACTTCTGTCCGAGATAAGCACAATATTATGGAGTAACTGAGCCAGTATGATATTGTTTAATAAATAAGGATAATGTTTTGAGCAGTGAACACCGAAATGGGAATAATTCTAAAAATCTTTTAAAAGTTCATTTTAAAAAGCATCAGCAGTATTGTTGTATTGTTGAAGAATATCTGAATCTTTTTTCTGTTAATTATAGTCAAATGCCAATTAAGAAGAATGAGATTGATGGTATTGGGCTGGCAAGAAAAAGAATCTTTACAAATCCATATTCTTACATTAATACTGTTCTTATGAACTGTTCAAATTGATATGAAGACAGAATCTTTTTCATTGTATTATCTGGACTTAAATGAAGTACAAGATTTACTGTTTCAAGCCTTCTTATCAACAAATAGGATATCTAGCATCGAGACTCTTTGGAGATGGTGTGCATTATGTATCTCCAAAATGTATCTGTATGGACAAATATTTTCATCAAATCTATTTTTTTTAAAAAATGTAATTTTCCAGATTAGGCTTTTACAGTTTGAGGAATTAAAAGACAGTATTTAGCAAATAATAATAATAATAATAATAATAATAATAATAATAATAATAATAATAGTAATAATAATAGTAATAATAATAGTAATGGGAGTTTTATAGCTAGAGTGTTCTTTAAATTGTTGTCTGGAACATCATTAGAGGCACAGATAAAGATACTACCTTCAAAATGGTCAGTGGACTTACCAGAAGCAGTATTTCCCTGCAAGTCATCTTTCCATAGGAGATTGTCATGTTCATTAAGGACAGGAGAATTTGGTGTTTCATTTGATGGCCAAGAGAACCCTTAAGATCTGTTCACAGAATTCCGGGAGATTAAGTCCTCAGTAGGAACCTCACAGCTGAGGACCTCATTAATCTTCAGTTGTTTTGCTGCCTTCAGTGTGGTTTCAAAGTTCCAAAGTTCTATCTCCTTATGACTCTAGGATCTTTTAAATTGCAGACTGGGAGTTTAAATACATAAAAGGAGAAAATATTAAGGTAAAAGAAAGTATAATGAGATAAAGTTTCAAAAAGATAAAACAATAGCAGACCAGATAAATTGAAAATCTGTATGGGTAAACTAGAAGAACTGCTAATCTAGAGCTATCTTGGTTGGGATGGAGGTCAACTTTACTATTAAATTATAGCTTAAAGACATTATTTAGTAGGAGTTCATTAGGAAATATTTTTAATATAAACATATATAATTCACCCCAACACTTTTCTTCCCTAAAACAGCTAAGAGCAATTTCCTTTGCCTCTCCCCCCATTATTTGTGGATAAAAAAACAGGCCGTGTGGAAATCTGTTTTTCAGTTTCAGAATCCATTAAAATGTATTATTTTTAATTTTGAAGCATGATTTTGAGATTTCTTTTTTGGATAGTAACTTTTGTGCTTTTATTTCATTGCTGGTGTGCACTGGAACTAGCTAAGTTGAAATGTTGAAGTGTTGAAATGTTTGTTCTACAAAGCTAAACATTAGAACAGTCTTTTCAGATACTACTTTATGATTAAATGCACAATTTTTAATAATCTATTTCATTACGTAATTTTAGCAATATGGTATTTTTAAATATTTAAACATTTTAATTTTTAATTAGAGCCAGTTTGGTCTAGCATTGGGCTAGAAACCAGGAAAATGTGAGTTCTAATTCTATTTTAGGCATGAAATCTGGCTGGTGACTTTTGGCCAGTCTTTCTGTGTCAACCTATGATGTTAGGCTCAGGTGACAAGAGGTTGGTCAAGTCCTGTTGTAATCAGTGGATTAACAATCAATTGATCTAAAGGGGAAAAAAAGACCTGCACTTGCTGGAAAATACTAGGAAGAAAAAAATTACACAGTAATTTAAATGGCTAAGTGCTATATATTGCAGAAAGTCATTTCAATAATAAATATTTTGAATAAATTAATATATCTTAATATATTTTGGGGAATTTGTAAAATTAAAGCAGAATCCACCACCTAGAGAATTTCAGTGCAGATCATAAGGATAAATAAATCTTTTTACAATGGCATTGGTTTTGCCTGCAATTTTGCTTCCTTCCATTACCATTGATTTTTGAGTATGTATTTAAATACATAATAGATTGTGGGACCTTACCCCCCCGAAAAGGAAATGTTAAAAGGGCAGAATATTATATTTCCTCAAAGGATCTTAAAGAGGCAGAAAAGCATGCCCAGTTTTTCTTAATAGCCCCAAGTCTCCCTCCCCCAAGCAGAAACCAGCTCTGTAGAAATGCAGATGTAATAATCCATTCAGGAAGGTTGAAGCCCTCCAGCTAGAAGCTTAGGAAGACAAAGGCACCTAAAATCTACATACTCCACCCAAACTCTAAGACAGGACATAATAAGATTAACCCACAGATGCCAAAGGGGCACACTCAGATGCAGGTCAAAGTATATGACACAGGAAATACAAAGCCTCAAACAGGAACAGGAAACAACTCCAAACAAAAGCCCAAGGCGGTATAAAAACCCACTCCCTTCTACATGTGCTCACTCTTTTTCTTCCAGAGCCATCTTTCTGTCTGGCTCTCCTCTTCAATAAACTACAACCTTCTTTCTAAAGCAGTCGCCATGTTTTTTATTCCTGACTTGGACTGGACCCTGATTAATACTTTTCCTTCAACAAGATATTTCTTCTCAAAATGTGAATTACATAGAATAATCCAGCCTTTTAAGGAAGGAAGCTGGTGAGGTAGGAAGTAAGTCTTCTCATGCTAGTGTGATAACCTGTCAGTTGGGATTGAGAATATTCCTGGGCCCTCAAGAGAATGCCAGGAAGCTGTGCCTCATCAAAGGCATGAGGAAGAAGCCAAGAATTTAGACTAGAACTCAGAATCTCCCAGTTTCTGGCCTGGTGCCTTAACCACTAGACCAAACTGGTTGTCCCCAATGATTATGACTAGATTGAAGCCATTTCCCCCCCCCCTTTTGTTGTCATCTGTTTTGCCATTTTTGCCATCTTTATTCTTTTGTTGTGGTTTCTTTGTTTAAAATGTTTTTAACAATTTATAAATTGCCCAGAATCACTGGGTCAGGAAGCATATTGTTATTGTTGTTTGTGTTATTGGCTGGGAGTTCACCATAAACTCCTATAGCTCTAAACTCAGTGATTCAAAAATAAGAATAAAATAGAAAAAGGCAAAAGTTAACTATATCCAAATTGCTGCCAAAAAAAACCTCTACCTGTAGTCAAGTGTTGTTGTTCTTCGGTATAACTTTATGTTGTGTAAGATAAGAAGAGGAAATCTACCCGCAAATGTGATAACAGACTGGAAATGTGTTTCTTTTAGCAAATTGTGTTCTTCAAGAGGTTGTTCTGTGATAGATTTCAGTCAAAGCATGCCAGCACGTTAGTGCTTTAAACAGCATAATCTGCTGATTGAATTAAAGCTCTGCATACAGCTGATCTGGAATCTTGAAACTGCATTCCTTTGTAATCTATTCCACATGAAATGGTTGCCAATCCTTTTAAATTCAAGTCTAGGAGGGAAAAGTGTTTTTTTTTCTTCTTTTTTAAAATATAATACTTTCCAGTCTTACAGAGAACATTTAAAACTGCTGGTTGCCTTTTCTTGAAACAGAAGGGAAAGAGAGCTTCAATGAAGGACAAATGCAGTTGAATATAAGGAGTCCCATGAGTTATGATGGCAATTGAGACTGGAATTTCCATTGCTAAGCAATATGATCATAAAGTACAATGTCACATGATAGCTTACTAATGACAATCTTGGCAGTCCCCATTGACATTCTTAAGTGAGAATCATGGGTTGTTAAGCTAGCACCTCCTTGCAATTTCTTGCCAGCTTCCAACAAAAATCAGTGGAAAATTCAGTAGGAAGTCCCAAGAAGCTTGCAAATTGATAGTGACTGCTGCCCAGAGTGAAGGTGAGTGAGAGTGAGTGAGGGTGAGTGGGTGGCTAGGGAGATGCAGCAAGAACATGGCAAGGTTTGGGGAAAAGGCACAAATGATGTGGAGATATGGTATGAGCATGGTGGGCTTGGAATGGTTGTTGCCAGGTGGGAGAGGGTATGTGACAATGTGCAAGTAGTAAGGGAAGGTGTATGAGTAGCTGGGAAGGTTTGGCTCTAGCACAGTGAGACTCAGAAAGGGTGCTTGTGGGTGCACTGATGGTGGCTGAGGCACAATAGGAGTGACACAGGCTTAAAGTGGGAGGAAGGTACAAGTGGTTGGGATGGCATAACATGGCTCAGGAAGGCTCAGTAAGAGTGCATGAGGGTGAAAAACTTGTCTAAGAGAGTACACAGTGGCCAGAAGTGATAGGGAGGATAACATAAGTTCAGGAGGCTTTGGGAGGGTATATAGATGCCGAGAGACTAGACAGGGGGAGGCTGTGTAGGTCGGGGAAACTGACCCAAACAACCTGAAATCTTCCTCACTGTCTTCCCAATTGACTTTGCTTGAGGGGAGTAAGCAGAGATGACAAATTGTGATTATATGACTGCAGGATACTGCAACCATCATAAGTGTGAGCTGGTTAGTATGTTCCTATATCACTATAATGTGACCACAGAAGTGCTGGGATGGTTGGAGCTTTGAGGATCTGTCATAACCATACTTGCTCAATGCCATTGTAACTTCAAACAGTTGCTGAATGAGTGGTTGTTAATTGAGAATTACCTGTAGAATCAGGTTCAAATTCATAGAACTATCACATAATATTTTACAAATATCTGCCAATTCCAAAATATTATCTGTTTGGATCTTCCAGTCTTTCTTTGGTCCAATGTGCAGTGGTGAGGCAATAAGGTTGCAATAAAAGTGCATTGTCTGAGGAAGATTTCTGGATGTTGAGCAGTGGGTGTTGCATTGGGTCACTGCTGCCAGCATGATAATCAGGTGTTTGGCAGTTGGCAGAGATAGAGCAGGACAGGCTGGCAGTGTTGTGGTTGTATGTTGTCATTTTTTATTATGTTGAATATTTACCCCTATTAGATTTAAATACAAATTGTATCCAAGAATTTTAGTTCTAGTAGATTATTTTATTCTGTTCATTTGCACTGTTTCCTTCCTTCCTTCCTTCCTTCCTTCCTTCCTTCCTTCCTTCCTTCCTTCCTTCCTTCCTTCCTTCCTTCCTTCCTTCCTTCCTTCCTTCCTTCCTTCCTTTCCCATGACTGACCAAACTTATTAAAATAAATTCATATAGGTTAATATACTCTGCTGTATTTCATATTTGAAAAGGGATGCTAATATTGATATTTACATCAAATTCCATATCGTATTGGTAGATAAAAGATATGCCTTGTTTTCTATTTTTCTATTCTATTTTTGTTTTTAGCAATCTCAATTGTACTATTTAAGCAGAACATATATCTATCTATATCTATATCATCTATAACTATCTCTATCTCTATCTCTATCTCTATCTCTATCTCTATCTCTATCTCTAATCTAATCTCTCTCCTGGGCATTCTATTAACAAATAAAAGAAAAAATGAACACCAAGGTATAATAAACCAGCCTGTTTAATATAAACAAGCCTATGGTTAAGAAGAGTCACTAAGCTTTGATCTGGCCAAAAACTGCTGGCGTCATCAGAGTTAGAACATAAGAACATAAGAAGAGCCATGCTGAATCAGGCCAAAGCCCATCGAGTCCAGCATTCTGTGTCACACAGTGGCCCACCAAATGTACATGGGGATCTTGAGCAGAAAGAGAAGGCAAAACCCTCCTTTTCCCTTGACCCCCAACAAATGGTACCCAAGGGAATCCTGCCTGCCTCAACCAACATAGAGGCGGCACATGGACATCCGTTTTAATAACCACCGATACACTTTGCATCCATGAATCTATCTAGCCCTGCCTTGAAGCTGTCAAGGCTGACAGCTGTCATGACCCCTTCAGGAAGTGAATTCCATAAATCAACGACCCTCTGGGTGAAGAAATATTTCCCTTTATTTGTCCTCACTTTCTTAGCTATGAGCTTTAGGGAGTGCCCCCTTGTCCTGGTATTGTGTGATAGAGAAAAGAATTTCTCTCTATCCACATTTTCTATCCCATGCATGATTTTATACACTTCGATCAAGTCACCCCTTAAACGCCGTCTTTCAAGGCTGAAGAGACCAAGGCGTTGCAATCTGGTTTCATAAGGGAGGCGCTCCATTTCCTTGATCATTCTTGTTGCCCTTTTTTGCACCTTTTCCAGTTCCATTATATCCTTCTTGAGGTGCGGTGATCAGAACTGTACACAGTACTCCAAGTGTGGTCTCACCATCGATTTGTACAGAGGCAATACAACACTTGCTGACTTATTTTCGATTCCCTTCCTAATCATGCCAAGCATGGAATTTGCTTTTTTTACTGCTGCTGTGCATTGGGTTGACATCTTCATTGAGCTGTCCACCAAAACCCCAAGATCCCTTTCTTGGGTTGTCTCAGAAAGTTTGGTCCCCATCAGTTGGTAAGTATAATTGGGGTTCTTTGCCCCGATGTGCATAACTTTGCACTTGTTTAGGTTAAAATGCATTTGCCACTTTGTTGCCCACTCACACAATTTCGAGAGATCCTTCTGGAGCTCCCGACAATCAGTTTCACTTTTCACAAGCCTGAACAATTTAGTGTCATCAGCAAACTTGGCTACCTCACTATTAACTTCTACATCCAGATCATTGATGAATAAATTAAAAAGTAAAGGTCCCAAAACTGAACCTTGGGGTACACCACTTCTCACTTCTTTCCATCCGGAGAATTGTCCATTTATTGCCACCCTTTGCTTCCTACAATTTAGCCAGTTACCAATCCAGGACAAGACCTGTCCTCTAATTCCGTGGCTGGAGAGCTTTTTTAGGAGCCTTTGGTGAGGAACTTTGTCAAAAGCCTTTTGAAAGTCAAGATATACAATATCAACTGGGGCCCCTTTATCTATGTATTTATTTACACCCTCAAAGAATTCTAAAAAGTTAGTAAGACATGATTTGCCTTTGCAGAAACCATGTTGATTTTCTTTCAGCAATGCCTGTTTTTCTATGTGCCCTGTAATTTTATCTTTAATAATGGTTTCCATCAGTTTGCCTGGAACTGAGGTTAGACTGACTGGTCTATAGTTTCCTGGATCACCTCTGGATCCTTTCTTGAAGATCGGGGTTATATTTGCTTCCCTCCAATCCTCCGGTACAGTGCCTGATCTTAGAGAAAGATTGTATATTTTAGCTAGAAGTTCAGCAATTTCACACTTGAGTTCCTTGAGAATTCTAGGGTGAATGCCATCTGGACCCGGCGATTTGTTGACGTTTAGTTTAGAAAGGCATGCAAGAACATCTTCCTTGTTTATCTCTATCAGGTTTAATTCTTCTATTTCCCTCCCTGGGAAAACTAATTTAGTGGCAGGCAAATGTTCTCTATCCTCCTCGGTGAAAACGGAGGCAAAGAAGTCATTTAGCCTCTCAGCAATCTCCTTGTCTTCTCTGATTATCCCCTTCTGACCATTGTTATCAAGTGGCCCAACTGATTTTCTGGTTGGGTTCCTGCTTCTGATGTACTTAAAAAAGGTTTTGTTATTATTTTTAATATTCTTGGCTATATGCTCCTCAAAGTCTCTCTTGGCTTTCATGACTATCGCCTTGCATTTGGTCTGCCAGAGTTTGTGATCCCTCCTGTTCTCCTCGGTAGGAAGAGCCTTCCATTTCTTAAATGAGTTTTTCTTCTTTCCAATAACCTCCTTTACCTCATTCGTAAGCCATACTGGTATCCTCTTGGACTTTCCAATCCTCTTTCTTCTTTTAGGAATGCATTTTATTTGAGTCTGCTGTAACGTATTTTTAAACAGTTTCCAAGCATTTTGGAGGGATTTGACTTTTTTTTACTGTTCCTTTTAGTTTCTTCTTTACTATTTTCCTCATTTTGCCAAAATTTCCTCTGTGAAAGTTTAAGGTCTCTGTGTTAGTTTTCACTGACAATTTGCTATCCATGGTTAAGTTGAAGGTTATTGTGTTGTGATCGCTTGTTCCTATGGGCTCGGTTACAAGGACATCATGAACCAAATCCTGTGCATTAGTTAGAACCAAGTCCAGGATCCCCTTTCCCCTGGTAGGTTCCATGACCATCTGCTCAAGGGAATAATCGGCTAACATGTCGAGGAACCTTGTCTCTCTTTCATGTGTAGAACAAGAATTTACCCAATCTATTTGGGGATAGTTGAAGTCCCCCATTATGACTACCCTATTTCTTTTTGAGGCCTCCTTAAATTCTTTTTCCAAATAGCAATCTGCCTCTGGAGTTTGGTTGGGAGGGCGATAGCAGATCCCTAACGTCAGATTAGTTTCCTGTCCTGGGATTTTTATCCACAATGTTTCTGTGGGTGAGTTTGAATTTTCTTGAATTTCGAGTTCATGAGATTCTAACTCCTCATTTATGTACAAGGCCACGCCACCACCATTTCTCCCTCTCCTGTCCATCCTATACAATTTGTAACCTGGAATCCTTGTGTCCCATTGGTTTTCATCTGTCTACCAGGTTTCTGTTATGCCGATAATATCAATATTATTTTCCTTCACCAAGCATTCCAATTCCCCTATTTTTGCTCAAATGCTTCTAGCATTTGTGTACAGACCTTTATATGTAATTTTCTGGTGCACTTTCAACTTTGACTGTGGATTTTGACTGTAGAATTTGGTTGTAGAATTTGTAGATGGTCTACCATGTCCTTCTGCTTGACTATTACAATTTAGTTTTCCTGTTGACTCACCAATGTGTGCATAACTTCCTCCCTCCATATTAGGCAGTGCGCCTTCTCGAACCGGAAGCTGTCCAGCTCCTGTCGACTTGCCCCTATGAATCAGTTTAAAAGCTGCTCTGAAACCTTTTTAATATTAATCGCCAACAGTCTGGTTCCATTATGGTTCAAATGTAACCCGTCCCTTCTGTACAGGTGTGGCTTGTTCCAAAATGTTTCCCAGTTCCTAATGAATCTAAACCCTTCCTCCCGGCACCACTGCCTCATCCACGCATTGAAGCTCCTGAGCTCTGCCTGTCTAGCTGGCCCTGCGCATGGAACAGGTAGCATTTCTGAGAATGCAACCTTGGGGGTCCTGGACTTTAATCTTCTACCTAGCAACCTAAATTTGGCTTCCAGGACCTTCCGCTTAGCTTTTCCAATGTCATTGGTACCGACATGTACCACAACAGTTGGCTCCATCTCAGCACTGTCTATCAGCCTGTCTAGATGCCTCGTGATGTCCGCAACCTTTGCACCCGGCAGGCAGTTTACCATGCGGTCAACGCTTCCATCACAAATCCGTCTCTCTATATTTCTAACAATTGAATCACCCACTACAAGAAGCCCCCCTCCCACCACCCGCGGAGAAGTATCCTCGGTGCAAGAGGATATGGGCACATCCTCCAGGGAAGGGGTCTCAACTAAGGGAGCCTGTCCCTCTTCCACAGATTGATGTCCTCCCTGCCCAAGATCTCCATTCTCCAAAGCAGCTGGAGAGCTGCTCAGCATGGAGT
Organism: Bothrops alternatus; assembly: GCA_034064705.1. Classification (NCBI taxonomy): domain Eukaryota; kingdom Metazoa; phylum Chordata; class Lepidosauria; order Squamata; family Viperidae; genus Bothrops; species Bothrops alternatus. The sequence goes on along the minus strand of JARGCV010000018.1, from coordinate 2,028,568 downwards.
GGGACGCTCCTGCTGCATCCCTGAAGATCTTCTCCTGCCTCGCTATCTCTCTCTGCTTCTCCAGGTCTGCTACCTTGGCTTCAAGGGAAAGAACCTGTTCCCTGAGAGCCAGGAGCTCATTGCACCGATCACACACCCAAGACTTCTGTCCAGCAGACAGATAGTCATACATGTGACACTCAATACAAAACACTGGGAAGCTCCCCTCCGTCTGCTGGCTATCTATCTCCATTTCTTGTTATTATATGTTTGCTGTTATTATTATACTAGTTATTATTTAAAAAACACACAGCTTTTTTGGGTTGTTCAAATTTTTTGTTTTGGTCTCAGTTTACTTTTTGGATTTTTTTTTCTTACTTGTTTTAGGATTTTATCACGGGCCGTCAGGGGTGCGATGGCTGCTAAAAAAAGGTGAATTTGTAATTAAACAAGAAACCCCACAAACTTACCAGGGCTCAGCAGGTTCCTTGCCCCACAAGGAAGAGTTAGCTGCTTGCTCCCAGCTACCAGGGATTAGCCAGCAGGGGGGCTGCAGCAGAAAGCTCCACCCCCTCCAAACCTGTGCTGAGGGCAAACTTTAGAAGAAAGGGGAAGGAGAAACCTCTTTTATGGCTTCTAATAAAAGAAAAAAAGGTGAGTTTGTAATTAAACCAGAAACCCCACAAACTTACCAGGGCTCAGCAGGTAATTCTTCCCAAGGTTCCTGCCAAGTTCTCTAGTCCCCTTTTATTTCCTGTTTTAATTCCTTATTTGAAAGAGCTCTGCCCAAGCAAAAGCAAAAGCAACTGCCTCTCTGGCCCACAAAGAAGAGTGAGCTGCTTGCTCCCAGCTACCAGAGTTAGAATAGAAGGAGATCGGGAAGGCAGCTCATATAGCCTCCTGCCTCTGCACCTGGCTCCTTGAGCACGTCATCAGCCCGTTGATTGTATTAATCCGTATTGTGCAGAGTTGTTCCGCATCAGGCAAACTGTCTTTGACTCCACTGGTTGTTTTACGATCCTCAAGTGGTCTTTTAGAGCATGTGCAAGCACTTGGCGGGCCGATGACACACTCAAGGAGCCGAGTGCAGAGACAGGAGGCTATATGAGCTGCCTTCCTGATCTCCTTCTATTCTAACTCTGATGACGCCGGCAGCTTAGTGACTCTTCTTAACAACAGGCTTGTTTATATTAAACAGGCTGGTTTATTATATCCTGGTGTTTGTTTTTTCTTTTATTTGTTTAGATGTGTGTGTGTGTGTGTGTGTGTGTGTGTGTGTGTGGTTAATGATATCCGTGAAAATGCGACTCCTGGGTATATTCATGGTATGAAGTAAATAATTTACGATCACCAGGAGATTAAAAAGAATTACTTTAATATAACCTAGCTTTCGTTGGGAACTTCCAACATCATCAGGGTTAAAAGAGCCAGTTAATAAGGTGTCTTAAATAGGATTAGTCAATGCTTGCACTCGGCTCCTAGACCGCGTTACCGGTCCTAGCCGGTTAATTTGCATTCTGTCCGCTGCCAGCAGTCATCGCTCCCATCCAAGGTAGGTGTCCTACATTTTGCCAGAGAAGATCTCAACCGTGGGCATTCCCCATCCGCGGTTCCTCGTATGTCTATGGAATGGGAGGGGAGATGCCTCCCTCCTCTGTATAGCACAAGCGAGTCGTCATTCCGCACCTCCTTCTTTTTTGCATCAACCATCCCTCTTTGTTGTCACGAGCGGTGCTAGGCTCCAAAGCTTTGCTGCTAAATTCCTCAGTTTCTCTGCTGACATAACCGTCGCTCTTCCTCCACCTAAAGGGTGGGGGTCCATTGGAGTGTTTCTGATTCACACTCCATTTCCTTAGTGTCTGTTGTGTTGGACAAAGGTCTATATGGCGGTTAATGGAATTTTTGTCTGAGAACCAAGCTTCTTTTAACAGCCGGCCCCCTTTTTGTAGCATCACTGGACGCAACCCTTGTATTATCAAAGTCAAAACAATGGCCATGCTGTGCCACATGCGTCCAAACTTGGGAGTGTTGTTCACCCCTTTTTATGGCCAATTTGTGCTCGTGTAATCGAGTTTTTAGCTGTTTATCTGTTTCGCCCACATAGTTGCTCTGACAGTTCTTGCAGTCAATCTTATAAACCACCGCCGATTTTTCCGTGGCGGAAAAAAAATCCTATTTAAGACACCTTATTAACTGGCTATGATATTTGTTTTCTGAGGTTTTCGCGGGTGTTTGTATGTAGGTCTTTGGTTGTTCGGGTTTTCTTCTGTGTAGAATCTGAGGTGTCTTGGCGACGTTTTGACAAAGTCCCATTCGTCATCTTCAGGCTGGTGCTTTCGGCTTCGTGCTTCTAGGAGCAATGTGTGATCATAGCTGTTTCTTCCTTTTAACTGCCAGTGGGGGTTTGAACTGATTGGCTGGGAGCTTGGCTCTGTTCTGATTGGGTAGAGGTGTGTTCTGATTGGTTAGGGGCTTGGCTGTGCTCTGATTGGCTGGGGGGTTGGCTGTGTTCTGATTGGCTGGGGGAGTGTTCTGTTTCGGTGGGGGCTTTGTTGTGCTCAGGTTAGTCTGAGTTGCAGGGGGATTAGAGATGGTGAGCTGCATTGTTGTTTAGCTTCACATTCGTGGTCGTGCCTCATCTTCATGGTGGGTTTTCTATGAAAACAAATATCTTACCTCTACTCACTCTTCACCTCAAACTCAGTAACAAAATCTACCCAGCACTCTGGGACAAATCCAAACAATTAGTCCTCTGGAGAGCCGAAACAGAAACCTCCCATAAGACAGACACACAAACCAACAAACTCCACAGACTAGAAAAAATGCCAAAAGCCCAACCCCCCTCCACAGCAACTCATGAAACGTACACAAAATATCAGACAGAACGTTCACCACAGCAGAAACCAATGTCCTTTCCAAAGGATTCAACTTTGCAGTCGCCCCCAAATGCATCCCCACTGAAAACATCATATGCGGAGGTGAAGCTACCCTAACCAAAATCAGCCCAGATGAAGCCAATAAAATCAGACTTGAAGTCGCCAACATCCTCCTCTCCAGCAATCCACCTAGATGCAACTTACACAAAGAAGAACAAAAAGCACTCGCCAATCTGAGGAAAGACAGCAACATTATCATTCTCCCAGCAGACAAAGGTAACACCACGGTAGTGATGAACACATCAGACTACCAAGCCAAACTATCCAACCTACTCCAAGACTCCACTTACAAACCTCTAAACACAGATCCCACCATCTATCTGGAAAAAACCATCAAATCCAAAATAAAAGCCTCTCCCATCAGTGAAGAGATGCAACAAAGAATTATCCCCAGAGAGAAATCATCCAGATGCCCCAAGCTCTATGGCCTCCCCAAGATTCACAAAGAACGAACACCGCTCAGACCCATAGTCAGCTCCATAGGCTCACCTCTACAGAATCTTGCCAAATTTCTCGCCAAACAACTTCATCCCTACACAGAATCCATCTCCGCACACGTACAAAACTCACTCCACTTCATAGAAACAATAAAGAAAGAAAACCTACAACTCATAAGCTTCGATGTCACATCCCTTTTCACCCAAGTGCCTATCAAAGAAGCCTTGACAGCTATCCAAAACAAATACAACCCTCCTAAGCACATCCTAGATCTGACCAACCACTGCCTAACCAACACATACTTCATCCACAATGGACAAAGATACAAACAGATAGAAGGAGCACCTATGGGATCACCCCTCTCACCTGTCATCGCAAACCTATACATGGAACCAACGCCTTAGACAAATCTGAACACAAACGCAAACTCTGGCTCAGATATGTAGATTACACTTTTGTAATTTGGCCACATGGGAAAGAAAAACTGGACAACTTCCTCACACATCTCAACAGTCTACACCCCAAAATATAATTCACGATAGAAATGGAAGCTAACAATCAACTCCCCTTTCTGGATGTCCTAATCTACAAAAAACCCAATGGCTCCCTAGGACACACCATCTACCGGAAAAAAACACACACCAACCGCTACTTAAACGCACAATCCCATCACCACCCTGCACAGATCAACTCCGTAGCCAAGACCCTCATATCCAGTACCAAACGCCTAGCCGACAAAAACCACCTGAAAACTGAAATACACACTCTCACAAACGTATTAATCTCCAATGGATTCCAAAGATATACAATTACCAAGCTAATCCGAAGGGAAACACCCGCCAAGAACCGAGACATAGAACAGTATAACATCGCCCTCCTTCCCTACATCAAAGGCACCACAGATTAAATCAGCAAAATTCTCCACAAACACAATATCAAGACAGTCTTCAGCACCGACCAAAAAATAGTCAACATCTTAAGAAACCCCAAAGACATGATCCAGCTAGAAAACCAAGGAGTCTATGAAATACCATGCAAAATCTGCCCAGCCACATATATTGGACAAACTAATAGGAGAATAAATGCATGCATCGCAGAGCACAAGAACGCAGTCAGAAAAGAAGAAAAAACTTCCTCCCTCTTCCAGCACCTTAAAGCTACAGGACATGAAATTGATTTTGAAGGAACCAAACTTATCTCCAAAACTGAAGAAGAGAATAATTATGGAACCCATCGAAATAGAGAAACACTCCCACAACATGAATAAACATGATGATACCTCCCGCCTACCAGACATCTGGAAACTAGCCCTAATCAACAAACAAGTCCTAGCCACGAAAACTGACACCGGACCCAGAACAACACAGCACACCACCACCATTCACCCTCACCAGACCCAAACCCAAAACCAAACCTCAGATGAAATGCAACCACCATCGAGAAGCCAAACCATGACAACATCACCAGCTTCTGAACCTCCCTCTGACCCCCACACAAAGCAAACGGACACACGCCATGAACACAGAGCTAGACCGCAAACTCGGAGCCAAACCAAAACCTGATATGTTACATCACAGCCTTCTGCTCTGGATATCACATCACAGAACTCAGGAGGTTACAACGCTAAAGCTCAGGATGTTACAACACAGCCTACCACCCAGGATGTTGCAACACAGAACTCAGGATATCACTACACTAGATCTCAGGATGTCACCATACAGCCCATTACCCAGGTCGTTACAACACAAAAGACTAATGGGCACACAGCTAGCACCTCAACTACTCAGGATGTTATAAAACAGCCGAACAATCCGCAAACAATAACTCCAACACAGCCTACCAACCTACCTACAGCAACTAAACCAGGACTACACACACACACACCAATATTTATAGAGAGTCGGCAACTCGGATCACACTATATATGTGTGTGTGTGTGTGTGTGTGTGTGTGTGTGTGTGTGTGTGTGTGTGTGTGTGTGTATATATATATATATATATATATATATATATATATATATATATATATATATATATATATATATATATATATCTGACAGTGTGAATGTTTTTTTTTAATTTGCAATGTATGTTTACCTTAACTGCCTTCAGGCATTGCTTTTCTATTGTGTAAAGAACTGAGGGAGTTGTTTAGTCCTGCCCAATACATCATTCCTCTTTGTCAGTCCTTTATAAGTGAGAACAAATTTCTGAAGCCAAAGGTTCCTTGGGAATTTGAATCTGCTTACATTCATTCCCACAAGTTCCCAGTAAGGTTTGACAGGCTTGGAACTTAGTTATCTTCTTAAACTTGAATATGTTAGCTATGCATAATTTCTATCCTTCTCTAAGTGAAGAAAGTAATTTTCCTGATTGTCCAGATGCGAGCTTCTGCAAAACCTGGGTTCAGTTCAGCCTGAATGTTAAGACTTCAGAAGCACATTGAAAACCAAATGCTGCTTTCCTTTCCTGAACACAATGACCGTACTTCATATCACTTACGCACATGTGCTCCGATGAATCATGAGATTGTCACTCCTAATAGGCTTCTTGGGGAAGAAGTTTGGCAGGCATCTTCATAAAAGCATGCATGTTTTGACTTATATCTTCCTGGAGTTTCAAAATATTATTAACATCTTCTACCCTGCCTCCTGCCTGTGAAATAATGTCATTTGTGCAAATACATTTAGTATTTAGTGCTCACATCATATTTCAAATCCTGAAAGTATCTGTCTTTTAAAAGAAACAGGCCAAAAAATGGAAGTTATTACCACTGCTGCTTTGGAAAGAATTCAGCCCCCACCCTCTTTATTGTTTCTTTGGCTAAAGCATTCCCATCCATCTTAAGTTAAAAGCTCTTAAACAGAGTCCCCCCCCCTAACCATTGCCACATGTTTAAGACCTCTTATATTAGTGTCACTATCAAATGTTTGAGATTGCATGATAAAAATAAAATTAATTGCTATGTCTTTCCGACTTAGCTTCATTCATTCCTGTTTCATTCAGTCATCTGTGAATTTCAAATCCTAATGCTGCTTTCTCTAGCTTTGACCAGTATTCACAGGAATAATTCACAAGGACCATCTGCTTGCTATAAAGTCATTGCATTCTTGGTTTCATAAGTTTGTAATTTCCATTTTAAGATTAATGTCTATAATCTTTTTTTTTGATGTGACAATATCCCCACACCAATATTTTACCCCAGCTTTGAAATTACAAAAGACTAGTTGATCCTTTGACCACATTATTTTACTAAGACTTTAACAGATCTATCTCTATTTCTCATGGGAACAGAAAGTGATTACATAGTGAAAGTGGGAATTATGTGGAGTTGTTAAGTAGCCACTTTTTTCACCTGTAAAATTGTTAAAAGTGAATTGAAACAGAGACATCAGCAGGTTTCTGGGCTATGTCATCTCTGAAATGACATGAATTTCTTCAGTTCCATTTCTGCATTGTTCTGTATGTACTTTTACATTATATATACAACTAGTTGATTATGTGCCATCAAGTCTTTGTCAATTCTTAGCAAGCACAAAATTTTCTTCATAACCTGGTTTTTCAGGTCTTATAAAGGTGTACTCATCACTGCTATACCTATTTAACTTGCTGCTGGTCCTTCCTTTCTTTTTTGTTTCACTTTCCCTAGCATTAGACCTTTCTCCAGAGAGTTACCGGTAGATCTTCACATTTAGGAAGGAGGATAATTTTCAACAAGTCATTTGTGTGTCGAGTGAGAATTCTGAGTTTATTTGTTCAATGAGCCATTATTTTGTTTTGGCTATCTACAATATTCTCAGGAGTCTTCTTCAACTCCAAAGTTCAAAAGTATCTATTATCCTTACTTTTACTTTACTTTACTTTATTTAAATTTCTATGCCGCCCTTCTCCTGAGACCCAGGGCGCTTACAACAATAATACAATAAAATTTAATTTACCAATGACAATCAACCATCCAATCCAAAACACATTCATTCAATCCGAAACACATTCATACAACACACAATCACAATCAACACACAGTCACTGATGGAGGCACATTCCTAGGCCCAGGGGCAGAGTACAGTTCATACGCCCCAAGCCTGTCGGCATAAATAAGTCTTCAGTAATTTCCGGAAAACTAGGAGGGAGGAAGCAGTGTGAACCTCTGTGGGAAACTGGTTCCAGAGGGCTGGGGCAGCGACGGAGAAGGCCTTTGCCCTAGGCCCCGCCAGATGACATTGCCTAATAGACGGGACTCGTAGGAGGCCAACCCTATGTGCCCTAACTGGTCGTTGGGATTAGTGTCCATTGCTTTCTCTGTGGTGAGATCAGTGCACCATTGGGAGACAAAAGAACAGCTTAGGGATAGATCTTCATGGAGGAATCCATCTATGTGTTCAGTAGGACTTAATGGCACATAATCAATAAATATACATATATTCACACAGAGTTTCAAATATTTTCTATAGAAAAGTTATACTGCCAATCAAAATCTTATCTTGTGAATTAGAGAGAAGCACTGCAAAGCTCTTAAATGCATCATGTAAAGTGTTGCATATGCATGAATTTCCTCCATAATTTAAACTATCATGAATTTAGGGTTAGGGTTAGGGTTACACTTAAATGAGAATATGTATAACTGAGTATAGCAATCTTATTTCCCAATACTACTGAGCTAAGTATATGTTTTTCTGAGTAGCGCTCACTATTATTCACTTACTGTACATATCCTATGATAGTCCCGCATATTTTCACATTCTTGCTCTTTCCATGCAATCTGGGATTAACAGCGGATCAAGGAGGCTCATGTTTATTCAGATAGGAAAGGTGAAAAATTTAATAGCCAAACATCTAGGCAGTCCTCATTCTGCTATGTGGATTTTGTCTCTAAATGAATATGTATTATGACTGAGACAAAATGAGTTGGTTTGTGAATGGAGAAGGTGAAAATAGATGGAAAAGGGCCTGGGCCTGGTGTGAAAATAGAAATTTCCATTTGTCCCAGTGCGGTGACCTATACATTGAGGAAGGAGCAAAGACATTGTTAATTTCCTCTTGAGCTTTGGCTACCAGGTGAAAAACACTCTTATTGACTAGGCAGCTATGAAATGAATTTCAGAAGTTGGGTAAAGAATAAAAATAATACCATCCTCTTAGTGTTCTGCAATTCTCTTACAAATTGCAGGTAGTATATTAATATACAGGTAGTATATTACTACCTGTATAGTAGTAATATACTACTATACAGGTAGTATATTACAACAGGTAGTATATTACAACAATTCATTTAGTTCAAATTACAATGGCACTGAAAAAGGTGATTAATGACCTTTTTTCACACTTATGACCATTGCAGCATCCCCATGGTCACATGATCAACATTCAGACACTTAGCAGTTAACTCATATTTATGACAGTTACAGTGTCCTGGAGTCATGTGACCACCTTTTGTAATCTTTTTATTTTATTTTTTTATAAACAAGTTTTATTAATTTTCAGTTTTATATCCAAGTGTTTAGGAAGTAGCGTGGTGATTAGGCAATCAATAGTCCAATAACAAACTCTTTCATATATATCTCAGATTACATCATCAAAGATTCCCTCTCTCTTTCCCTTGGCTAATATATCACATTCAAATTAATACATTTCTAATTATAGCTCAATCAATTAAAACACTTATCAATATTGTTGATGATGTTGAGACTCTAGAAAGAGTACAGTGAAGAGCACAAAGATGATTAGGGGACTGGAGGCTAAAGCATATAAGGAAAGGCTGCTGAAATTGGGTATGTCTAGTTTAATGAAGAGAAGGACGAGGGGGGACATGATAGCAGTATTCCAATATCTCAGGGGCTGCCACAAAGAAGAGGGAGTCAAGCTATTTTCCAAGGTGCCTGAAGGCAGGACAAGAAGCAACGGATGGAAACTAATCAAGGAGAGAAGCAACCTAGAACTAAGGAGAAACTTCCTGATAGTTAGAACAATTAACCAGTGGAACAACCTGCCTCCAAAAGCGGTGAATGCTCCAATATTGGAAGTTTTTAAGAAGAGATTGGACAGCCATTTTTCTGAAATGGTACAGGGTTTCCTGCCTGAGAAAGGGATTGGACTAGAAGATCTCTAAGGTCACTTCCACCTCTCAACTCTATTATTATTATTATTATTATTATTATTATTATTATTATTATTGTTATTGTTATTGTTGTTGTTGTTGTTGTTGTTGTACTTATTATTATTATATTTTAAGTTATACATATCCATGTCCTGTTTTTAATTTTTACCCAATTTCAATAACAGTATTCCAATTTAGCCTTTAGTATCCATAATATTCAGATTTCAGGTAACCCAAATTTCCCTTATTTCATTACAGAATAGTTGTCATATCTAAAATACACATATTGTTTACTTAAATACCTTCTTACTTTATTTCACAAATATATTCTATTTCTCATCCTAGTACCTCATCACTGACTAATAAAATATCCTTTATTGTCTCAATCCAACTTCCATATTATTATTCAAAACTATATTCTAATAACTAATTTTCATTTCCCTTATAAATCTAAGTCCTAAATATTAAATCAATTAATATCTTTAAGAGTCTCCTTAACCCATTAAGTAAGATTTTAGGCTCTTCTGTTATAAGCCAAAAAAAAAATTTCCATTTTTTTAAAGTCTAACTCTAGCTTTCTTTTTTTGCCAAACTGGCTTCCATACCAGTGCCTCTAGATCCTCAAGTGGCTCTCCTTTCATTCCTACACTTGTTATTTGAATCAAGGGAGACCATCCAATTATCATTTTTTCAAAGGAACTGGCCCCTTTATCATCATTGAACTAATAGTTTAAATCTCCATGTTTGGTTTAGAATATTTGTCGTCAGTTCAATCTGGTCTTCTTCTTCCGGTTTCATCTGGCTTGAGTAAAAAGTCATGTCCAATGTTGTAATTGTTGTTGGATTGTCTAGGTTATCTAGATTCTCAATGTGTTGTACTTGTTCCATCTTAATGTTGCTTTCTTCGGTTTCTGTTGCTTTTTGAATTGCAGATTCTTTAATTGAAATCAGAGTTTGACTATCAAAGTTCTCAGTAGATTGTCCTTGTTGTTCTATGAAATCCTCTTTGATATTAATTTGGTCTTCTATTGCTTTTTGGGTTGTAGGTTCATCCCCTGGAATCTGGGCTTCATTTTGTAAATTTAAAGTGGCACCTTTAAATTTGGAATTTAAAGTCTGGAATTCATTAGCTCAGTAGCTTCAAGGATTTTTTCTAGTATACGTTTATAGTTAAGTTGTGGTTAGTATTCCTCCATTTCTATGGTGTTTACAGATAGTCCTTTAGTGGAGACTATTTTTAATAATAAGAGTCAGTGAATGTCCATCTCCACTATTCCTAGAAGTTGTTTTCACCACCCAAATTCTTATCTTTTTTAGATAGTACCAAGGACAAATCTAGGTAATAAGCAGTTCTCACAGTAAAAAAAAAAATCACTTGCTATTCCAGGCTTCACCACAAGATGTCCCCGTTAACATGTAAGGTCTTTTTCCAAACTCACGTTAGGCTTTTATCCAATTTAATTTTTTTCCCCAAGTTAACAAGTGAATAAAGTGACAGGTCCCCGTAGAAATGGGAACTTTTTGGGACCCCAAATATCCAAAAGGTGCAAGTCCGGTTATTTAGTTGATTAGTTTAGTTGTTCTTTTCTTTTCTTTTTCAAAGCTTTATTTTCCCAAAGTATGCAGACGCCGCCATATTAAAAGGGGGGAAGAAATTTCAAGAGGCTTTTACAGGAAGATAGTTGGGATACAAGAAAGGTAAGGTAGGGTCTCACCCAATTCCTCCACAGTGCTTTCATTTTGCTTGGTGGTGATTTTGGCTTTCGGCTGGTACGGCTTAGTGATCGGCCATGTTAATGGCCAATCTTTTCTCCGTCGATCCAAAGGAGCTGCCTCAGATCAAACGGAAGAGCTGCCACCCTTCCGTGATCTGTTGAGGGTCCTCCTCACAGTCGTCACCCCTCCAGGGTGACTTTCGATTCTTTTCAGGGTCTCCCAATGAAGGAAAACTGGACGGCGGAGAGAGCGCTCCCATGCATGTCCACCGGCACCATGATCACAAACCAGAAGCCCTTTTGTAATCTTCTGACAAGCAAAGACAATGGGGAAGCCAGATTCCCTTAACAGCTATGTGTCAAGGGTGAAAATTTGGCAGCTATGTGCCTCTTTGTTTTTATCTTTCCCTTAGAGTAAGTGGGGGGAGGGAGATGATGCTTTTGACTGGGTTAGTTATAAAAATGAAACCTCTTCAGTTCTTCAGATGTTTGCTGAGAGATGACTGTTTGGAAACCTTTCAAGGATATTCTAGCAGGTGTGAAGAAGATAGCAGATGGTTCCCATAAAAAGAGTATTAGTTTACATGAGCTACATGAACATCTGGGGGGTTTGGCTGGGAATGTCATTGTTATATGCTATGGTTGGATGCCTTGGGATTTTAGAATTAGTTTTCCTTTGCCTATACCAGGGGTAAGCAACCTTGGCTTTTTTATGACTCGTGGACTTCAACTCCCAGAATTCCTGAGCCAGCATTGTGGCTCAGGAATTCTGGGAGTTGAAGTCCACGAGTCATAAAAGAGCCAAGGTTGCCTACCTCTGGCCTATACCATGCCCTGTATTCAATAAACCAGTAAGCTTTTCAGAAATAACACTAATCCTGGACTTTTATTTGGATATTTGAGCTATTACTAACTTAACAAGTGCAACGATTCACTTAACAACTGTGACCAAAACATCGTAAAATGGGGAAAATTCACTTAACAAATGTCTTGCTTAACAACCAAAAATTTGGGCTCAGTTGTAGTCATAAGTCAAGGACTACAATTTTGCCTCTGAAATATTTTGGTGTCTTGAGCATCATATTGGGGAAAAGTGTAAAAAGAACTTGCAATGAGAAGCAAAACTGGACTATAAATAATTTCTCTTCCCTCTGATTGATACTAACATATTTAATAATTATGAAGAGATGGACATTGGATATACAATCCTAAATTGGGTTATTCATAAGTTAATCTCATTTATTTATACCTAATCACATTTACTGGGAAGTGACCTCAATGAATTCAATGGAGCAAAGTTCTGTATAAACAGATTGTACTGTTAAATCTTGTTTACTAATCTTGCTGCAAAGATGGAGAAACTGGAAGTCTTTTTGAAATCGGGAGAAAAAAATCTTGATGAGAAAATCCTATTTAGTAACCCAGTTTATCTAATGTATTAGATGAATCTCTTTTTAATGTCTAATTAAGATGCTGATAACTTTAACAACCACACTTATTTAAAACAAAAATCTTCCTTTGGGATTCATCTTACATTCTCTTATTGCTCATATTTTTTTTCAATCTTTCCCAATATTAAGACATTTTCTCAAGGGGGTTGATGATCTGGTAGAGATACTTTTACTCACAGTTTATCAAGTGGTTCCTAAGAGATCTCTTTCCTAAGACACCTACCTACTGTATGTAGAATCATTCTCAAATGACTGGAGATAATTCATAGTTTATTTGTAGTAGCCAATGCTTCCCTTGAATTATATTATTTTTTTTATGCAGTGATGTATGGAAGAAAGTAAGGCATTCCTTAAGGAGACAATAATATTATTCAAGGTAATGACAACCAGTGGAAATATATTTTTAAAAATATTTTAAACAAACAGTGCTCAAAACCTACTGTTTAATAATTTATTCCAGATTTTTGGCTCAGGTTAACATCAACTATCTGTAATTACCCAAGCCTTCATTTTTACTTTTTTGGACAATAGGAATAAAACAATATTTATGTTTCTCCAATTCTCTGGCCTATCCTCCATGATTTTTCAAAGATCATATTGCATGGCATCATATTACTGCTCTTGTAATCCCTTGCCAATAAAGAGGAGGACCAAAAAAGGGAAGAGGTAGATGCTATCCCTAAAACAAAGAAATTTTTAAATCAATTTTAAGAATAACAAATAACATTTTCAGCTGAAACACAGACAAAATTTGATTGTAGCATTAATGTATTTTTTAAACCAGTCCTACCATTCAGCCTAGTAAAAAAGGTCAGTTCTAGATGGACTATTCTAAGTACTAATACATGGCAGCTGCTCAAATGATAAAGGTTTGGTGGAAGTCAATAACATCCCCCACTTTTTTTGTCTTGGCATTTATTTATTTATTTTCAGAGCTAGACTTGTGAAACTACCTGGGTATATTTATGTGCATATGCATGCTTAGTATTGGCTTAAATGTTCTCTTCAAAGCTTGAGCCAAAATTATTTTAAGGCACATTCCATCAACATAAATGCATTTCTGAAATAAATATGACTTGTTTCATGAAATTTTCATAGTGACAATCTGGACTTTAGAGTCTACCTATAAGGATCTATGCATCCATCAGTTTTCTTCCACAACCTTCCTTTCAAACATCAATAATAATAATAATAATAATAATAATAATAATAATAATAATAATAATAATAATAATAATAATAATAATAAGTTGAGAGTTGGAAGTGACCTTAGAGATCTTCTAGTCCAATCCCTTTCTCAGGCAGGAAACCCTGTACCATTTCAGAAAAATGGCTGTCCAATCTCTTCTTAAAAACTTCCAGTGTTGGAGCATTCACAGCGTCTGGAGGCAGGTTGTTCCACTGGTTAATTGTTCTAACTGTCAGGAAGTTTTTTCTTAGTTCTAGGTTGCTTCTCTCTTTGATTAGTTTTCACCCATTGCTTCTTGTCCTGCCTTCAGGTGCTTTGGAGAATAGCTTGACTCCCTTTTCTTTGTGGCAACCCCTGAGATATTGGAACACTGCTATCATGTCACCCCTTGTCCTTCTCTTCATTAAACTTGACATTCCCAATTCCAGCAACCGTTCTTTATATGTTTTAGCCTCCAGTCCCCTAACCATCTTTGTTGCTCTTCTCTGTACTCTTTCTAGAGTCTCAACATCTTTTTTACATCATGGTGACCAAAACTGGATGCAGTATTCTAAGTGTGGCCTTACCAAGGCGTTATATGTACTCAAAACATCTTTCTTACAGTTATCCTTCAATGCTCTATAAACCTTTAATATCTGCAGTATCTGCACATATTTGATAATCTGTGGTTTTAATAGGTTTTTCTATTTGGCAAAAGTTTTCTTGATTTTTGCCTTATGCTGATGTAACACATTCTCTATTTTTTCTAGTACTAGGTTTTAGTAGCATAGTATTCAGCTTGAGATTGATAGAGTATGGACTTTTATAAATATTTGATACAATCCCATGTTTTAAAAAATATTTTACTTATAGCAACTTCAAAATATGCTTTCTTAACTCTTATAGCTTCTAGCGACATTAAATTGATGTGAAGAAATACATCATTTATGGAACAATACAAACTACTATTCCATTTTTGATGATAGATACTATATCATATAATAACACTGAAGCAAAAATAGCTAAACAGTAACTCAAAGACAGAAGAATAAGAAATTTGTTTCTGCACACATTTTAAAGAGGTGTTATGCATATATGAAATAATGGCAGACCTAGACCATTGTTTAAAATTGAGAAATTGCACTGTGTTACCCATAACAATCTCCACTGACCCTCAATTCATATGATGACATTTCACAGATGATGGTGGTAGATGGTAAGTGGATCAAGACTTTTTTTTCTTCTGTCTTTTCCATATAAATATAGGATGACTCTAGTACTAACAGCTAGGGTTATTTTCAGAATTAATTCCTTGTGAAATTCAGCACAAACCATATGATAGAAACCTCTCATATGAAAGAAGTACAACAAAACCTGTAAGGGGTCAAGGTTACCTGAGGAATCATCTCACCCCTATGGGACAGACTCGAGTCACTCATGTTGGCAGAGAAGGCATGATGGAGATCTTATCAGTCAAGAAATTTTGGCGGCAGAGTCCAGGAGAAGGCCTTCTCTGCCATGGTCCTGGCCCTTTGGAACATCTTGCCCCCTGAGATAAGATTGGCTCCTACCCTCCTAACCTTCTGCAAGAGCCTAAAGACCTGCATCTGCCAGTTGACCTGGGCCCCAAGAGGAGAGTACCATACCGGAGATGAACTAAGAACAGATCCCACTTCCCCTGCGAATTTTGCTCCCTCCCCTCCCAACTTTTAATTATAGTTTTGAATTTTTATTATTATGGCTTTATCACTTTTAATGTTGTAAGCCGTTCAGAATCACCTTGCAGCAAGTTGGGTGGCAAATAAATGTAATAAATAAATAAATAAGATTTTACTCTTTCCTAAATTTTGAAAATTATTCTTCTGTTCCAAAAAAATAAAAAAAAGCTTCTTATAGTTCAGCCCAACATTTAAAAAAAAAGAAAAAATAATTCACTCTTGAATTATGCAGGCTGTTGCAATTAAAGTGTTAATTATGAAACATGTGACATATTTTTCTTAATGGTGGAGTAGTTGCCAAGTTCAAGGTTCAAAGATTAGTGATAGATGGCTAGATGTTAGAAGTTCCATTTAGAAACTAGCCAGTAGTCAATTCTTTTTTTTCTCAGTACTATAAATTTTGTTAACACAGTTACTATACTCTGTTTTGTAGTTCCGTTTTGCTTGGCACTTAATAGGCTATTTGGTTTAAATGTTTTAATATAGACCTGTAGCACTTAATTACAGGGGGAAAAATGTATAAGCTAATATTGGCCTATGTGAATTTCATATATTGCTGCAGGAAAGGTTACGGACTTCATTTATGGAGGTTTTCAAGTATAGATTATTTGAGTTACAGGATAACTCATATTATCATGTATGATAACTGCAGCTCCTAATGAAGGATGATTTATAGGAAGTACTTATCACAAAAAAAGGTCATTACAAAAACCAGAAGACTGATATAAGGGAAACTGACAGCCCAGGGCTACTATAAGTCTATTAATAGAAGGTGAGCAATTGATGCGTACAAGAAATGAGATGCTTTACAGAAAATACATAGAGGAATAAGTCAGAATAGTTTAAGAAAATTATTTAATATGGAATTTGGGAAAGTCAAAGATATGCAAGAACATAATATATTAGAGTTGGCTGGGAAACTGTATGAGAATGGTGAAAGAGATCAAGGGGTTTAATTCTTTGTAGCCTAACTTAAGCATATAGTCCTTTTATGATACTTTAGCAATAAGGACTGAAGGAGAATTAACATTAAAAGAATTAGGGCTATAATATTTGAACCATAACAATCTGAAGGGCCACTAAGTGGTCCTGAGATTGAAGATGACAGCAGCGCATTTGCTGCCATCTAGTGACCATCTGGAACTTTTCAGCCCAGCTATAATACCACTTTTTTAGTTTAGAAAGGAAGTCATACAGGAAAATAATTATCAAATGAAGAAACATCATGAATATTTAAAATAGCAAAGAATATATAAAAATAGAATTGCTGAAAATGCAAGCGGGTGTTTGTTCTACTTGGAAAGCAGAATAATTTAAGATAAATTCTTTTTCTAATTTAGACAAAAGGTGAAGCAACAATCGGCAAGGAAGTGTCTAATGAGAAAAGTTGCATTTTTAAAACTGTACATAACAAAAAATGTTAAAATATGATAGACTGGGTATGAAGCTATGTCAATTATGGAATAAGCCCTCCTTAAACAATTAAACCTAAATGACAAGAGATTTAGGTCCTGATGAAAACAATATTAATTGATGAGATACTCAAAATACTTTAGTAATATCTGGAGTGCCCAGATTTAGATAAAGGTCAAAATACAACTAAGAAGTGCTTTGATTGCATTTGGGTCAATAAAAAAGGGGGGGAAATGACATTGCCATAGGTGTATACTATAGGCCACCCAACCAAACACAGGAAATAGATGAACATTTTGCTAGTCAGTTAACTAATCTATGTAGGAAGCACATCACAATAGTAATGGGGGACTTTAACTATCCTGACATCAACTGGGAGACAAACTCTGCACCAAGTGGAAGATCAAACAGATTCTTCACAAACCTAGTAGACAACTTTGTCTCCCAAAAAATAGAGAAGGGAACTAGGGGATTAGCCATTTTGGACCTAATTCTCACTAACAGAGATTAAATGATAGAAGGTGTTGAAGCCATAGGAACCTTGGGAGGAAGTGATCATGCAATATTGGAATTCAACATTATGGAAGCACAAGCAATAGAATACAGTCAAACTAGAGTCTTGGACTTCAAGACTTCAAATTTCAATAAACTTAAAGACAGTTTGGGAAGGATTCCATGGATGAGAATCCTCCAGGGGAAAACAACTCAAGAGGCTTGGGAAATTTTGAAAAGTGAGATAATAAAGGCCCAGTCTAGCATAATACCAACAAAGAGGAAAAATAACAGTTCTCAAAAGAAACCAGCATGGCTGCATAAGAACTCTCTGATCAATTGAAAGATAAAAAGGACAAGTATAGAAAGTGGAAAGAGGGACACATAACTAAGTCAGAATATCAGCAAATAGCCCAAGCCTTCAGAGATGAAGTGAGGAAAGCTAAGGCTCAAAATGAACTAAGGCTTGCAACCAAAGTCAAAACTAACAAAAAAAGCTTCTTTCAATATGTAAAAAACAAGAAAAAAGTGAAGGAAATGATTGGTCCATTAGTGGGTAAAAGTGGCAAGAAGGTGACAAGCAACAGGGAGAAAGCAGAACTATTTAACTCGTTTTTCGTATCTGTCTTTACACAAAGGGAAAAAACAGACAAATCTATCAAAAATAGTGCCATAAAAAACAAAATAGAAATACAAGTTAAGATAGGCAAGAAAATGGTAAGTGAACATCTGTCCAGCCTAGACGAGTTCAAATCACCAGGACTAGATGGATTACACCCCAAGGTTCTCAAGGAACTGGCAGATGTGATCTCAGATCCACTGAACTATATTTTTCAAAGATCCTGGAGCACTGGGGAACTACCAGAAGACTGGAAAAGAGTTGGTGTAGTTCCCATCTTCAAAAAAGGAAAAAAATGGACCCAGGAAATTACAGACCTATCAGCCTGACCTCAATATCTGGGAAGATTCTGAAAAAGATAATCAAACAATGAATCAGCGAACACCTAGAGGCAAACAAAGTCATTACTAAAAGCCAACATGGGTTTGTCAAAAACAGATCATGCCAGTCAAATCTTACTGCATTCTTTGACCAAGTGACAAAATTAGTGGACCAGAGGAATGCTGTGGATATACTTTACTTGGAGTTCAGTAAGGCATTTTACAAAGTAGACCACAACCTACTACTTGATAAGATAGAAAAATGTGGGTTAGACAGCATCACCAGCAGATGGATCCGTAGCTGGCTGACTGGCCATACTCAGCTTGTGGTCCTCAATGGAACCACATCTACATGGAGGGAAGTGTGTAGTGGGATGCCCCAGGGCTCTGTTCTGGGCCCAGTGCTCTTCAACCTCTTCATCAATGATCTGGACAAGGGGATAGATGGGGAACTCATCAAATTTGCCAATGACACCAAGCTGACAGGAATAGCCAACACTCCAGAAGACAGGCTTAAGATACAGGAGGATATGGACAGACTTGAACACTGGGCGCTATCTATCAAAATGAAATTCAATGGTGAAAAAAGTAAGGTTCTACATTTAGGGAAGAAAAACCAAATGTACAAGTATAGTATAAGAGGTACCTTGCTCAATAGTAGTAACTGTGAAAGGTATCTCGGAGTCCTAGTGGACAATCATTTAAATATGAGCCAGCAGTATGCTGCAGCTGCCAAAAAAGCCAACACAATGCTAGGCTGCATTAACAGAAGGATAGAATCAAGATCACGTGAAGTATTAATACCACTTTACAATGTCTTGGTAAGGCCACACTTGGAATACTGCATCCAGTTTTGGTCACCACGATGTAAAAAAAGATGTTGAGACTCTAGAAAGAGTACAGAGAAGAGCAACAAAGATGATTAGGGGATTGGAGGCTAAAACATATAAGGAACGGTTGCTGGAATTGAGTAATTCTAGTTTAATGAAGAGAAGGACAAGGGGGGACATGATAGCAGTGTTCCAATATCTCAGGGGCTGCCACAAAGAAGAGGGAGTCAAGTTATTTTCCAAAGCTCCTGAAGGCAGGACAAGAAGCAATGGATGGAAACTAATCAAAGAGAGAAGCAACCTAGAATTAAGGAGAAACTTCCTGCCAGTTAGAACAATTAACCAGTGGAACAACCTGCCTCCAGAAGCGGTGAATGCGCCAACACTGGAAGTTTTTAAGAAAAGACTGTACAGCCATTTGTCTGAAATGGTATAGGGTTTCCTGCCTGAGCGGGGGGTTAGACTAGATGACCTCCAAGGTCCCTTCCAACTTTATCATCATCATTATTATTATTATTATTATTATTATTATTATTATTATTATTAATTTTTTCTCACATTTATTTATTTCAAAGGGCGTTTAACTTCCTGAGGAAACACATCCAGGTCTTTAACATTTATAAAAGGGGGCTTCCAGTTTTGTGCAGTAGTGCAGCAGCCAAGGAATTGCGGAGCTCCATACCCTATGGCTGAGTTCTGCCTGCTAGGGGAGCCTAAATGGGCCTGAAGTTGCCACATAGAGGCAACAAAGAAGGAAGGAAATCTCACCAATTGCGGAGAGATGGCGGTCGATCTGATCGATTTGGGGAAAGCCCTCCAGAAACCAGCAGAAGAAAGGCTAGCTTAACTTCAGAGTCTAGCCCAAGCTACAAGCAGCAGAAACTCAAAAGCAGTACTTTAAGCTGACTGTAAACAATGTATTTGGAATTGGGTGAGAACAGTGGTTTTCTCTCTTCTACTTGAAAATTGATTTTGTGGAAAAAAGAAAAATCCCAAGAAGCAAAAAGTCTCTGAAAGTGAGAAGGGGGGGATCTTTGCCCCACCCTCCTACAGATGGAAGCAGAAAATTAATTTTTTCAGGAGGAACATAAATATACTGAAATGAAATGAATATAAGACTTAATTTGGATAAGTTTGAAATTGGTGGAATCTGTTAAGATTTTCCTTTTAAATCATGAAAATAGAAGTATACAATTGTCTATTACTGACTGGTGCTGACATCTAGTGGTGGATGAAAATATATAACAGCAGTTGCTTTATTACAGGGACTGTCAAAGCCCAGGAAAAGATAACTTGTTTTTGGTGACCTTCAATGTCTTAATAACAGAGAACAGCTGTGACAAAAAAGAAAGAAAACATTTTGGGCTATATACAAAGTGAGAATTATAAACTCTAAAAAAAAGAATTGACGTTTCTGGGTTACAAATGCCAACTCAACTATGACTCTAAAGCTGTCTGCAGAAAAAGGAAAACCCTGATTTTTAGTTATCATGGGAAAACCAGAGATCTGCAGAAAGAATATACCAAGAAAAAACAAATACTTTCCAGAAGAGATCTATGCTATGTTGCAACTAATCCAAACAACAATTGCTTTCAAACACATCTCCAATTTAACTCTACAACACAAAAATTCTCAGAAAATAAAATCAGAGAGTGAGCAGAAAAAAACAGACAACTGAATATGAGACAGAGGAGAGAGATTTCAAGATGGAACTTAATAATAGAAGAAAGTATGACTTAACCCAGATGGAATTTTTTGGGGGGTTATATGATGTTCCACAAGTCAGGCACTGTGACAGAAAAGACATGTTTCTGAAGTCCTATAAGATGCCATTATGTAACTGAAATAATGCCCCTCTGTTCAACCTAATGGAATGGATAGAAACAACTAGGGAGAGGCAGTCTCACAAATAACTCAGTTTCGTGCCATGGGGGTCTGTATAGGCTTTATCACATACTGATGATACCTCAGACTGTGTCATCTGACAACCTCACTCAGTGGTTGCTTACAGATCTAAATGGGAGTGACGATCATAACAGGCTCTGAGGTATCCCACAGAGAAGTTCCATTATCAATGATGTCACTGCATCAGGCCATACAGAAGGGGGAAGTAGTCTCCACAGGGAGAGTTAAAAAAAAATTGAGGTGGCGGCAATGCGTATGGGATTGAAGCCCCATCCCATATTTAACTGTGTCATGGTTGGGGCTATCATTTTGACTTAAATTTTCCTACAGATTATGAAAATCAAAATTTGGCCTTGATGTGAACACACATTCACCCTTTGTTTTATTAGCTCGTACAGTTATATGCCATGTTGGATTTTAGCTAGACTTACCCAATTTCAAAATATCTGTATTAAACTTATATGGATGGAAACCATTCTGACAAATTGCTGAATGGTGTGCTTGAAAAGGTTTGTGTCATTTCTTGCTTTCTCCACCAGTTTTGTATGACTTTGATTTAGTTTAATTTTGGTCCTGATAACTTTGTGAGCAGCTGAAACATATATCAGAGAGGGACCCCAGTAAGTTGCTCAATCATGATATAATTTAGCCTGGCTAAGAGGCAGTGCTGTACAAAAATCAAATTCCTGTGATGGTCAAACTATCTGTATAGAGGTATAAACTCTACTTATCCAGTTCAGTGATAAAGGGTCAGAGATAATCATCTTCTTCTATATTCTTAATGGAAAAATATGCCTCAAAGGGGACAGGGTTGCAATCCAAAAGGTTTTATCATACTAAGCACATCATTCATAGCCCATCACCTAGAAAATCCTTTATACCGGTCACAGGCATACATTGTACTTTGTAAAATGGTTTTGCTACAGCACCTTCTGAATACTGTGCTAGTTTTTATGATTATTAAATTGTGTAGAGGGATGTTGCCACCCCCCTTAAAGAATGACTTTATTATACCATTTAAAAACATCTTAATAAACTAGATGAGAATTTTTTACTAACAGGAAGAGGTAGAGTTTTTCAAAGTAAATATGGAACAAATTAAGTATTAGTATACAGGGAGAAACTAAGATTGATGATCTTTCAAAACCTTAATTAAAGAAAAAAGAATGCTGCTAAGGCTTACTTGTAAATTCAGCCACATATAATTCAAAGACAAAATTAATTTGCTTTTCTTTATGTGACAATAAACCAACTTTCTATCGATTATGCTTTCCATTTATTTTTCATCAGTACAAATTAGATATATATTTAAACTATCCAGTAAGAAATTGTGTTACTGAAGCTCTGTGCTTGCAATTTTAATTTCTAGAGATGCATAGAAAGGCAGAAGGATCAACACTGTGTTGAAGCAATTTTGTAGTTCAACTGAATTTTGCTATATAAACACTGCATCTGAATTGTTTTAATTAAAGGAAATAAAATAATTAGAGTCATTTTCTCCTGAGCAATTTCCAATGTCCCTCTGTCTAGTCCATGCTTCATATTTTAGTTTAAATGTTATATTCCAATTCACACTTGTATCATGCAATATTTGGTATTTCATTTACTTGTTAATTGAAAGCAGCTTTGAATATGAAATACTATGATCTCAAATGGCAAGTATATCCAAATAATCCCTACAAACTCTGATAATTACATTCTATAGTGCCTGTAGACTGAAGAATATATTCCCCACACAAGTCTTTTACTTACTCTTGTTTTCCAATTGTCTAGTAATCTTTAAATCTGTCTTAAAGAGAATGCATGTTCTTCACCAAGCAATAAGACTTTGTAAATATAGATCTGGGTATTTTAGCAGGATATATTTATTACAATGCAAAAAACAACAGCCTTGCTTTCATTTTTGTGGCGCTGCAATGATATTATACAGTTTTGATCTACAAGAATTGATATAATATGTGATCCCGGAGGTTTTCTTCCCTCCTATTTCTTCCTTCTGCTAAATATCTCAATCCTATTTTTATACTCTAGCTACTAAAGGCCTACAAGGAGAGTAGCAGCATGTCTGAAGGAGAGATTAAAGAAAGAACAGCTGTGTCAGGGTACAACTCTGTGAAATAGCCATCAGCCAGCAGAAAATCATGTGCTCCAGCCAGCATGAGCTGCATGTCAAAGCTCCAGTTTATATCCTATGCATTACTTCTTAATTCCCCATAGGACTGCCAAGTCACCAGCAGTTCAAAGCCTCAGACTTAAGTGCTGAGGTTTAGTGATATTATAGGCTCAGTATTTTATTTATTGTCTATTTATTATTAAATGTATGTCTCACCTTTTGGCTTATACAGGCATTAAAAACAGATTACAACAGAACAAAAACATGAAAAATATAAAACATCAGATTAAAATTAATTAAATTCTAAAATAAAAAAGATTATGGTAATAGTAAGCTTGGTGAAAGTGATCTGTTTAATTTATTCCTTCTCCTCCTAGCTTATTTTCATTGCAATAAAACAATATTTACAACTTTAACACCATAAAAAATCTTTTTGGCTAACTTGGATCAAGAAGTTAAAAAATTCAGATAATAGGAATAATAACTTTCTAGCTATGCCATGTAGGTTTGGTGAAGAATCACTTAATTTTACTAGGAAATAGAACTCAAAATGGATAAAGGATAAATGTGAAGATCAGAGAACTTAAAAACGCTCATATGCTTAAGGAAATTTCAATTTCAATAAAAGTTGAGATTTGCACCCCTTTTAGAGTTTTTCTCAACATCTTGTCAATCTCTCCAAAATATCCAATAAAATTATCAAAGGAATCTCTTTAAGTTTATATATCAGTCTTGAAAAAGCATTGATTAGCATTTATTGAAGTAGCAGTGGTTAGAATGCAGTATTGCATGCTAACTCTGCCGACTGCCAGAGTTGACTCAGCCTTCCAATCTTCCGTGATTGGTAAAATGAGAACCCATATTGTTGGGGGCAATATGCTGACTCTGTAAACCATTAGAGAGAGCTGTAAAGCACTGTGAAGCAGTATATAAGTCTAAGTACTATTGCTTTTCATTTTAATGATATGTAATCTTTCTCACGGTTTCATAAGGATATTTAATCGTCTTTTAATATTAACTTGAGAATAACAATTAGAAATATTTTTGCCTACAAATTAAATGGAATAGGAATAATTGCTAGTAGGCATTAAAAAAATAAACAACATATAAGATTAGGCATATACAAATATTTAGATCCAGAATAGATGAGATTAGCATGCTGGCTATACCTGTCAATGGCATCTTAACAGAAGCTGCAGTTTTTGGCTTCAGTAATAGCTATGTGGTGCCAGGAAAATATGTGTTTGAGTTAAAGAGCTATTAAGGAGGTGAAGATAGAGAGTGAATACTTTTATTACCTATAAAAAACAAAATAGCTTGGGATAATAATACAGGTGAAACTGGACTGGACAATTTCAAAAATAAAACACTTAGAGAAATTTGCATTGATAGATTAAAAGGTTTTATAGAGACCTTTTACAAATTTACAAACTGAAACAAATATTGAATGTACCAAAATAAACTTATCGGTACTTTTATATATACTGTTGTGAGATTGTGTCAATTCCCTAACCAAGACATTTGTTCTGGGCATATTATCCAAGTTACTATAACCAAAGTCAAGCTGACTCTTTTGCCTCTTGGAAATTTTAATAAATTACATTTATAATTGTAATTAATTACAATAAAACAGTTTACCCATAATATATTCATCATTAAATCAAATAGCTTCATCATATTAATTTATATACAATTTTTTATTAGCTGCACAGCACATGGCTATCTATTACTTTCAACAGGGCTGGATGACATCCATTGGAAATATTGGAGTGGAAGATAAAAGACAGCACTGCAAGTCAAATAAAGCTACTACAAACATTTCATTAACAGTGCAACAATAAAATAACCTAGAAAGCAAATTTACACACAAAAGAGCAGTCTCTTCTGAATTAAGCTTAGTACATTCTTTTTTATCATTTTTGTTTACTTTTATTTTTGATGTCATTTATGCTGATAGTTTTATTATGGCTGTTTTAATATTTATTGTTCTGTACACCTTGTAAACCACCTAGGGCTGCATGATTGCTATGGGACATATGTTCAATAGATTAAAAAAAGGTTGTCCAGTCGTGTCTGTCTCTAGAGGCCAGTGTTCTTCTCCATTTCTTAGCTGAGGGAGGTAAGCCACGGGCATGTGGCCAGCATAACTATATGCCAAGGCACACAGAATACTGTTACCTTTCCACTGAAATGATACATATGTATCTACTTGCATTTGCATGCTTTTAAACTGCTAAGTGGGCAAGAGCTGGAGCAGGTAACGGGTACTCACCCCATCACATGATGCTTGGGTCTGGAACCTGGTCTATTAGCTTTCCATCTGATAAGCTCAGCATCTTTAACCACTGAGCCATCATGGCCCCTCAGTAGATAAATAAGCAAACAAACCAATAAGTGAATCATGAAAAAGTTAGTGTACTTTTCTTGGCAACAGTATAAAGTGATTTTCCATTGCCCTTACAATAAAGAGCATTAACAGAGACAAAATCTAAAAAGTCAAGATGGTGGTCAAGACCTGATGACTGAAGACCCTACCCTTTTTCATGGGTTATATGTGTGATGCATGTAAAAGGAGGAGGTAGGCTTCGGTTGTCCTATCTCCATCTTGACTTTATAAACCCCCTTGTGAACATTTCTGCTCAGAGCACAAGACTAATATAGATATGTATTCACACACACACACACACACACACAAAGAAAAGAAAAAGCTTCAGCACATGTAAACCTCTCCTTCCCTTGCAAAAACCAGTTTCTTTCCCCCAAATAAATCCAGTCTGCAGTGTACATAAAGTAAAAATGCTCCAAAGTCAAGCTACGGGAATGATGACTATATTGAGAGATGTAATATACTATTTTGAGAGATTTGTAGTACAAATGAGATTTTAACCCATTCAATCATCCATCAACTTTTAATGTGGTTCAGCTCTCCTTACTTTTTGAGCCCATAAAAATACTTCTAAGAGACCCCTGTCACAAATTGGTTTCTTTGGGGAAAGAGTGATATTACTAGGGCCCTGTAATGTCTATTGATGATAAACAATAGAACCTTAATAAGATTTAATCAAGGAGTGAACTTGTTTTGCTCCATCCAGGTCTATCCAGGTTCCAAGCACCAGTTCAAACATTTGATGGCATCTCTATTTTATCCTGAGATGAAAATATGCAATTGAATCATTAGGGTATTGATGACAGATCACTTGAACTGGCAAATGATAACTTCCACCAGTTTCAGATGTTATATAAGTTGTACATTTCAGTAATGGAATATATGTAGCAATTTTAATTATACTAAAAGAACCATAGATATAAGTGAAACTCATATTTTCATGTCTGGTTCTACTTTATAGCCTTCTGTCTAATTATTTTGGTGGGCCAGTATCTTTCAATCTTGTCAACTATAAGATTTGTGAACTTCAGCTCCCAGAATTCCCCTGCCAAATGCTTGTGGGAATTCTGAGAGCTGACGTTCACATATCTTAAAATTGCCAAGATTATGAAACACTGTGCTAGACCATTATCTCCCTCCCATTTCTACTATGAAAGTAGAAGACCAATAGGTCAATCAAATATGAATTCTAAAACTTGCTGTTTCATGTTGCTTTTATCAAATTTATTAAGATTTCAGTCACTGGTTGGAAGCCAGACAGTATGTAGTTAATATGTCAATATAAAGCAACACAGGTCTCACCTCAATAAATATCAACCAATACTAAATGAGCCAGATAAGTAACTGTTTGCAGATTTGTAGGAAAATGTCTCCCCAAGGCCTTATTTAGTGGTGTTTTTCTGGGTGAAGCAATTTGAGGATTTCATTTCCCGTCTATTGCTTGAATAGTCACCTGATTTACGCGCACATTCTGATGGATTTGAGCTTGCGTACTCGGGAACACCATTGACATTTTCATTCATTAAAACAAACAGCTAGCTCAACAATGGGGATTTTATCTTGATGTTTCCGATTCAGAAGTGTAGCTTAAGTAAGGCAATTCTGATGGACTCTTCAAAGTATACATAACATTATAAAGCTTTTGGCTTATTTTCAGATGTACCCTAATTCCACTATATAGGACTGGCTTACCATTAAGTAAAATGAAGTAGCTGCTTTGGGTAACAGACTGATACAAATGACAAATTAGGCCATATCCCTGGCTGCTTGCCATCTTAGTATATACTTAGGATGTATAGTCTTCTAGAATGGCTCTACATTATCATTCTCAGGAAGATCTGAGAGTGATTTCTTGGGAGGTGACACTTAGGCATCCCATGTAAGCAGCTATCACCTAATTCATTGCTTCAGTCTCTTCTCTGAATGAAGTCAGTAAGACAACTGTTATCAGGGAGAGAACAATGAAAAAGTAGAAATGCTTCTTAATGCCTCAAGCAGTTAGAACCTCTTTGACCTGAGATGAGTCCTAGTATTGCCTGTTGACAATATATGTAGGATATGTACAATTTAGTACATAAAGTACATAAAGCATATCCTTTTGGTAGAAATGCAGGATATAACTTGAAAGATGTTTGTCATCATCATCATCATCATCATCATCATCATCATCATCCATTCTTGATCAGATCAAGAAACCTACATAAGCCGGCATTCCACTGTAGAGAAAAGAGGCAGGAGTTTGAGGGATGTAGCATAGAGGTGTGTGCAGATGCTGCGGGGGGGGGGGGATGGAGTAAGTTCCAGTGGTGGGCACTAGGGAATATGGGCAGACCAGAGAGGGCCAAGAATGACCTACAATATGATTGTGTTATGGAGTCTAGATGAGAGAGGGGTTATCCTGCAATTTCATACTCCATAGTGGAGTTCCTCATGAGAAAAAGTGGCAGAAGTAACTTATAGAGGCAACTGGTGTCCTTATATTTTTCCTGATAGTTTCCCCATTGATTTTGTTTGTGAGAAGCCAACAGGGAAAGTCAGAAAGGGCAATTATGTGATCTCAGGGTGCTGCAATTGTCGTAAGTATGTATCACAATGTTTTTATTTTTTATTCACTTATAAAATATGAAAATACAAAAGCAAATAGTAGGAAACAAAGATAAGGGAAAGGGAAAAAAGAGAAGTGTGGAAAAGAGAAAAAAGGAGTTGACTTCTAACTTCTTTTGTTGCAGTAAAATAAGGCATTAACATTGAACCTCAACTTTTTACGTTTTATAGTAGTATGAACTAGCCATTTCTATATCTACAAATCAATCTAATCAGTAAAGCCCAAAATCAAGGTATCATTTTTTTCCACCTCAAGCAGAAAGTCCAGAAGCGGTATCCAAGTAGAAACAAAAGTACTCACAGTATATTCTTTTCTTTTCTCAAAACAGTCAATTTAGTGATCTCTGCTAATTCCATCAACTTTTGTAGCCATTTGTCCATGGTAGGACTTGAAACCTCCTTCCATTTTTGTGCATACAGTAGTCTTGCTGCTGTCAACATATATAAAATCAGAGTTCCAATTTTTTTCAGTTCTTTTTCCATTAGACCCAGAAGAAAATTCTGGTTTTTATCTTTATATTCACTTTAAGAATATAAAGAATATGAATCCTGCTCCAATATTTCTTTGCTTTATCACATGTCCACCATAAATGATAAACAGTTCCTTCTTAACATTTACATTTCCAACATTCATTTGAGATACCTTTACACATTCTAGACAACTTATCTAGTGTTAAATACCAGCAATACATCATCTTATAAAGGTTTTCTTTTAAGTTATAGTTTAGTGTGAATTCTCAGCCTTTCGTCCACATATTCTCCCATTATACCCAAAGTTTCTTGCCCACTGGATCATACAGTGTTTTACATGTTCATTTTCCAAATTCAATTTCAAGAATATTTTGTAAATCCTAGCAATAATATGGTCATCACTACCACATAGTAAAATTTCCAATTCGTTTTTAACAAAATCAAACCCATGACTCTTTTTATCTAATTTAAATATTTCTTTCATTTCAGTAAGAGTCAAAATTGCAAGGTCATGTCTGCCCTTGGTTTACATACTTACAAATGAAAGAAAGCAACTGTCATAAAGATGAGCTGATTGCCAAGCACTCAAATCTCGATAATGTGATTGCATGGATGCTGCATTAGATGGGCCCTCAACTGGTATATCTCACTTTGGAGGGACCTCTAATCTTGGATGTTATATTGTTGAAGCTTGTGATGATGCCACTGATACAAAAGTGAGGGTGAAGTAAAACTTGTGGGGTTTTTGCAGTGTCTGGTTTCCAAGTTAACATAATTGTTCTATGTTTCTTGTTGTTTGTGAGAGTTCATTTTTGGTTGGGTGGGTTGTCATATGAACCTGTCATCCAGTGCCTGAAAAAGTAATATGTCCTTTTCCAGTATGGACTGTACCTCATTAATAATATTTTTGAATAGCTTGAACTGTGAACTCTAGGTGAACAATCAGTAGTGTTCTGTGTTCTGTTTCTATGGTCAGTCTTTTAATAGGTGTTCCCTAGAAATTGCTTTGACTCTGTTGATTTCTCTATTGATTTCACTGAATGGGTAGGTCAAGCTCCTTACTGCCTAATTCCACCAGGTTGAGCCTTTCTGTCAAGCGGGTCAGAATAATATGATTAGGGGCTGGCTGTAGACAATAGATCTGCTGGTGAGTTTGGGCTCAAAGCTGAAAGGTCCATGAAATTTTTATATAACATGGTCTGTATACAATAGTTTTGTAGTTTAACATTATATCACGAAGTAGATTTATTCTATAGAAAAGCTGAGATTAATAGTGAGAAGCTTTGATGGAATTTACTGAGATTCTTCCCTATGCATCCAAATGATGAAAATGTCATCAATGTATTTAAAATGAAAGAATTCATGACTTGTTTTGGATTCAAATCTGAATTTCCACTTCTAATCCAAGACCTTATGTACTGGGTCTCTCTTACCTATAAAGATCATTTAAGTTTCCCTAGGGAAAAAAAGTCAGTACAGTGATTTGTCTTTTGTGCAGGCTAGGAAATGGCCAATCGGTATATTTGCAGTATGAGGAACTGATCTTTTTATGAAAGAAGAATACTCTGCCTGGTAAGAGTTGCAGTCTAGATTTCTCCTGACACATTCATTTTAGTGTGATTTTATTGTCTCCTTTTTAAGGTGAATGTGAATTCAGTTATGTTATCTCATGACCTGCAGAGGCGCAAATTAAGCTTGGGCCTTATTTGCAGAAACAGGTATGAAATGACATTGCCTACAGAAGGCACAGCTTTGACTTTTGTGTCCTTTGACAATGCTAAAGAAGGAAATAATAGAATGAGAAGATCATTAACACTGAAATTGTAATTTTTATTTTTCACTGATGCTCAAACAGCACAGAATTAATCTTTGAAAAGCAGCCACTGGCAGTTTAAAAGAAATTTGTCTTAATTATTGTTTTCCCATCTAAGGAATCATTGAACCAGTATTCTAAATGGAAAGGCTTGAGAGGTATGGAACAGAGATACTTTCTCCTAATGTTGTGAGCCACCTATTAGTTATTGATGCTCTCAACTAATTGGGTTTAACTCTGTTAACTGGCTGTTTCATTGCTTCAAATCTCAGAAAAGAATGTGCTGTGGACAGAGCATACCTCCAAAGCGATCATTTGTAGTCAAGAATATTATGATTACTTTTTATTATTATTTTATTTGCAGTACCATATAAACAGATTCTATCACATCCTTTGAAAAATGGTATTAGTGCAACCTAGAATAAAGACATGTCCGAGTGCAAGGCATTGTACAGAATATAAAAGAAAGAGGCGCTCCGTCTGCATTATCCATATAATCATGGTTTGTAAAACAAGGCAAAATGATAAAGGGCTAATATATGGGCTGACATAATTTCTTAAAAATCTGATAAAGCGAATCAGCAAGATAAAAAGATAAAGTAGCTTTTACAACTTGGAAAACTCTAATGTCATGCACACATGGCATACTTTAAAAATAGGCAGAGTTTTCATCTCATTGTTGGAATGGATGTTTTGACTGTTTTGTACCATATCCTTGTGATGACGGCAGCTTAATTATTTAACTAGTTAACGATATGTGCTTCTTCTCCTTCATTTTATTACTTTACTTTATTAGTAAAATTTTTGAACATTGGCACAGTCTTTAAGCCTGAATGGCCCTTAGACAACCTTCCCCAACATATCTCATTCCATAAAACACTAGCATTTTATAGGAGATAGTAACAAACCCTTGGATAAGCATATGCTGATTCTTTACTCCCTTAATAGCAGTTATGATTTCCACCCTCAGGAATGTAGAAAAGTTATGTTCATGTGTGTATTGGTTAATGATACTGATGATGATGTTGACTGTTCAGTTGAGTCTGACTATTGGTGAGTCTATGGGCCACGTCTCTCCACATCTCATTTTCTCATTTATATTTTCCTGTTTATATTTCCCATTTTCCCATTTTATTGGATGGGAAAATATAAACAAAACTTAGTGGGGGAAATTAATGTAACAGACTAAATGCCCCTTCACTTTTCACCTTCTTTTATGAATACTGTGTTTGAATACATCCCAGAGTTTTAGCCTTTCCTGAAGGCTTAAGCCTTTATTCACTCATTACAACAAGTCTATTCATCTTTGTTAATGCTGCCTTGCTTTGCTTTTCATATTCACTCACTGCACAGCCTCACAAGTGTTATAATCCTGGCAGTTGGATCTACTGGATTTTGACTAGCTGGGATTCTAGTCATGCAACCAAGCCTGTAAACATTAGCAAGTTTCTCAGTCCTAATATTTGCT
Source organism: Bothrops alternatus (assembly GCA_034064705.1). Classification (NCBI taxonomy): domain Eukaryota; kingdom Metazoa; phylum Chordata; class Lepidosauria; order Squamata; family Viperidae; genus Bothrops; species Bothrops alternatus. Next base: position 1,996,635 of record JARGCV010000018.1, on the reverse strand, counting down.
CTCAAGTCTCCTGCTAGGGGAAGATGGCAAAAACTGTGGAAATGTAATGACAGTGGCATAGCTTTTTGCCCTATTATAGAAAAGAACAACTTCCTTTAGTTCGAGTGTAAAGTGTGTAGGCTAGAACTTAGGTTGAAAGAATTTGGAATGTTTAAAGGGTGAAATATGTCTCCTAAAATGTTGTGGAGTTTAATGGCAGACATACTGCCCCTTAAGTTCCCCAACCCAATTAAAAATTGTGGCACTTCTTCCTAATTCAGTGTTTGAGGCAAATGGGTCTGGATATGTATATATGTGACATTTTATGAATTCTGAAAGGTACCCCAAACCACCTGGTGCAAAAGGTTTGGCAACATTTTGTCTTAGTTTTTAATAGATTATGTTATCGATAATTTGTCATTATTGTGAATAGTTAACCATATCTATTCTTTCAGAAAAAATTCTGGAGCCAGAATCTGTCTTTGTACTGAAGCTCCCATGAAAATCCTATTTAAATAAAGTGGGTTTGTTTGGAAGCAGGGCTCAGGGCAGCAGCCCTTATTTTACATCATTGCTCTGCTAACTCTTCTGTAATACCAGAGAGGGATTTCTATCTTCCCAATCTGCAATTAACAAATCCTTTCAAAACTATATGCAAGATTTCTCATATCTATAATATAACCATTGGGCATTGGTTCTTAATTACAAATTTCTCATAATCTCATTTTTCATTAGTTTGGAAATGAACCTTATGAAATCATTATTAGATTTTTGACAGAGAGTCCTCAGCTCTGATGGTTTATATATATATATTTGTTATTTTCTAAACATGTTCTTCTTAGCAGTCTGCTATATGAGCACTTTACAACAAAATTGCACTGCTATATCTTTATGAGCTACACATTACTCTTAATTAAAGATTTCCATGACACACTAAAGGAGACAAAGCAAATGAAACAATGTTCCATACAAAAGAGAAATCTATATAAATACCTTCCACCTCTTTGGTTCTTCCCTTATGGCTGCTGAAAAATGCATCTAAACATTATTCCATTCTGCTAGCACAGTGACAACACAATGACCTTGGTCAGCAGTTTCAAGAGTAATGCATCAATATATGATGAAATTTATAAATGGATGTTTGTAGCTAAGATCATTTTTTGGTTATAAACAACTATTTATTCATCTCTACTATAGCAACCATTCATTTGGATGCATTATACATACCAGTAAGCTAGGGCTTGAAAATTAATATATTAATTCTTCCAGTTTTCAGGTTTGGCCAAACGTTTAGCATATGATGCATTTATGACATATACATTGTTTTTTAAACAAGTGAAATTAATATAATTTATAATATATTACTCACTGGGTGATTAATGCCATTGATAGTACATTTCAATAGCTGGTTTAATAATCTCCTGAAATGCTGGAGACAGGAAGGGCATTTATTTGCTATCAGCCATATTCTCAACATATACATTCATGTCTAACACAAAAAGGTAAAGCTTACTTTTGTTCCAGTGATTATTAAAGATGGGTTTTAAAAATTTATTTAACTATTTGATAAATTAATTGTGAACTGTGTAAGTGCATTTACTATATTTTTGGCAGAATTTAATTATTTTTCTTATTTTTGCAATATTTATAATATTTTTCAGAGCCAGCTTTGAGCTATTCCTAGTTTAAAGAAAGTTCTGTGGGCTAGGTATAGCGGTCACAATGTTAAACCTGTCTGTGCTGTTTTGGGAGCTTATTGTGGTGCTAATATGGTGGATGCTAAGGAATTTTCTAAGGAATTTCTGTCATTTTCAAACTTATGAACTCTTCTGCCAATGCACAGCCTGAAGAAGAGCAAGTGTTTTAAATTATGGATATACTTGTCTCATTCACCCCCCCAAAAAATGGTAAAAGAGCAACATATGTCACATTGAAGGTAGTAAAATGAACACTTGTCAATAAAATTGTACACATACCTACGGTGCCTTCTTTCTGTAGCTCTATGTTTAAATAGAGTCTTTAATCTGTATCCATATCAAAGTTACCAAATCTGGACTGCAATCATCCAATATTTTACATCTCACATCTGGGAGACCTAGTTTATCTACATTTCTATTTAAAAAAGGTGGTCTAATTTGACAAAACTAAAGCATCTATAGAAAATGTTTCATGTTTGTTTTTGGGTATGCATTCATAAATAATCCTAAAATTATGTCCTGTGCTAGGTCACAGTATATTGATTTAGGTTTTAGCAAAATGTTTGGTTATTATAACCAGACAAACAATTATAAACAAGAGTTTAACACAAGTTCATACTTACAGTGTTTGACAGAAATGAGATCTTAGAATTAGAATGGACAGATGCAGATGCAGAGATGCTCAGCTTTCAAAAAGTGAAAAATCTTTAGATCAAAAATGAAGTGGGTATGGCACTGATCTGAAAAGACCAGAGTGGGATATGAAACATCATAGATTTATGCTTGATGCTATCCAAACCTATAGTGACCCTTCCTCTACAACACACTTTAACTTGCAAGCCAGTAATCTAGTCAAATTCCATTACTGCTGATTATTTGGACAGTACACAGTTACACTAATTGAATCAAAAGTTGTCATTTTTTTCCAATAGGTTTCTACATATCCAGTAGGTTTCTCTGCCAGAAGAGTACTAATGAGTTATGTTCTTAGCAGCTTTACACCAGCTGCCAGAAAGCAATAGGTGTGGCTTGGTCATCGCAGCCAATATATTGTTGACACAGAGTCCTATCCTGCCTTTTTAACTGTTCTTTCTCCTTTCCTTGGAGGATCAAGTAGCCCAAACATGTCAATTGAGCTTTCCTATAGCATGGCTGATTGGATGGAATTAATTGGATCCTGCACATGGCAAGTTCTAAGTCAAATGTATTCCATGGATATTTCTTGACTGAGTTAATTCACTCCCTTTTTATGTTCTCCAATGCTTTATTGACTTGGTTGAATGTGCTGCAATAAACGAATCAATGCATGTTGTCTGGATTGGCTTAAAGATTAAAGCTTCTCTCTGTACATTGTACTACACATTTGGACACTATACAAACTACTACACCAGGTTTTAAATGTACATCAGATTAATCATATAAACAGATTAGTTTCATAAGTATAACTTTTAAAAAGAGTAAGATTATTTTCCGTCCTTAGTTAAACATTTCTGAACATTTTTAAAAAAAGTAATCCCTTACCAAATGAATTTTCAGAAAAGTATATAATATTTCATAAACTACGCCCCCTAAAAATCATACCAACTGATTTATGGCTCTGATTTACTTTTTAAATCCTGAACAAGAGCTATTAAACACCCATTCCTAAGGGTACATTTTTATTATAAACAGATGGGAACTCTCATTCTTTCATGAAATATGGTTCTTGTTTCACCTTTCTTTATTCATTAGATATCTGTTGGGACTTATAGTGGGTCATTTGAAGGTTTAATCCCTTATTCTTGGTTCCTATTGTCATCAGTTCCCGTATTCATGGTTGCATTCTTTATCTCCCTTGATTATGATAATTATTCCTATGTAAACACTAGTTGATCTGTTTCCATGAGTTGCACACAATCTCCTGTCTACTTTGCCCTAATAAATACAGCATTCTTTTTCAGAAAAGGGAGGACACTTGATTTTTTCCCCCTTGCCTCATTTTTCAAGCAGAGTTTCATGACATTTCAAATTTTTAAGTAAACAAAAAGTTCTATTTTTCATCATGACAGCAAAGAGCAATGATATATGAACCTGCAACATGTAATGGTTTATCTCTGATGATAGTCGAAGAAGCCCCCATATATATTTAAGAGACGTTGAAATCATTTGTTTTGGCTCAGTATTAATTTTTTTGTCTACACCCTACAGCTTTATGCTATTTTTTCATGTTTGATAATATATATTTCCCTTAAAATATACATGACTATCATAAACTAGCCTCAGAAAATGCCCAGGTATTTCTTAAATTAGTGCATTACTTAATATGTTGTTAAATGCAGTGTTTTGCTTTTTTTATATCTATATTTCTTACCAAAAAGTTGCAGATTAGTTAGGCCTGAAAATCCAAAAGGTGTGTTTTTCAAAAGGCAACTGGACTTTGTTTTTCCTTGAAGATATTTCGCTTCTCACACAATTCAGTGGGAATTTACCAGCACGGTGTTTTGGATCACATTTTAAGGTTCCCATACCTGTTTTTGGTTTTTCTGGTTTTACTTTCACACTTCAGAAAACTTCGAGAATCGGCCTCCATGGTATTTCTTTTTATAAATTTATTCAACCTTGTGCGGGTCCAGGAGAACCTATAAATGGCAATTTAATGCAATTGGGTTTCTAAGATTATTTTTTTTAAGAAATTGTCAAGGAGCAGATGGCAGTGAATCTCTCATACAAAAATGAACAATCTATTGATTCATACTAGTCATAATTTGTCATCTTAAGCCAAGGATATGATGGCTAGGATTAATAAGAGCTGTTTAATTCCTGAATTCTTGTACTTCAGCTCTCCTGCCTAATTGCAATACTGATATCTAAAGGAAGAAATGATAATCATTGTAAATGAAGGGTAATATGGTGTTACCAACTTAACATTATTCTTGATAAAGAGTGGCACCTGCCTGAGGTGAGATGTTCCCATCCTTGATATTCCTCAGGAATTCCCTCAAAACATGATAATTGTGTCAACAGGCTGAGGTACCTCCAGGAAGTGGCAAATTAGTGAGGTGACTACATTGTCTATAACATTAAACCCACTGCTTGTCTATGAATAGTAACATCAACAAAGTGTTATAACTGTAGATTTTTGAAATTTTATTTCATGGTTTGTTTTTATTGTATGCTGTCCAGAGTCACATTCTGTGATGTTGGGTATATAAATATGAAATAAATACATAAAGTGTCATTTCATACTCAGATAGAGGATCAAATATGCAAAGTTATTATATTGCATCATGGAAAAGCTATCAAAAAACTTCTTTTCTATATATTAATTAGAGAAGATGTTATGTGTAAGAAAAGTCAATACCATTGCTGAAATCTAATATGGTATAACAAAGAAAAGTATATTACTATCACCCTTTTCAGGAAAGCTATATCAATAAATAGCATAGTGAGTTTTCAGATAGGCTCTTTTTTGCAGCAAGGTATAATAATAGAATTTTGAAAGCCAATCCAATTTTCTCTCTGTCCTATTGCAGCTTTGTATCATTTTCTTCAATATATGAATGAACAAATATGATTTTAACTCATTTGTTTAAGTGGGTTCTCTTTATCTATTTTCAGGACTTGTGTGGAGAACAGATCATATTTTAAGTTATATTTATGGGGAAATATTTGAAAATTCAAAATTTTAAGCACCACTATGTGTGTATGTGTGCATTCATGCAGACTGTATCAGCTCTTGCCTTAAAGTGGTTTTTTAAAAGAAAAGTATAAACAGCCTTCCAGTTTCTTAAAAATACACTTCACATAGTATAACAAAAGCCTACAAGCAGCATTTACTACCAGAAACTGGGTTATGAACAACAAGAATTCTCTTCAAGTTTATAGTTATATTCAGAAAAAAAATACAAATGGTTTTTAAGATAGCATTTGCATGATCCATCATTCCAACTATTTTTTATGGGATGGGGGCATTCAGGAAAATATTGTCTGTTTTAGGATTTCTTATGTAAATGCCATTCAAAGAAGTGAAAAGAAATTTGAAAAAAAAAATATGGAAAAAAGGCAGGCATTTATTTGCCTGCCCAAAAGGTTAAATCAAAATGATGCAATTAATAAGATACTGGGGAGATGAGTTTATTGGGGTGGGAGTTTTTGTAGGCAATAGAATCAGTCATCTAGTGCTTATGTGGAAATAAAATGAGAATATGATAGCTGTATTCATCTTAAGCATGGATTGTATGACATTGGAGTCCTCTAGTCTCCAAAGACTGAACAGACATTAGGACAAAGAATATAGCACTCAGATAATGAGATATTAAAAAAATCCTTCTCCTGCATAACTGTGTAAAAGAAATGATGTGTGTATATATTGAGCAATAGGAATATTAAAAAATCATTTTTTCAAGCTTGTGGTTTCACTACTGTATCTTCTGTTATAGTCCAACATGACTATTCTTCCCCACCCATGTCCTTGAAAACTATTCCATAACTTACTAATCACATTTGTTTATTGGAGTATCAAGAATGTATCCATACAGAGTAAATAATGAACTGACCTATTACATATGTTACACCAGAAATTGTGACAGACAGGATGAAGGAACAGGATTGAACAGCGGATAGTTTGCAAACACACAAACACATACACAGAAGATTGAAGTTTGTGATTGGTAAGAGAATGATCATAAAATACCTCTTAATTTAAATAAACTTCAATTTCTTGTATAGTGAAGAAATCAGCTAATAGTTTGCAAACACACAAACACACACATTATGGAAAATTGCTATGTTTCCATTTTATTTTCAGGATGATTGAAAATATCTTTTCAATTTGTCCAATGGATGTTTCATTTTAGCCTACGTTAGAAGTTGTGAAGAGTGGTATTACTGATGTAATTTAATTTGAATAAGCTTACATTCCTTGTATAGTGAAGAAATCAGCTGATAGTTTGCAAACACACAAACACATACACAGAGGATTAAAATTTGTGATTGGTAAAAGCATCATCAGAAAATACCTCTTAATTTAAATAAGCTTCAATTTCTTGTATAGTGAAGAAGTCAGCTAATAGTTTGCAAACACACACATTATGGAAAATTGCTATGTTTCCATTTTATTTTCAGGATGATTGAAAATTTGTCCAATGGATGTTTCATTTTAGCCTAGGTTAGAAGTTGTGAAGAGTGGTATTACTGATGTATGTTGTTAGACATCTTTCTCTTTTTCTGACTCCTCCATGGCTTCCCATAGTTTTCACTGGAAAGTTTTCTCCAGAGGTCTTCCTTTGGGATTTACACAAGAATTCAGGGAGATAGCAAATTGTTGGAAACACGAATGTTCATTAAAAGAGAGACATGCAGCTCTTAACTACTTCCCAACTAAATAAGGCCAAAAACCTTCAATGGTCACTGAATGAGTGCTTTGTTAACCTGTATGTCTTTGACATAAATAGTTGCCAATCTTCACACATATACATCTTTCAATAATAGCATAAAATTGTTGGAGAAAAAATATATTATTCTGAGGAATAACACTGAATTACTGGGACGCTCTTTCTAAAGAGACCATTATGAGTGGTCAACCCCACTTTTATTTAGTCTGCTGTTTTAATAAATGCCTAATTTGATCATGGTGTCTTTTAAAATGCCTTGCCCTTGACTTTCACATTTTTAATATTTTCTAGTGTACAGTGCTCTATGAAATTATTATTAGTTCATCACACAGTCTGCCAGATGTACAGACTGAATCTGACATTTTGTCTGCCTATCAAGTCCTTTCCAAGAACCTGGGATAGACAGACATTGTCACAGAATGTAAGCTGTTTCAAGTAGAGCTGCCTTTTGCAAGGGCTGTTGGTGAATTTGTTAATGCCATTGGTGTTCAAGTGATATTCCTGTTGTTATTGTTGTTGTTGATGATGATTGCTGTAAACTTAAAGACTTAAAAATTAATCAAAATGCAGAATAAAGGATGATATAAAGTGATTGAAAAATTAATAATAAATAAAATGGAAGACAGAAAAAATCAACCATATTTCCCCTCTTTGATGTTATCTTTGTATTGTGGATAAAATAACTTTAAATGAAACATAACACCATCTCCAAACAATATTTGACCCAACTATGATTACCTGGTAGTCATAATAACATCAGCATTTGGATAGGTAGAAAAATTGAGGAAGGTTTCCTTAATAATAGAGTTCTAGGAGAAAGCTCCTAAAGATAACTTTGTGATAGCCTAGTAACTCTTGAAAGTAATAACATCAATTCTAAGTAAGTAAGTAAGTAAGTAAGTAAGTAAGTAAGTAAGTAAGTAAGGAAGGAAGGAAGGAAGGAAGGAAGGAAGGAAGGAAGGGTCTCATGTACACAATAGGGATTGCCAGCCTTGTACATTATATTCCATTTGATTTTCTTTTTATATAGTCTCCTGTTTATAAAGCTAAGTTGTGAACATTAGCAAGCTCTTATACAAAGCTCCCACACAACTGCCATATTTGAAGAGATGCTAGTATTCTAAGAATAGAGAGGAATGTGTTGCATTTGCAAAAAATGGAGCTATTCACAAGGAGGAGGCTATCAGAAAAAAGAAATATTAAATGTAACTCAACATCATAGCTGAATATGTCCAGGGATTCAGATATAGACTTCAAAAAGCTAGGCACACAGCATTCAGAACCAAATGAACAAAAGCTTAGACTTTCGATAGGGTTATCTTTTTTTCCCTCTTGCATTACATTCTTGATGTAGCTTAGAAGTTTTTTGACTTTTGCTATGAACAAAGCAGCATAATTAATTTTAAACAAGTAGTTCTGAAAGTCCCACCAAGATCATGTCTTTACTCTAAAGCAGCGGTTCTCAACCTGTGGGTCGCGACCCCATTTGGGGTCAAACGACCATTTCACGGGGGTCGCCAAACACTGCAGTCCGCCATTTTTTTTCTCCTTTTTCCCTCGGCCGGCGCAGGGGGCAGCACCGCGCATGCATGGGATAGCACCGCGCATGCGCGATGTGGGCCTGTCATGCCACGCATGCGCGATTCGGGCTGTCGCGCCGCGTATGCGCGATTCGGGCCATAGCGCGTGCGCTGCACATGCGTGATTCGGGCCGTCGCGCCACGCATGCGTGATTCGGGCCGCCGCGCCACGCATGTGCGATTCGGGCTGTCAGCGCGTGCCGCGCATGCACAATTCGGGCCATTACGCCGCGCATGCGCGATGCGGGCCGTTGCGCACATGCCGCGCATGTGTGATGTGGGTCGTCGGACTGTGCATACACGATGTGGGCCGTTGTGCCACGCATGCACGATTCGGGCTGTCGCGCCACGCTTGCGCGATTCGGGCCATCACACGCACGCCATGCATGCGCAATTCGGGCCGTCGGGCCACGCATGCGCAATTCGGGTCGTCACGCCGCGCATGCGCGATGCAGGCCGTCGCGCGCATGCCGCACATGTGTGATGTGGGCCGTCGCGCCGCGCATACGCGATGTGGGCTGTCGCGCCATGCATGTGTGGTACAGGTCGGGGGTGCGCCGCTCATGAGCGGCGCAGGTCGGGGTCTCGGCCTGAAAAAGGTTGAGAACCGCTGCTCTAAAGCTTTGGCATAGGTAAAACTAGTTATGCAGACTATGAAATAGTCTGTGGTATCCCAATTCCTTGTTTTCTTTCTCCAATCTCCACTTACAATATGCATTATAAATCTGTTCCTTCCCTTTTTCAGTTTTAATTCCATTGCAATTGTTTTCAAAGCAGAAGCAACAAACTAAAATAGAATATTTCAGTAGAAAATGGTTATCATAGTGCAGAGATAAATTAAAAAAAACCAATAAAGTCCAACAAACTCAATTCTCTCTTTTGGAAGCCAAAATGAGCAAAAAACAAAACAAAACCTTGTTTAATTGATTAAAAGCAAGATTTCATTATATGTACAATATACTTAACAATGCTACCACTAATCATTAAAACGAATCATCGTCATCATCATCAAATAAATTGAGAATATGGTACATTAGGGCGGAAAGAGTCAATATTCAGTTCATTAGCATGTTCACATTGAAATTATTATTTACCATTATAGAGTAGGGATGATCATGCAACTCTGTGAAACAGGGACACATCTAGGTAACATCTGCAGATACATTATTACCATATTTATTCGTGAAAAAGGAAACTTTTGGTGAAAAAATAATAGCTCAGATTTTCTGTCATTAAACCATTGTGATTTATTTATTTATTTATTTATTTATTTATTTATTAATCAAATTTCTATACCGCCCCTCTCCCGAAGGACTCGGGGCGGTGTACAGCCTAAAATTTAAAAAACATATAAATATACAAAATTTAAAATAATTAAAAATAAATTAAATAATTTGGCCGAAATCCCCATTTAAAACCCAAAACATACAAAGCTAAAATCTTAAAAAATACTCAGTCCCCCCTAAAACATTTTGACCCTATTGGAACTGAAGCTTCTATGCCAGGCCGGCCTGTCGAAAAAGGAATGTTTTTAGTTCCTGACGGAAGGTGCTTTAAAATGTTGCTTAGATTTGCCTTACCAAAATCTTTTCAATATATTTATTGGCATCACACAATATAGACCAATTGGAAGAAAAGGAAAATCTTTTCCTTGAAAGAAATCTGCTTTCAGGGTACTGTAGAAGAGGATCGTGTGATAGTGCCTAAAGTCCTACAGGAGCATTTATTACTCTATCATATTTAAGATGTTCATCCTCTTTTTCTCCTGGTTGATTTCATTTGTTCTTTGCTATCAAGCTGAACAGGAGGTAGTCCAGGACAGCAGGATTTTATATTCCACAGAGATAAAAGTGCTTTTATAGTAATCTAGGTATTGTTTCTTTTGAGTTGCAAATACTGCACAACTCTTTTTTGGTTTTTTTTGAGACTGTATTCTCTTTCTCTTTCACAAGAACATGACCTTCTCTACATGTCTATGTTCTAAATAGAACATAGAAGTCAAGCCAATTCCACAATTTCTCTTTGGTAGTTGCATGGGCCCTTCTCCAAACTCAGAGAGCACCAAGGACTTAACAGGTTAGTTTACAGCTAGCTCAGAGATTGTTTGATTAGATCAAGATATTAGTGACAGTGATTAGTGAGTTCTCCTCAGACAGAATCAGACTGAACTCAATGCAAATAGCTGAGCAGGACTGAGTCCTAGTGAGTGAATCCTAATAACTTTATCTGATAGATCCTTAGCCTGATCTGCACAACAACACTGCAATAGTTTTCCTGACCCTTCCTTGACCATAAGAGAGTGAGTCACCTAAACTAGATCACCAAGCAGATACCTGCAGAAACAATAAGAATAGAGAAATATGTAATAGTCCCTGATACAGACCCATGCTTGAGCCCACTCACTCTTCATTTTACTACAGTGGTTCTATGTCTTTTATGCCAGTTCATCTCCCAGAATTCCTGTGAGAACCAGGGGCTAGGATCCACCTACAAAGACAGGCTGCATAGGCAGAATTTAATCCAAGGTCACTATCATTGTTCATTCCAAAATGTTATTAAAGATTAAGTTGAAGCATGCACCCAAGTTTCAGGGATACCCCAAGTTAACTATGGAACCTCACTGAGTCCTTCAGTACTAGGGACAGACCAATCAAATAGATTTATCTCCCCTGGTGTAGTTAGTTACATTTTCGGTCTTATTAAGAACTTTATAGATAAGCAAAAAGGATTAGTGAATTAATCAGAACTGTGTCTAAATTTATGCGCCCACCATTTTCACTGTTATTTTTTTATTTTAATCATTGAATAACTACTCATAAATAGTAAGCATGTCATATTTAATTCTGTATCATGTAGGAATTAATTGAAATATAATTTGACTGGGGATGCTGAAATTTTGCATGCAACAAAATTAGCCTTTAAATGTCTTTCTTTAGAAAAATATATAGATTTTAGAACATTTACAACTGTGTATAAGTTCCAAAAGTGCTTTTTTCACGAGGCAACTGGACTTTCTTGTTTTTCTTCAACAGTTCCAAGAAGGCTCCTCACCCATTTGCACTACTCAGGTGACCCTGATGACACAGATAAGCCTCCAGGGACTTCAACGACTCACTAAAAGAATGAAAATGACCAGCAAAGAGTATAAATCCTACCATTTCCCACCATCCAATTAGAACTGAGGAAGCTTCTTGGATGAGAAGTGAAACATCTTCAAAGAAAAACAAGAAAGTCCAGTTGCCTTGTGAAAAAGCACCTTTGGGACAACAATCACCTGGATGATTGAGAATCTCCATAGACAACTCTGTATAAGACTACATTTTTCACTATGTTTGCTTCTATAGGTTTTATGTGTTTTTTTTCTTTATGATTTAGCCTTAATTTTAGGGCTTTGTTGGTTTTCTGGTAAAATGTTAACCAATAAAAAGGAGAATAGAGACGTATTTCATACAATTGGATTATTTAAAAAAATGAGTTGTAGCTCTTAGTTTCAGTTGAATGAAAGGATTTCTTGATCACCAGTGCCTCACAAAAGTGGGACATATCCTGCGAGGGCCCCCAATATCTGCTAGTTTGCAAGTGCAAAGTAAGATTTTTTTTTAAATTTTAAAATTGGAGACTATCAAAAGAACAAATATCAAGAGAACAAATACCATTTTTACCAGTCTGAATAAATGATTGTTATTCTTTCTGAAACCATTTTTCTTTGAATGAGTCACAAATGGATGATGTAGGTCCATTTTACTATACTAGAAAGAGTTAACTTTCATAATCCTTCCTTCCTTCCTTCCTTTCTTCCTTCCTTCCTTCCTTCCTTCCTTCCTTCCTTCCTTCCTTCCTTCCTTCCTTCCTTCCTTCCTTCCTTCCTTCCTTCCTTCCTCTCATCATTTGGAACAATCTACTCAATTACAGTAAATGTTACAATATGAAATTTTTAAATGCATTAAATGATGTCAAGGCATTCATCTAAACTGTTTTGTCCTATAGGTTTTGAACTAAATTTAAAAAGGGTAATGATCAAGAAGGTCATTAAGTATTAGTTTTCAAGGCATATATTATCAACTGCAGCATTGCTGAATGCAACCGCAAATGTTTTAGAAATGCCCATGAGATTTGAACTCCCTCTTCTTAAAAAAAAAACATTTAAAATCTGGAATGGAATACTGAATATGGAATACTGTATAAACATTTGCATACTTTTCTCCTTAGAGCAGCAAAAACATTAGAAATGAGTATTTATTCGGATCTTAGGGATGTTTTTTCCTTGTTTAATGGAAATTTCTGTATTTGAGGAAGAAAGTATGGAAGAATATGGATCAATAAAAAATACAACTTGGAATAAAAAATCTGCAAAGACTATCAATATGCTCAAGGTTTGAAGTACAGATTATCAGTGTCTGGATCCTAAAAGCTATACCTTTATCTTTCCATCTGTCCATCCATCCATCTGACAGGAGCAGCTATATGACCCCTAAGTCTGACAAGAGGGGACCTGGAGCATGCCTTCCCTGATATATTTGGGGCCCAAGCAGAAGCAATGGGAAAAGTCCTACAAATAACCTGTACTTATGCCATATAGGGGTTTATAGGTAATAACCGGCACATTGAATTCCACTTGGGAGCCAGCTGAGAGCCAGGCAGCAATGTTATGTGAGCATAAAAGAAATGTCCAAAATTGCCTGGGCTGCTGCATTCTGGTCAAGCTGCAGCTTTGGAAAGCAGCCCTATGTAGAACGTTCCCATAGTCACTGGAAGTAGGTGGCATATACTTTTAATTTATTATTATAATGGTTGTTCACACAGTCAGATGTTTAAACTGAATTTGGCATTTTTATCCACCTATTGAGTCCTTCCCAAGGATCTGGGATAGGCAGATGATGTATTAAAGGTACTGTTGCAGGATGTAAGCTGTTTCCAGTAAAGCTGCCTTTTGCAATTTATTAGTTGTGGTTTTATCAATACCAATGGTATTCAAGTGATGCTCCAGATATTTTTGTATTGCATCAGAGTTCCTATCAGTTCCAGCTTTGCTTTGCTTTTTACAGTCATTTTACTTCTATTTCCAAGTCTTTGTATTTTATTTTTTTTCTCCAGTTCCTTCTCTTTCCTGCTATTTCCAGGTACTGCAATATCCACTACCTAAACTTTGTTGCCTTTCTTACCAACAATTGTTAAGTCTGGGATATTACATAGCAATGCTTCTCAGTTTGAATTGATATTCCGATGGACCTTTTTTGCTACTGTGTCATGCCGTTGTTCATAGTCAATCTGTGCAATCTTCTTGTAGCAGCTAATTAGGTGATCCACTGTTTATTCAGCTTCTTTACAGGGGCAGCATTTGCTTTCTGTTGCTGTCTAGCAATTCTGACCTTGTGTGCATTTCTTTTTAAGATTTATTTTTAAGAATTATCCCCTCTGTTCAACTTTCCTGTTCTTATCCACTGCCAGTTATTGTTGTTATCTGTTTTGCCTGTTTGTTTTTTATGTACTGGCCATATACTGTAATATGTTACCTTGCTATGTTTATTTTCTGTTCTTCATTTGGTGTTTCTTGTAGGCTAGTTTACTCTCTTCAGTATTCAGTAAGCCTTCATGATGTATGAGCTTCAGTGCCTCTTCTTCATTGTCCATCAAGTATTCTTCTAATGCCCTTTTTTCTTCTTCAATTGTCTAATATACTTGCAACATTCCATACCCATCTATTTTTATTGATAACTAGTTTCTGTCAACATCACTGCATGGATGAAGGGCATGATTCATTGTGATTATTTTTCTGGTCTTCCTGTCCAGGGCTTTTAGTTCTGCTTGTGTCCAGTCCACTATTCCAGTTATGTATCTAATGATTGGAATTATCCATGTGTTAATTGCCTTGATAGTATTTCTTTTATTTTAAGATCATCATTTTCATGAAATATTCACTTCTAATCTTCTTGACTTCAGTGTACTCAATGTTGTCAGCCTGAAAGATGTCTGTGTATTTGCAGTGATCATCTCCATCCAGACTCTGATATTATTTTTATAGCACACCTTGATTCCTACAATTTTCACAATTCCCCCCCTTTTATTAATAATACATGTTTATACAAGACTTATGCCCATCACAATTTCATTCTCTTGAAGTGCCACAGATTAGAATTTCCATGATATACTAATATGGATTTATAGTAGTTATGAAGAACTATTGTTCATGAACAACTATTGTTCATTACTACAATATATTAGTACATTACATATTAATTAAATCCAAATAAGCAAGTATTGTAGATTAGTACTATTCTGGTTCAGCAGGAAAAAATAATGACCTCATTATAAATAAATGCCATGGTGAAGTATGTCTATCAATTTTCCATAGTTTTTTAATCTTTTCGAATGTTTCTAATTTTCTGCTTAATTTTCAGGTTCCTTTTGTTATTAGTATGTGGTTTTACTTAAAGCTCCACAGTTTGCAGGCCTGTTCTGCCTGTCCCTATTTTTTATACCTGATTGGAAGCATTTCCTTATGATGTGACTTGGCATTTCATTGAGCTATGGGAAAGAAGACTGTGGAGTATTAAAGAGATGAATGAATGAAATAAAAAGTAGGATGCTCATACATACCTCTTGTAATTAGAATAAATATACGAACCCAATATTACTTCCCGCAAATATTATCTCCCCCCCATGGGGGTAGGGAATTAAAAACTATTTATTTCCAATAAATTGAAAAAAATTATGGATGCAAGCAAGTCAGAGGAAATGTCTATTGCAGCAGAAACTGTCTTTCTGAGGTATCCCTGTTGAATAATGGTTCTGAAAGTTCTCTGACCCTTTAAGCCTACATCTTTGTATGGTTTGGTTAAATCTAGAAAGGAATTTTGAATTAAATTAGAGTTTGCTGTGACAGAGAAAACAGTCTTTAGAGTAGGCAAATTGCATTTCTCTGGTTCAGTGATTTCAATGTGCCACAGCTCCTGTCAGGAAGAGTTTTGCATTATTGAGAGCTGGTAGGTTTAATTGAGAGCTGGTAGGTTTCCTTGTAAATACTCACCAGCAGTACACACAGGAACCATACAATGGGTTCCTTGTCTACCTCTTATTCCTGTCTCAACACAGATGCACCAGAGCTCCATTTGCATGAATATAAAAGTAAAATGAGAATGTACAAATCTTTATATAAAGGAAGGATCTAATGAAGGGAAGGAATACCCATGTACACATATCTCTTTGAGAAAAGGTGTTTCCCCCACCCCCTTTTCTGTCTCAACTAGGTCTCACCCAGCTAGTTTAATATCTGGTGTTACAAAATCCAATGTGTTTTTAATGGAGTGCATAGGCAAGAATGTTTCCTTCTCTTAAAATCATTCTGAATGGAAGCCTGGCACAGTTTACCTTGATTTAATTATAGCTAGAAGATCCATGCCAGCTGCAGCTATTTGGTCCACAGCATGGAAAAGAGCACAGGTTTATCCCCCACTGGTATTCTGGCTATATTTGTTTTGAGCAAGGATGTTACTGCTATAGGCAGCATTTGGACAAACTCTAAAATCTTTTTAACATTCTACTGGACAAGCCTAACATACCTGTGTCATAAATCTAACAGTCTGTATCATATAGAACAAAACACTTCAACTTGAGCAGTGCTTAAGGAACTGGAAGCACCTAGAAAAAATAATTCACACTTATTAAATCTCAATCTTTACCTAAGAAAGGTGAAGTTTCTTTTTTTTAAAGGGATTGTTTTGCCATCCTAGACTCTTTTGAACAGAAAATGCAGAGAAATAAACATGCTTGAAATGTATTTTCATTGTCTACATTTTCTTAGAGACTTCTGCTGGGGTATAAGGGAACTTAGTGATCCATCTGATATACTTGACACGCCCATCAGCATTCTTCCATATTATCCCCACTGCATTAAGCAGCTGAGACATTGCTTCATAATCCAGGCCTTTCAGAGGTGCACTGACTACAGCACTGACAGAATTTTTGGTTAGTGGCTCACATGTCAGAGGAATTACTCCCTGCAAGAGACCAGTTTAGCTTCTTTAGAAGTTGAGGCGCTTCACAACATGTAATTGGTTGTTGTTTCAGTCCATATCCATGGAATGCAGCAGTTGGAGATGCATGTGTATGACTCCAATCAAAATGATTATGGATGAGAAAGAGTGAAAGTCAGATTTTCTTTTACAGAAATTATTGTGCTCAATGTTTAAAAAGTGAGGAATTGTTTATCCTTGTCAAAAGGAACTTTTAATAACTAGGTCCCTACCATATCCTAGTTTCTATTCTCCATCATATTTGGGTAAGAGCATCTGCAAATAATTAAGCAGATCCCTATGAATAATGGGGTGTCTCACATAATAAGAAAGACTACCTACAATAGATGTCTCAAAGAGAAGGCTACTTTGCAAGACAGGATCTTATTTCTGCCAGCATCTTCATGATACTTGCTTCTACTCACTTCCCAATGCCAGATCTACATTCTTTCAAAGGAGATATTTGTTGTTGTTTTGAGTGTTGTGGATACTATTATTTCTCTTATACCACTATTGACTATTCACCATATTTGATTTTGATGTTACTTGATTATAAATGTTTGTTTTTTGACAAACATAGAAGAAGGATATCGTGGTGGTGGAGTGGTTAGAGTGCAGAACTGCAGGCTAACTCACTACTCATTCCAGGAATTCAATTCTGAATGGCTAAAGGTTGACTCAGCCTTCCATTCTTCCAAGGTTGGTAAAATGAGGACCCAGATTGTTGGGGGAAATATGCTGACTCTGTAAACCACTTAGAGAGGGCTATAAACCACTATGAAGCGATATATAAGTATTTGCTGTTGCCATTGCTATACATCCTTTGGCACTATTCATCCAAAGCATTGCATCTTTGCTTCAATGATGAGAATAACAGCTCCTCTGACTGTGAAGCATGTTGACAGTAATTTAGATTGTGTTACACAGGCCTTCTAGATTACATCTGAAATATAAGATTGACTAATTTTATTCTGAAAAAGAGGAGAAGCTTAGCACCAATTGGAATTAGATCACTATTTAAGTTGCACACGATCTGGAGGAAAAATTTCTCTCAATGTGGTAAACCCATACTCTTTATAAGGAAATTATATCTGCCTTGCAAAATATTTTGTAGATTATCTTCCATATGTGAATCCACCCTAGCAACCTAGCCCTAAGGAGAAATTGCCTAACAGTTAGAACAATTAATCAGTGGAACAACCTTCCTCCAGAAGTTGTGAATGCTCCAATGCTGAAAGTTTTAAGAAGAGACTGGACAACCATTTGTCTGAAATGATATAGGATTTCCTGACTTAGTAGGGGGTTGGACTAGAACTCTATTATTATTATTATTATTATTATTATTATTATTATTATTATTATTAGTAGTAGTAGTAGTAGTAGTAGTAGTAGTAGTAGTAGTAATAGTAGTAGTATATATTTTATTTTAGTGATGAGCAGACTTGAATTTTGCATTATTATGACTGGGTGGGGAAGCCAGAACAAAAGCTAGCAGCATAATTTAAAATTAAAATAAAATAGTTGAATACAATTAATATGACTGTGTCTTATGAATGTAATACAGTTATGTTTAAAATTCTACTTCACTAGGAGAATTTTGAGATACATCCAGGAACTCTAGCCAATGTTTTTAGGCATTTCATTTGGTCCTGAGGCTGCTAGCTATACACTCCTATTTTTAAGCATTCCCATTAAATATTAGGAAGTAAGACTCTGACAGAATCATTAACGAAAGGGTTTTTGCAAAGCTAGAGGCATTCAGTTGTTTCTAATTGCATAATTATATTAGTGTGCTTCGCTATAATATTTGGTTTTTTAAGAGCTCCAAATTTGAGTCATTAGATTAACCAATTAAAATATATTGATTGACTAAGAAGTCACCCTCAATTAATCATGTAACACCTTTTTTTTAAAAAAGGGGTTTTTTTAACATTAGGTATTTAGAAGAATTGAAAGTGGCAATTTTTCTTCATTTTTATCTAGAAAGCTATTGTGTATGTGCCTGATCCATCTAAGAAGAGAATGCCATTTTTTGCCAAAAAAAAAATGTTTTATGTTCATTCAAATCTACTTCAGTTTAAATGATTAAAAATGAATTAACATTTACATGATTAGTTGATTTTTTTAAAAAAAAATTAACCTCAGCTTTTATAACAAAATAGTTTATTGATGCTTAATACTTTATCCTCGTTGTTTTATTTTTCTATAGATCTAGCAACTTTAAAACAAGAAAACTTTGCTTTGCATTTGGCTAATCTAATACCTGTCATATTATATGTGTCTGTGCAATATTTCTTCTGCCTTAATAAGCATTTTAATTCTTTTTTTCACTGCCCAAAATGTAAAATCTTGGAGCAATCCTGTTGTTGCTTATCATTCATCATTTAATCTCTGATCAATCTATCAGTTGTAGTAAACTATATCATCTCTAAGAAATTGTTGATTCCCTTCATTCACATCTAAAAAGGAAAAAAAATATTTAAAGTAGGTAAAAGTTAAAAAAAGAAAAAGAAATATTTAAAGAAGTGACTTCCAATCTTTTTTTTTTTTAAGAAATTTTATTGGTTTTTTAATTTTTACAGAAAAAAAAGCTCAAGGCACACCGTGGTGTTAGGGCAAACAAACATCCAAAACCAAAACATTTATACATATTTCAATCAATACATCTAGTATTTCCTCTCTTATTCCCTTAGATAACATAACTTATTAAAAGTAGTTCAGTCTAGCTTAAATTTAATCAACCTATACCTGTTTTTAAAACTTTTAAAGATTTATACTACCATAGTCAAATCGGTTTTAAATGTAAGCCTTATCAATTTGGGTATCCCTTCCAAATATATTCTAGTTCCTTAATTTTTTCATAAATTTCATTTAATTCTTCCACTAATGTCCCTTAATTAAAATAAAGTATTAGTCTATCCTATACATATTTAGTCTATCAATTAATCAATTTCTTTTTACTAATAAGAGAAAATCAAACCTTAAGTCCTTTCAATCCATTAAACAAAATTCAATTAATTATCATAACTAATAACATCCATTTTATCAAACAAACAAATCATCTTATTTGATTAACTCAAATTTACATAATAAATTTCTTGCAAGTAACCCTATTGTCCTAACAAAAAAAGAACAAACATATTCTTAATCCATTTAATGTATATTTCATTAATCACCCCTTTTTTTCTTACCTCTAACTCACAATCTTAATCCTAAAAGCAATCCATGATTCTGAATTACCTTTAATCCATTACCTAAAAATATCTCCTTTTTAAGTTGAAATGATAATCTATCATAACTAATAATATCCATAATATCAAACAATCATTTTATTAGATTAATTCAAAGTTACATAAAAAAATTTCTTGCGAATAACCCTATTATCCTAAAGAAAAAAAGGAAAGAAAAACAAAAACATAATCTTAATCTATTTAATATATATTTCATTAATCACCCCTTTTTCTCTTATTTTTAACTCACCATCTTAATCTTAAAATCAATCCATAATTCTAAATTACCTTTAATCCATTACCAAAAAAATCTCCTTTTTAAGTTGAAATAATAATCTATTCTAAAACTGTCTAATCCAGCGGTTCTCAACCTTTTCCGGGGCTCGACCCCGGCCCGCATCACGCATGCGTGGTGTGATGGGGTGCATCGCACATGCGTGGCACAACGGGGCGCATCGCGCATGCACGGCGTGACGGGGCGCATCACGTATGCATGGCGCGACGGCCTGCATCGCAAAGGGGA
The DNA here is from genome assembly GCA_034064705.1 of Bothrops alternatus. Lineage (NCBI taxonomy): Eukaryota > Metazoa > Chordata > Lepidosauria > Squamata > Viperidae > Bothrops > Bothrops alternatus. The sequence continues at coordinate 1,976,242 of JARGCV010000018.1, read as the reverse complement.
AAAAATGGCCGACCCAAAAAAAATGGCCAACCAAAATAAAAAAATGGCAGGCCCGCATCGCGCATGCGCGGCATGATGGCCCGCATCGCAAAGAGGGAAAAAATGGCCGACCCCAAAAAAAGGCCGACCCAAAAAAAATGGTGGGCCCGCATCGCACATGCACGGTGCGACGGCCCACATCGCAAAGGGGAAAAAAAGGCCGACCAAAAAAAAAATGGCGGACTGCGGTGTTTGGCGACCCCCGTGAAATGGTCGTTCGACTCCAAATGGGGTCGCGACCCACAGGTTGAGAACTGCTGGTCTAATCCATCAATCAATCTCTTTAAACTGACCACATAGCATCAAACTTTAGATTATTTCAATTCATTAATCATCAAACAAATAAATCATCAGTAATTTTCAGATAGATAAGTCTTATATATCTTCCATTAATCGCACATCTGACTCGTAATCTTAATCCTTAAATTAGTACATAATTCTAGATTGCCTTTAGTCCATTACATAACACTTTAATTTTCAGTCTTTTTTTTTAGTCTTATTCTAGGTTTTTTCAAATGCCAAGTGGGTTTCCATAGCAAGGATTCTCTTCCAGCTGATAAGTCTTTTTTTATTGCTTGTAGTAGTATTTGGATCAGTAAGAGCCATCTTGATCTTTGCATTGGCCCTCTGATTTTCTTAACCATGAGAACTTGTTGCTTTAAGATTTGAAGTCCCAGTCTTTGCTTTTTCTGGTTCTCAGCCTCATAAGTAAATTGTTTATAGGGCAAAATCAAGTTCTCTTTATTTTCAGTTAAGTCCTCTCCTTGTATAATCTGTTTTGTAGAAGAATCAGGTATAGTCTGAAAGTCAATCTTGGAGTTTGAAGAAGAAATTCTGGTTCTTAATTCTGTAGTAAGTTCTTTCATTGTAACACATATTTCCACTTTGGTTTCATAGATCTTTTCCGAAATAAGTTTGCAGTTTAAATGTGAGTATAACTCCATTTTGTAGAAGTTATTCAACTTCATCAAATTAACTTTCTCATAAAGAACTCATCTCTTCTCCAATTGCCATATTAACTTTTAATCAGTAGATGTCCTCAGTAAGCTAAAAAATCTTTTTTCCAATATCATTCATTTCATTTCATTTTTTTTTTCTTTTTTCCTCCCTTATCCCTTTTCTTCTGTTTTTTTTTTCAGGGAAAAATAGAGGAAGAAATATTAAAAAAACACTCCAATATAGGCTGATAATAAAGTTCTTAAGAAAAAAAGTTTTTGTTCCAGTACCCCAAAATAAACTTATATAAAGAAAATGTAATTTTTGAAGCTTCGTTCTATTCTTTTTGTTCGCCTTTCTTCCCAGACACATAAAAGCTGCCTTTTCAAGCCAGGGAAATAGTTCCAACAGGGCTCTTACAGGCAAAAAAAAAAAAAAGGAAAAGAGAGGGAGGAAAAAGAAAGATCTCACCTGGATTCACCATGGTGGGTTCAAAGCTTAGCTGTTCTGTGCTTTGCGGTTTCTTGCGGCTAGGTGATCGGCCATTTTACTGGCCGTTCTTCTTCTCTGTCGGCCCTCAGAGTCTGGCCCGGACAGCTGGAGGAGCCGCCGCTCCTCCGCGGCTGAGCAAAGCCTCCTCGACAGAAGTCGCACTCTCCAGGGCGACTTTAGACCCGCATAAGGGTCTTCCGACAGAGGGAGGCTAGCCGACAAGGAGACGAGTCTCCTTGTACGACTAGAAGCGCCGCGACCCAGAACCGGAACACTTCCACTCTTCATCATAACAAATGCAACAAATTTAGTAATCCTTCGCTTCCTATAAAGTTATTATATGTAAGTACTTATTCCTGTAATAATCCATATGCAAATCTATAAATTATTAACACTACAATCCTGGTGTCAGCAAAAAATCCATAAAGGATTTTATTTTAACCATGGTCAAAGAAACTAATTTTGTACTCCTCACTTTTGCTTCTAGCAATCTTTATCTTTAACTCATTTAGATGTTGTCAAAGGATATGATTTCTCTTCAGTTTTTCTTTTCCCACAACAGCTTCTTCAAGACTGTAGCAAAGTTCTTTTGTAAATACAGTAAGGAGTCATTATGCATTTTTTTTACTTATCATTTGTATTTCCACTTTATCATCTCTGTCTTATAATCCACGTTTTTTCCTAACATTTCAACAATTTGTTTATGTTCTAATAATTCTGCATCATGTGAAGTTTGTTTCAGATCTTTATCCTGCAGATCTTCCAGGGTATTCTTTCTCATACCTGTCGTTTCTTTTATAACATCATTTGTACCTGGTCTATGCAAAGAAACAGTCAACATTGCTGACATTGTAGCTGCCAGTTTCTGTTCCATTCTTCAAATATTTTCTAAAATATTTCAAATATCATTTTATTTTCTGTCATTTTTGTCCTAAAGCTGATCTAAGACAAAAGGCAAACTTCTCTCTTTTCTTTTTCCTTTCAGTCCCCTTCTAGTGTCTAATTTATGAAACCATAATCTGTATGATCTTGCATCCTCACCTTGTCCAGAATGTTTCTTTAGTCATGGCCACCAAATGGTCTTCACTTGTTGGAGACATGCTAGTTCACCATTCCTCACCCAGAAGTCTGTAATTAGTAAGGGTCCTCGTGAAGTAATAGAAATCTCATTCATAATGAAAAACTGGAAGACTGATTTCAGCAACTTATATAAGCTCAATTTATTGGTTGTATCCCTATATTCTCAGTTGTCAAGGATATTCTGTGCCTTGACTGCATCTTCTATGATCTGATTCACATAACATTTAAGTTTCAAATATTATCACTTATATTCCATCCTCCAAGTTACTTTCTGAAGATCCTATTTCTTAATTATTGCATTTACAAATAATTGTTTACGTTCTTTTTCAGTACTGACCTGCATTAAGTCTGAAGCTAATACCATAAACCTCCATTCCGGTTGCCTTTATATTCTAGAATGAACTCGTTTGATCAGTTTTAGATTAACCTTTCACTTTTTGATTCCATTTATAAAACACTTCTGGTGTGCATAAATGGTTACAGAGGTATCAAAGACATTTGCTAAAAAGTACCAGTGATCGGAAATGCCAGTCTTAGCTAATCATTTTTATTGTTTGTCAACCATGTAAATTGTCCATACAGAAAAGAACCAAGAATCATGACTAGTTCCAATACACATTTGCACATGAAAATTAATAATAAAATTTTTATAAGTCTCAGCCATACTCCACCAGCATTCTAAAATGAGCTAAATTCAAGGGTTAGTTATAAGTCCATGGAGATAAAGATATAATTATCTTTTTGTTAATCATATTGACCCTTGGTAATTTTAGAGCAGTAATCAAATTTTAGCCAGCACAGAGGGTTTTGCTGGGCTACAACAGCCATTTTTAACCTTTCCAATTGGGATCCTACATAGTTTTTGTTAAATAATCATCAAACACTTTATTTTAATCTGGTGGCTCAGTTCACAAATTACTGCAGGGTCCTTGGTGCTCTCTGAGCTTGGTTGTGTGAAAAGTAATTTTTATATCAAATTAACTTTATCCCTGCACTTTCTCTAACTTTCCCTTAACCATTAACATGATCCACAGGGATCTAAGACTGGAAACAATGTTGCAAGCAAAGGTAAATACATTGTTGCAGGGGATGGTTGAATTGCATCTCCACTAAATAATTGAGCTGAAACTGATTGAATCAAGAAAAAACAGCAAACAGGGAAAATCCTTTACACAAACTTCTTTGAACCCACAAATGAGTTATCCAAATCTATCCCACAAATCAAAGAAAAGGGTCTGTAAACATAAGAGAAGCTAATTAAAATATTTTTGCCACTGAAGCTACAAGTTAAACACCACACAAGGCACATATACACTTACACTCTGTGCCCCCACAAAGCCCATCTTCCCTATAAATATTTCTACCTTCTATTTGTACTCTTATTTATAGGCTACCTTAAAGGGTGGATTCCTTGCTCTCAAACTATCTCCTTTCCATGCAGTATGTTTGGTGTTCCTCTTGCAAAAAACCCCATCTCAGATCAGGATTCAAAATCTTCTTACAGTTGCTTCCTTGCAGATGTTTCAATGACATACTCATTAGTGCATCAGGAATGCTGCAGTTCAACCCTAAGCTACCCTAATTCTAGTAGTAACACAAATTATTCTAAGACAAAGCTATGGCATAGTTTTGTTCATTTTACTGCAACATGGAAACTCAATTGTTGTGGTTTTTAAAACATGCTTTATGATTTCATGTTGGGTGTGAATCTGGCAACATGGCTCAGTTAAATCATGCTTTAAACAAAGCACAATTTAGTATAATTTGCAAAACTAGATACTGGGAGGACAGTGTAGTAAAAACAATTTATAAACATAATGATTGGTGTTTAAAGCAGTGCTTCTCAACTGTAAACATTTTAATGTGTGTGTGAGCTTCATCCACCAGAATTCTTCCAGCCAGCATGCAAGGGACTTGAAGTCGAAACTTCTTAAAGTTGCTGACATTGAAAAACAGTGGTTTAAGGTACCATTATGGTAAAATAAACTTGTTTCTAAGGGCTTTGTAATTTGGGGTGAAGAAAGAAAGTTAATGTAGGATTAGATAGCAATCCGGTGATTGGTGGAAGCAGCCAAACTGCCTCACCTAGTTCCTGCATGTTTATAGTTGTAATGTAATGTTCCAGATTTGTTTTTTTTTGTGTTTTTTTAAGTGGCCCTGATTTATACCTTTTAGGCAGTATTTAGAAACATCCAGCAAAGAGAGTTTTCAATATTATGTTGTGAAATCAGGAAGTTTATCTAGATGAGAAACTGGTTGGTTTGATTTGCTTAAGGATCCAAATTCCTTGCTTATCAAGGCTGAACATCTGAACTCTGAGCTTCACCCAATTATAATTTAAATTGACAGTGCTTTTGGTCTGACTAAGAGCTATATTGAATGACTGAATTTTGATCCTTGAGAGAAAGAAAACAAAGTAGAACAAAAATCTATGGTATATCATACGCACTTGATTTCTATGGCTTCAGCACAGGCATAAATTAATGGGGTAATAACAAGCAGCTGCAATAACATAAGAGGAATGATGTGTCAATGGTTCTGGAAACCCATACTGTGCTTCAGGTTTTAATATACGAGCAGCCTTATGGTTCAAACTATGTTTCACCTAGTCCAGCATTTGTTCCCTAGCCTTGGATTATTTCAGGCACTTCAGAGAAGGTGTGGATAGCTTTATTTAGTGATCTGCAGCTGACATGAGAGCTTTGGGGAAAGGCAAGAATACAGTTATAGAACAAATGTGTTGCTTGGTATCACTAAGTAGGTCTGGGAATAAAGAATAGCAATAAAAATCCTGCAATAAGCTGCATTGTTAGCCAGGGTAACCAATATTGTAGTAAGCTGACTGACCATAAACAACTTTTAATAGCCTCTATATCCCAAGATCTCTGAAACAAACACATATTCTTTTTATTATTATTATTTCAATGGAAGAGGCAGATCTGTACATCTAAATTGACTGATACAAATCGCTGCCCCCTTCAGAGATGAATAGCAAAGCCTCCAGACATTAAGTACTGGAAATATTTCCTGCATTATGATTTTTTAACACTGTGTGAAACAAAAGATATTTAGTGAGGGACCACACTGCCTGTATCCCATTTTTGTGTCTGCATTTAGAGAGGGTCACGTGCCTGATCCCCACTGGACTTTTTCTGACTGAATCATTGAAATTTGGCAGCAAGAGAGGCTGAATGATTGGTGATTGTGATGTTTTCCATGTGGCTACATACTTTTTGTCTTTGCTGTTGTGATGGCTTTTATTCTTACTTTTAATATCTTTTGCCACCAAGAGCCACTTTATTGATATGCAAACTAATTAACTGAAGAAATAAATACGCAGCATTGTAGTTTCCTATAAGTGAATCAGGAAACACAAGAAAACTATTTTGCATGCCTATAATAGGCGTACTTTCTAACCAGTTAAAATGAGAAAAAAAAAATCCCACCCAGCCTCCAAAGCAAAACAGGAAAAATGTTTTCACTTGCTTTGCATCACCACTTCATTTCTTATAGCCTTCAGTTATAAAAAAAAAAGTCAAAACAAAACAAAACAAAAATCTACTCTTGAAACAAATACAAATGAATTGACAATCTGGAAATGATTTACTAGGGGCATTTTTCTGCTACAATGTATTCCCTGTTCTTCACTGTGAACAGGGGCAACCATGGAGGGTGTGTTTGTCAAAAAGCCACGTTGATTGCAACAATATGAGCAATGATAAGCTCCCCCCTTTTTTCTTACATGCATGTAAGATGTGACATTAAACAGGCTATGTGATTGCATGATCACTGATACATTAAACCAGGCATGAGTTGTTTGTAAATTTGTATACTTATCTATGCATATATTTCAGCCAATATTTAATGAAATGTTTAATTATTAATAATATTTATTTGAATTGGGTCGTGTCACTTCCAAAAAAGACCAAATTGTCCTAAAAGCAATCCTGGACAACTACTATCAGTTATATCGAGAAGCCGGGTTTTGGAGGAGCTATGTTTAAATCCCAGTTTAAGCACTTGGTTGATCAACTTTCTTTTCAACTTCAGTACCCACTGCAAAATTGGCATATCAATAGGTAAGATAACTTGTGTTGAACTGAAACTGTGTGGTAACGTGATTTGCACATTGCAGGTACCACAACAACTGGGAGCAATTTCTGCCTAGAAGAATAGACATCAGGAGGTCAAATTTGCTCTACTGGAATTTGAAAGAAAAATATGATTCTTGGAGTTTGGAACAATATAGACTGGAAAGTATGTTCCCTCCCAGTGTAAGCTTTCTATTGCTCTCTCTCTCTCTCTCTCTCTCTCTCCCCCCTCTCCTCCTGTGCTGATGAACCAAAATGTCTAGTTTTATAATGCAAACAATAGGAAAGAATGTATCTCTTTTTGCTGAAACAGATGTAAATTTTCCGACTTGACTTTCCAGACATCATATGCACGGAAAGGAAGCATTGTGTGCAGGAAACAATGTTTGCCTAGAGCCATATGTGCTTTTCTGCTGCTAGGTTAATATACCTATTAGTCTTAATTGTCCTAGCTGAAGGGTAACATTTAAAATCTATTGCTTTGGGCATTTCTTCCCTTCTTAATTTACACATCTCCTTAAATTTATCTTCTTCCAGATTTTTTTTAATGCAGATTTTAGTCACATCACACAGCAATCAATAGATTGAATGCCAGTTTAACATTCAGTGACAAATGAGCATTTTATCATGTTAACTGAGGCTCCTGTCTTACACATGACAATGTGTATATTCATCTCTTATAGCTTTTGTCTCCCTTGTTAGTGGCTGTGCTATCTCTATATCAATGTTCTGGCTGGCTTCAATTACAAGTTTTCCCAGGTGGAAACTTGTTGATTTTATTCCCCTTTGGGCTCAGTGACATGCTGATCTGTTTTGAAATGAGATTCCAATTGTTTCACCTCTTTATTTTGCTTCTTGCTACTACTCTATATTAAAAAAAAGAGGGGCCCTCATTGTACCCCTATTTTTTAATGGTATATAATCTCTCCAAGCTGAGATAAAAAAAAAACCCCATCTGTTATGGCTAAATTGGAGTGTATAAACCAACACCTTTTTGCCTTTACAAAGCTTTTTCTGAAAAGTTCTTCTGGGAACTTACCTACAGCTCACAATCCTAATACTAATTGGACAGTGAGATTATTCTATTGTGCATTTGTGATGGGTGGAAAACAATTGCATTCAGATTAAAATCATATCTCCTTTCCAACTTAAATGTTCAAATAATTTCCTTCCTTTCTTCCTCCCTCTCTTCTTTCCTTCCTTCCTTCCCTCCCTCCCTCCCTCCTCCCACCTAAGCTTCATATTAAAATACAGCAACCCATTTTCCTATAGTACCTTTTATTGATTAATTTAAGATATATATAGAATTCTGCCAAAATTTAAGAATCTGGATGGAGACCAAAACAGTTAATGGCATAGTGCGGGGTCGGCAACCTTAAACACTCAAAGAACCACTTGGAGCCATTTCCCAGAGAAAAGAAAACACTGGGAGCTGTAAAAGTTGTGTGCACACAAGGGGAGGAACTTGATTGAAGAGTTTAATTAAAAAGAAATAGAGGCTGCTGTGCATGAGTTCTCTCTCTTTCTCCCTTCCTCCCTCCCTCCCCCCTCTGTCTCCTTCTCTTTGTCTCCCTCTCTCTCTCCCCCATCTCTCTCCCTCTCTCCCATCTTTTGCTAGCAAGCTGCTTCATGCTGTTCTACAATAAGCTGACACACATTCTTATTGGGCTGGCTCTCTCCTGCCCTTGGTTTGCCAGTCCTCTCCCCCCCTCTGTGTTTGTGTGTGTGTGTGTGTGTGTGTGTGTGTGTGAGAGAGAGAGAGAGAGAGAGAGAGAGAGAGATGCTGCTTCCTGCTTCCTGCTGAGATGCAGCAAAGGCAGGAGCCCTGCCCAATAAGCTTGTCAGCTTGTCCAAGAACAGCATGAGACCACTCTCTTTTTTACAGAGAGAGAGAGAGAGAGAGAGAGACAGAGAGAGAGAGAGAGAGAGAGAGAGAGAGAGAGAGAGAGAGATGCTGCTTCCTGCTTCCTGCTGAGATGCAGCAAAGGCAGGAGCCCTGCCCAATAAGCTTGTCAGCTTGTCCAAGAACAGCATGAGACCACTCTCTTTTTTACAGAGAGAGAGAGAGAGAGAGAGAGAGAGAGAGAGAGATGCTGCTTCCTGCTTCCTGCTGAGATGCAGCAAAGGCAGGAGCCCTGCCCAATAAGCTTGTCAGCTTGTCCAAGAACAGCATGAGACCATGCATGGAAGGAATAAACCAGATGGATCTTGTGAAACACCACTATTTTGTCTGCACCCCATGTAAGTTTCATAGCAGGGGAACTCTAAGGAACTCTGACCTTCTTCATGCAGTGTCATATAAGATTTTATATGTTAAATCCAGTACTTTGAATTGGACCTTGAAGTATACTGGAAACCAATGCAGTGATTTTTCGGTTGGTTGTATTCTGCAATAGTGAGGCTCATGATCTATTGGCTGCCTGACTGCAATGTTCTGTTCCCAAATAATCTCTAAATGCAGCCTCACCTAAAGGGTGTTAGAGCTGCCCAACCTATATTCAGAATATAAGGGAACAGTTCCGATTCCACACACAGACAACAAAATTAAAGTGATCCTATAAGTTAGGGACAAATCAGAGGTAGTTAAAAAATCCCTCAAATCACAGTTTTATTTTATCCATCCTGGAAGAGAAAACAAATTGGAATTCTATGCCTACTGTTTTTGAAATAAAGGATGAGCCTAATAGCTTAGCCATTGAATTCTACCTGCAGTTCTGCCATTTAAAATGCTCTCTTAAATTCATCTATTTTAACAGCCCTTTGGACTCTCTTAACTGGTAGAATAAATTAGCATCTTTGTGGGCAACTGGCATAGATTTGGATTTAAAGTCATATGGTTTTTCTATTTGATAATGGGGTTCAATTGATTCTGAAAGTAACCTATCAGAGCTGAAGCAGCCAATTGTAAATTTAAACATACAGAACGAGGTTTCAGTCTACAACATCTGATAGTTTGAGTTTATTTGTAGTACTTTTTTCAGCAGACTTTTATCTTGCCAACATCCTTTGCTAGGTTCAATGTTCAGTCTTATTGCCCATCATATGTTTCTGCCTGTTTCAGGAAGTTGACTCACCTCACTATGTCCTTTTCCATTGCTCTTTCTGTTCAATCAGGCACAAGGACTTAAATATCTCTTTATTAATTATGTGAATTTGCAGAAGACAACCTTATATTTTTAGAAAATGTTGATAAATGCTCAAATATTATTAAATTATCATTGTGGTTTGACATAGGGTTACATAGCCTTGTTATTTAGACATAATTATAAAGAATTTTAATCATATTGCTTTATTGGTAAGAATTTAGGTAATGAGGATTTTTGGGTTATTGACTTCTATTCCTATTCCATTCCATTCCACCCCATTCCATTCTATTCCACCCCAATCCTGGAATATCAAATATATTTTCAGTTATTCTGGTCCTATATAATTATTCATCTTCCTATACAAAACACTCTTGATGTTTTAACAGTATCTAATATCACTTTTTCTGGAGTATTTGCTAGAATAACTGGCTATAGTCCTATGCACACTTACTTGAGACTATGATTGTTAATTCATTAAACAAAATGGAATTTAGTTACATTTTTGTACAGGCTTCTTGCTTATTTTAGTTTCATGAATAAAAAAAGTAGTGCTTTCAGAAACAAACAGAAGAATGAACTGAATGATCATGTGTATGTTTCTACAGATCTATGATTGACTGTATCTCATATTTCATTTCTCCAAATTATTTCTGTGTGAATTAGACCACTCTATATAGGACAGAACAACACAATGGAAGAGGTTATTCTATATTCCAATACCAAACTAAAGGTGACTTAGCAAAATGTTTGAACTATCACATAGTATCTCTAATTTCACATGCCAGAAAAATAATGCTTAGGATCATTCATGGGGGTTAGAGCCCTATATGGAAAAAGAGGTGTCAGATGTTCAATCTATCTTTAGAAAAGGCCAAAGAACACAAGACATTAATAAATAAATAATAATAAATAAACCCTTTATTACCAAAGTATAACATGTATACAGTGAAATTGGCTGAGCCAATTCTGATTCCAATTAATTCCGATGCACACTGCATAATTAGAAAGCCAAAAATTAACAACAAGAAGTATGTGCTTCAATTATTATAAAAAAGGCCTTTCATTTCGTTTATCACATCAAGCTGTAGAAAGTGCTTAGAAAAATGGGAAATCCAGATCATCTCACTGTGCTCATGAAAAGCTTATATATAAAGAGCAATAGCATTTAGACGTATGTAGCCCTCCATAGTGCTTTACAGTACTCTCTGAGCAATTTACAACATCAACATATTGCCCCGAATAATCTGGCTCCTCATTTTACAGAATTTTAATTTTGTAAAGTTATTAAAAGTATACAATTACTGTGAATTCATTATCAGGAGGAAGCCATTTTCCTTTGTTCCATCTTGTTTACAATCTTGCCTTCATTTCAGTAAAATTTGATTGGATGCCATCATTCATTTTTCTCAATATTTGAAATAGTAATAAATAGAATGCATCTGGAAAAAGCACATGGAAGTAAGGTAAATGCATATGGCTTAGATGTATATTTCTTATGGAAATGAAAGCACTACGGAGATTGATCAATATTATTTATACTGCTTTAGCAAGAATTCTGTTTAGGCAGTGGCATAATCAATACAGTTCAATATAGACCCACTGCACAGGGATCGTGGTAATTAGGATTCCTGAATACTGTTTTACATGTTCATCTCTCTGAACTGCAGAAAGTTCAGGGATTAACTTTCAGAGATCTGTAAGACTATTAGAAACTTAATTATTGTTGTCATGCTGCAAAATATGGAATATTAATGGGTGGTGTTAAGGTAATAATAAGGAGAAAATAGTTTTTCAGGATGGGACCAAAGCTATTGTATCAGTACTGGAAGACTATTTTTTCAAAAATAAGCATGATTTACTATCCTTACTATAGGATCCATGTGTTTACTAGCTATACTATAGGATCCATGCTATAGGATCCATGCATACTATAGATATACTACAGCGTGATTTATTAGCTATACTATAGGATCCTGAACTAAAAGTTGGAGTATGGAATTCTGGTACTCTCTAAGTTGGTTGCTGGAAGATATAAGGTAGTTTTTTATAAGTAAAATTTCCAAGCAGACTCTAGCTTGTTTGATCAGTCAATTTGAAAATGTAAAGTAAAAAAGCAGTCATTTGGGATTTATAGAGGATAATGGGGCTTTTTTGTTTTTCATGAAATTTGGTGCCTTAAAAAAAAGGAGACCCTCCAGGTCTATAGGAAAATATTTTGTCAATATCTGAGACAAATGGTAGATCAACGGACTTGACTATCACAGCTATTGAAAAAGAATGAGTTGTTTGATATGAAGAAAGTTATAATCAGATTTTGCCATGTTGCAGTGACAAATAAACTTACTTTTATTGATTAATTTTAAAATACATCCTGATAAATCTGACAGGCATTGCTGGAGGTTTATAATTATCAGTTCAAAACATCCTCAGTGCAGAGAATAAAACTTGGATTTAATAAGATAAATAAATTAAAAACGCACTATTTTGGTAAAATGTCTCTTTGTGTGCTCTCTCTCTCTCTCTCTCTCTCTCTCTCTCTCTCTCTCTCTCTCTCTCTCTCTCTCTCTCTCTCTCTCTCTCTCTCTCTGTGTGTGTGTGTGTGTGTGTATGTGTGTGTGTACCTTTGAAACCATCTTGACTGCTGGTGACTAAGCAGTTGTCTTGACCACATTTTAGAAATAATTTGACTAGTGCTCTACCTAAGGCTCAGAAAGAATGGATGAGTCAAAGTCACCCATGTACTTTCTAGGGCTAAGGCAAGTGTAAGTCTTTTGGCTTTTAGTCCAGTAAGACTAATTGCTGTACAAAAATGTTACTCAACATTAACTTACTCTGCAAGTGTTTAATGAACTGCAAAGTTCTACTTGCTTTACAGTATTTCTTTCTATTTCTTGCTTTCTCCAAACTGGTTGCCCTAGAATTATTGCAATGTGAATCTTGGCATACAAATTAAAAACAATAATCCCCAAATAATCAAATATTTATTTTAAATGGCAGTTTTGTCCCTCTGTGTAAGGATGTGTTAGGTGTGTTAAGGCATGCAATAGCTACATAATTTATTTATTTAAGAAAATTTAAGAAAAATAATATGATATAATGGAACACCCCCCCCATCCTACCCTCCAAAATACAGTTTCCCTTGAATGAAGTTTGGTTCCTGGTTATTTTAAGTTTGCCTAATTTTCTTGACAGCAGTACAGAAATAATTTGCTTTTACTTTCTTTTTGGATAGTCCTCCTTCCATGAGTTCTAGTACACCTTGGGAATGAAAGTCAGCTAGGTGACTTTGGGCTAGTCATTCTCTCTCAGCCCAACTCATCTCATAGGCTTCTTGTTGTGGAGAAAATAGGAGGAGGAAGGAGTATCAGGAATGTTTGTCACTGTGACTTATTTATGAAAAAGTGGCATGTAAACAAACAAACAACTTATCTTCAGTTGCAGTGACATTAGAAAGCACTTCCTACCTAAGTGTTGCAATTTAAGAATGGATAGGTAGGTAGGTAGGTACGTTGATAGATAGATAGATAGATAGATAGATAGATAGATAGATAGATAGATAGATAGATAGATAGATAGATAGATAGATAGATAGATAGATAGATAACCTTTATTGTCATTTTTTACTGTGGGCACAATGGCACACATTAAAATGAAATTTAGTTGTTTGCTCTCAAAGCGTACACATACATAACACATGTTTAAACATACTATATACAACATATGTATAGACCTACACCCTTACATATAAGCAACATATAAATACTAATCACTGTCCATCTTGAATACATAATGGAAGGAGGAAGCTTTAGAGCTCACAAAGTTAATATTGGATGGCACAAAACTGTGACTGAATCTGGATGTTCTGCTTCAGATACCACAGAGTCCCCTCCCAGAAGGTAACAAGGAAAACAGGTTGTGAAGAGGATGTGTAGTGTCCCAGAAAATCTTACGGACCCTGCTCAAGCAACACTTATGTGCTATATCCTGGATGGAAGGAACTGCCAATAATCTTTTCACCCATCCTCACCACTCTCTGCACTGCCTTCCTGTCTGAAGCAGTGATGCTTCCAAACCAGACTGTGATGCTGTATGACAGGATGTTCTCCATTATCCCTCTGGTAAGGACAGGGGAAGGAAGGAAGATGCGATGCAGAACATGCAGGGGCTGCTGTGCTTGCTTTACCAGTGTCTCGCTGTTGAGTAACAGAGCCAGCCTACTTGTTAATTGCATGCCCAGGAATTTGATTCTGGCTTTCAGACACCCATTTTAAAAAAATGCTAACCCGATTAAATTGACCAGAAGATAATTCCAATTACATTGGAAGTATGGTTCAGAGCTAATTTTATGAAACTTTATCTTACTCATGACTCCAATTATATTATAAGCATCATTCAGACCTAATTTTATAAAAGCTTATTGTGATTTCTTTTTAATTTCTCATTTCTACCTTGCTTCAATCCAGAGAATTTTTTTATGTTTATGTAAAGTATAAAACCAAATAAATTTCCATACATATAAATGTATGTACATATAAATAACAAAGCAACCTCACCAAACGCAAACTACAACAATAGTTTGCCAGCTTAACTGAATGTCATCGTTCCAATAGATGAAACCAATTAAAAGAGCTTCAAGACAAAGATTTCTTCATTAAAGAACATTTTATTCAGGAAACAAAGTATCGGCACTTACATAGTTGAACCCAAGACTAAAGTTCCCTAGCCCTGATATAATGTAACAAGTTGCAATTCCCACCCCAGAAAGGCTGTCATAAATCACATTCACCAATTAATCTAAAATGCGGGCTTTCCTCCCCACTTCACAGCCCACCAAAACTTTATCTAGAATTGACATTGAAGCTCACCCAGCTGCAGTTGTTTAGGTCCATGGTGGCGAACCTATGGCACGCATCCCACAGACAGCATGCAGAGCCATTTCTGTGGGCACATGCACAGCTGTTGCTGCCAGCATCTTGTGCAGATCCATTAGGCTGCCACCGCCCAGAGCGTCAGCCCCGCCCAGCACAAAGGAGGCAAAGCAGCTGGCTAGCAAGCCTCCTTAGAGTTGCATGCCCAGGCCCAGCAGGCAAAAGGCCACCCCAAGCAGGGAAATCCAGATCCCTATCGGCGTCATGGCCACCCAGGCCGAGCAGAGACGGAAGGGAGGCACACTATCCTGGCTGGGACTGTGGGGCCAACCAATCACCGTGTCCTCCTCTCAGGAGGGCGACACCAGCAGCCAATGCCACAGCAGGAAAAGCGGAAGGCAATGCTGCTCACCAGACCCAGCTGGCAGCTCAGTAACTGCACTTCTCCTCAGTTCCAGGAAGCTTTTGCAATGGAAACTTGATGGTGAGGTGCATGCTGAAGGGGCTGCTACTGGTAATAGAGCTGAGAAATGGGCCAGGTGGGGGTAGCTGCCAATGCTGTTGCCCTGAGACTTGGCAGATCCCCCCCAAGGAGCCATGATTCCCCCTCCCCAGCCAGCCACCATCCTCTGACCTATTCCTTGCCTGGCTGGGCCCTTGCACAAAACCTCGCTACTCTTTCTTTGGCAGCAGCAGCCTAATGGACCTAAGCAAGCTGCTGGCAGTGCCGGCTCAAGGCTTGGGGGGAGGGGGATGCAGGCAGTGCAATGGCTTGGGTACCTCAGCTCTATCCGAGTTGAAAGTGGAGGCGCAGCAGCAGGATTATTCTCAAACAATAACAGCCAGGTGCGTTGCTCGCTTGTGTGTACCCACCTTATTGAGAGCAATCCCACTGCTGCACTTCCCTTTCTTCAACTTGGATGGAGCCGAGGAGCCACTGGTTGTTGCTTGAGTGGGGAATCTGCCAAGTCTTGGGCAGCGGCATTGGTAACTCCCCCACCCGGCCCGTTTCTTGGCTCCAAATTCCACCTTCACCACTGGGTGTGAGCAGTGGCAGGGCGCTCCATCCTGGGGGGGAAAGCAGCATTGAGGGTGCCACAAAAATAATGCCCCCTTGCATTAGACTGTTCAAAAATGTGGAATAAATAGCAGATTCTTTTGACTCAATTGAATTGGTTATCCAGGATTGATAGGAGTATGTGATCCTACAGATAGTCAGACATCAAACTTTATAGGTTTAAGCTAGCATCTTATTGTACACTTCAAATATGTGCAATATATTGTATATTCATGATGAATTGATGGAAATGATATATTTGGGAGCACCATACATTTTCTCTATACTTTGAATTTTTCAGTGCCAAATTCTAGTCTAAATAATCTTCACCAAAGTTGCTAAAGTCATGCAGAGAGCAGCTGAAACCATCTTCAGCAAAGGCATGCATATCTCCACAAGGGATGTTACAGAATGCTACAGATAAATTTGAAATAGCACTCTATATACACATGCATACACATGCTATTGCACTGTTGCAGTGTTTGTGTCTCTATGTGTGTATGTTTTGCATTTGTGAAAGTTTTAAATGGATTGTAAATCAATGAAAATAGATTTCCTTTTTTCTTTATCTTTTTAAAAAAGTCATTCTGTACAAAAGAAGCAGCATGCGTTAGTGACTTCTACTTCATAACACATAAATACAACTCATCTCAGTTCATTTCTGTTAACTGATTGGACAGAAATGTATAGCATCCCTATGAAAAGAGATAGTAATTATGTTAGATTCCACTCCTATAAAGGCCATTTACAGTAAACACAGCAGTGGGCTCAGAGTTAAATTAAAATTGATTACATGTGCAGTGGTTCTTCAAAGCTTTAGGGACTGTACAATTAAAAATTCAAAGGTTGTTATTTGGTTTACTTGTGAGATTGGTACTTGATTTAAGCACCCAGCAGGCCAGTGATGGGAAAACACAATGGGGGACAGAAATGAAGATATTTCACTTTCAACACATTCCTGTTAGGAAAATAGATAACCATAATCCATCAACTAATTTCTTTTATTTAGGTTGTAGATATATAAAATTGAGATTCAAATATTAACTTTTTAATGTTTCTCAATATTAGGGATAGTGTGTCTATAAGCCATTTTAATTTTTAGTCCATGTAAAATGAACAAGAGCAAAATGCCATTTATTAAATGACCGTAGAAAACACTTTAAAGTACCAGGGAAATTGCATTTTTTTCACTCACTGGAAAATAGGTCATATTCATGCTTTTATGACAGAATACAGTTTGTTCATCATATGAACCAAAGACGAATTTTCAATATAAGGTCTGGATAGAATATTGATTCAGTTATTCAGAAAACAGGCATATTCAGTTCACTTGGATTTAGCGTTACTATATTAGCATTAGGCCAAATGTAATCACAATTCAGACATTTTTGTGTCACCTATTCACTATAACTGGAAACCAAGATACAAATAAAACTTATCCTTTTGATGGGAAACAAAGGGATCAAAGTTGTGCCTCCATAAACAACACCAAAAGATGAAGCAATCTGTTTATGATATCATTAAATTTTGATTCATTTTTTAAAAAATAAACTTTACATTTTTATTTGATTCATTCATTCATAGATTCAATTTGTATGCTACCTGACTCCCAACAAATTTGGACAGCTTACAATTAAAATAAAATAAAGTACAAAACACACACACACACACACACAAAAGAATCATAAATGGCCTCAGGAATAATATGACAACTTTCACTGTGCCACGAAACCTGGGAAAATAATCAGGTCTTTAATAGTTTCTTGAACATAATCAGGGTGGAACTATCCAAGTTCTATCCACATTCCAAAAGGCAACACTGTGACAGAGAAAGGATGTTCCTGGGTCCTGCAAAATGACACTTGATAGGACCCAGGTAGGCAGCCACTCTGTCTGATCACATCAGATGGATAGGAACAATTGCAGACAGGTGGTTCCTCAAATATCCAACTCTCAAACAATGATCTTGATGTCTCTGAATGTGGCCTGCCCTCAGGATCTTTCTATACCTTCCTCTGCCTGTCATGACACTTGACACTCCTACACATCACAGGTGGAGTTTCAATTGTACTGTTACGGCTACAATCTTGATTGGGTTAACCATATCCTGTGGATACCCATGGATGAGCTTCACATAGGAATTTGAAAACTATTAGACCAGGAAAGAGAAATTATTCTAAAAGATGGCAGTGGCAAATCTCAAATAAGCTTATTTCAAGAGGGTCCTTAGGTTTTAAATATACAATAAACTAGACCATTTGAAAAGAAAACGCTCAAGGGTTGAGGAATTATAATAAAAATAAGTTAAAATAATACTTAGATCCACTTAACAGATAACTAAATTCAGTAAAGCAGTGGTAAATTATATAGGTGGAGGAAACAATGGAAAAAGAAAGATTTGATTTTTCCAGCATTTTATAAGCATGAAACCAAAGCTACATCTTTTCAGGTCCAAATGTTCTAGTGAAATGGTCTGGCTCTTTGGAGGAAGAGGTATTAGCAACCAATCTTAAAAAAGGACATTTGCTACAGTTTATTTCAAACTTCAGGCTTGTTCATTATGAAAAAAAGCTGGTGATAAGTCATAAATATATACTACTTTTTCCCCTCTTTGCCCTACCCTTGTGTTTTCCTTACATTTCCCCCCCAACCTCTTTGTAAATATTTGCAGGTTGTATGGTGTGTTTCCCTAGAACAGGGGTTCCCAACCTGTGGGCTGCAGCCTGGTAGTGGGCCATGGGCTGTTGGCTATCGGGCTGCAGGACAGGCTGGCCAGTTCATGCATGTGTGCACATATACACACCCCACTCACGCTAGTGCTGTGGTTGCAGGGTACAAAAAGAGGATGCCGCACTGCGTGGTGCAAAAAACGGCTGCTGCTGCGCCTTGGGGTGCAAAAACGGGATGCCACTGTGCCTCGGGGGTGAAAGTGGGCTGATGCCATGCCTTAGGGCATGAAAACAGGATGCCACCACACTGCGGGGTGCAAAAAACGGGACGCTGAGCTTCCACGCTGCACAAAAATGGGCCAATGCCATGCCTCATGGTGCAGAAACGGGGTGCTGTGCACAAGAATTGGTCAGGGCTAGCTAGTATCATGCAAGTGCTAGCCCTGCCCCATTTGCATCACACGCATGGTTGCAACCCCATGCATGTGCATAAAATGCTTCCCCCTCCCTTTCCCTCTGGTCCACCAAACAAGAAATGTTGGTGACCTCTGCCCTAGAATATTAATAAAGCTCTGGGAGATTTTAAATGGATGTTCTTCACCCAATTGGACTACTTCCCATATCTTTCCTTGATGAATCTCATTAGTATTGAATTAGGCTGAATCTGGTATTTACATCTTCTCTGAACATGCATAGCCACATTCAGGCACTAAGAAAGGAGTAGTTTTTTGGGTTTTATCATGCCTGAATGAATATATGTGTTTTAGTTATATCCAGTGGTGGGATTCAAATATGTGAACAACCGGTTCTCTGTGTGGATGCCACTTCTGGAAGTCCATTCTGGGCTTGGGCAACAAAAAACTAGCTTCCAGTTCTGCCAAAGTGGTGTGAACTGGCTGAACCCCACCACTGGTTATAACTGAAAGACTTTAACTACAGCACTGATTTTCCTTCCTCAATTTCCCTCCCAATTTTCTGGCATCGGAAAGGAGTTGAGATGAACAGATTAGCCATGTAAATAGTTATTGTATCCGTCATTTCATGTCTTGTAGGTTTTTGTTTCCTGTTTTTGAATCAATTACATTCCCTCTCTAACATTTCAAAGTCTATCTGAGATAAAATAATATCCTGTTGGCTTTAGCGTACAAATGTACAGGGGCAGTTTGATTTTTGTTAGCATTTTCTTTTTTGCTTATCATCGCAATGACCTTTTATCATCAGACATACACTGGGCATCATTTTATTGGTTTTCCTCCCCTCCCTCTTCTACCAATATCCTCCCTGTATAGTACAGCATCCGACTGAATATTGTTAGTGCTAATAATCTCATATTAACTGTCAGTCAAAATGTTATTCTGTGGACCTCTATAAGAGATTTATTAAATGATAAGGAGAAGGGACCTAAACTGAAATACCATAAAATTTTGCAGCCTAATCCATTACAGTGGTGCAATTGCATAGCCTTGCTATCTAATTTTTATTCTAGCTTAGACTGTGTGTCTCCTAATTAGCATAAACTACCAATAGAAGTGGAATGGTTACATAAAGAGCTATGGAAACCACGAGGTTCACAATAAGGTTGTACTTCTATATGCAAATAAAGTAAGCCATTTTCAAACAGGCATAGACAAGCAGAATCTGCAAAGAAATGTGGGAGAATAGTTGCTAATTAAAAATAGTGTTCTTGTACAGGATTCTAGCCAATAGTTACATCAACTTATATGAAATAACAAGGTGAGATATGTAATTGAATTAGGATGACAAATTGGAAGAATTGGAAGAGACCATGGAGGTCATTGAGTCCAACCTCCTGCTCAGGAAGAAAACCCTATACCATTTCAGACAAATGATTTTTCCAATCTTTTCTTAAAAACTTGCAGTGTTGGAGTACCCACAACTTCTAAAAGCAAGTCATTCCACTGATTACGGTAATTGTTCTTACTGTTAGGAAATTTTCCCTTAGTTCTAGTCCATTCTCTACTTGATCAGTTTCTATCCATTGCTTCTTGTCCTGCTTTCAGGTGCTTTGGAGAATAGGTTAACCTCCTATTTTTTGTGGCAGCCCCTTAAATATTGGAACACTGCTATCATGTCACCCCAGTCCTTGTTTCATTAAACTAGACATACCCAATTCCTGCAATAATTTTTCATATGTTTTATCCTCCAGTTCCCTGGTCATTTTTGTTCTGTTCTTTCTATAGTTTCAATAGCTTTGCAACACTTAAGCCCGTATAGAGAAGTCAAGCTTTCTAGTTGCCATACCAATTAATCTAGCTAAGTCTAATACAACCTACATTGAGATGTAACTGTTTTCTACCATCTTCATTTCCTATTATATTTTCTACAGTTCTGGATGGAAGAACCATCCACGCTTTTATCTAGCTATATGATCCTCCTCTAACCTTATTATCCAACAGGAGATCTTGGGAACCTCCATAAACCTAAAATGTAATTACAATGCTAAATTATGCTCTTAATCACTACATTCTTAGCATATTCTAGCAATCTGGTTAGAATCATAATATGCACAAAGATACTTCTTATTTTTCAGTGTTCCTATTGAATTCAGTATAGTTAGCAGTAGTAAAAGAATGAATAGAATTGAACAGTATCGGTAAAACTAGGGGAAACTGAAGTATTGAAAATGATTGGGCAAAATGATTTAAAAATTCAGCTAGAAACTTAAAATATTATGATTTGGCTGGTATCAATTTAAAGTAATTTTGTGCCATAATTAATATTGAATGTATTGTAAAACAATAAAGTTCAACACAAGAGGTTTTTTTTGTTGTCTCAGCTATTAGATACAACAGAGTTAAAGCAAAGATTCCATTATGTTCTGATTGCAACTATTTTAAGTGCATGCTTCAGAGCAAATAAGTTTGTAATTAATGATGGTTTTTAGATTAAAGGAAATATGTTTACCCATTGTTGTGGAGCAGAAAGGCAGCATCTGCTTTTTCTGTCAGGTTGCTGAGGCACAGCAAGTGATGTCCAACAAGGTTTTATTACATAAAGATTTATGTGAATAACCAGAATGCTGATCTAATAACTACTGGGTTCTGCTGTTCTTCCTTCCTACTAAGTTTTTGAATTCATTTCAATAAATAATTGTCAAACTTCCAGAAGCTTGAATTCAAACAGCATTATGAAAACAAGAGATATATCAGAAAAATCTTAGATTTTAAACCTTCAAATTAGTATTTGGAATGCTGCAGATTTTATTGACTATTTGAAGTATCTATAGGTGTTTCTAGACAGCCAATTTGCTATAATGGTTAAGGTAATCAGACTAGCACCCAAGAGATAACATGTTCTAGTCCTGTCTTAGGCACAAGACCAGCTAAATCACAGGTGTCAAACTCAATTGCGTCAAGGTGACATATTGTGACGTATCATGATGTTTTTGGCCTTTGGGGAGCTGGGATGGGTGTGGCCTGCACATGACACATCTGGCCTATGGGCCGCCAGTTTGACACCCCTGATAAATGACTTTGGTCCTGATACTCTTTCTTAGCCCTAGGAAGAAAGCAATGGCAAACTACTTCAGGGATTTGCCCAGGCAATTGCCAGAAGTCACAACTGTCTCAAAGTCTCCCCAGCCCCTGAAGATAAGTCTACATGGGAACTCCCCAGGTCACATACCGGTAGAAAGAATTCTCAAGCAAATGGTATGAAACAACTGTGATAATAAGCACAAACTCTTTTTATCCTTTTTTTGGGGGGGTGATGGAGGGAAAGGATGTTATGATGGAATGAAAAGTAAAATAAAATTCTGTTTTATGTAACTTCCCCATTGTTTGTGTTCATGTCAAACTAGTCTTAATGTACAATTTTAAAAAAAAAAACACCCTATGTTTCCTAAATATCCACTATTTGTTTCTGTTTGTGTCTTTTTAAGGAAAGCTTTTCTAATGGATGCTATTTTATTTCTAGCTCCTCTCAGTGGATAGCTATGATACGCACTAAGGTAGAAACCACTTTGGTTGATCATGTTACTTCAAGATAATCCATCTCCTTTCATTCCTAATTTGGAAGTAATTTCTGTTCCATGCTATTTTCTGCTGGAACCTGAGGACAAATATCCTCCCTCCTCTCACCCCCGTCCTCCTCACTAATGTTATTCTTATAGCAACTCTAAATGTATCATGTGGGAAGTGGATAATGCCTTTACCTGCCCAGTGTAACCTTGTTTAAAAGCAACTTTATTTTGACAAGAGAGGATTGCTATTATTTAGATTTTAAATGATCATATTTAATACCGATGTCAGCAGCAGAGCTGAATTGTACAGGGTTTTATCCACAGTGCATACCCCTCCTTCTTTGGAATGAGGCTACTTCGTTTTTACTTTTACTTAATGTAGAACAAAAGATTATGATTGCAAATGCTGAACTTTTATTCAATCCCTCCAACCAAAATAAAACTGTTCCTGAAGGTCTTTTTTTTTTTCTTTAACTTCTCTGAATAGTCAGCATGGGAGTTCATTGCTATTGTAGTAAGCCTTTGAAATTATACTTAGCAGTTTCCCGCTTTGTAATCTTTGATCATGCCCCGATCAATTGTAGACAACACAATTCAATTCACTTAAACCAGGCAAAAGGGGGAAAATGGTAACTCAGATGTCTGATATGAACTTCATATTGTACTTCACTATCAATAACAAATGACCTAATAAAACTATTTCTCTGATGTTTTTGTTCTCTGCTCTTATTTCCTTCTTTCCTATGAACATTTCCAATGTATTAATTGGCTGGTTCCCTGTATGCATACTGTCTGTCAATGGTGGGAACACATAATCACTAAACTGGAAGCAATTTTAGTAGATGATGAAATTCTCCTCCAACCCCTCCCCCCCAGTAGAATAGAAGTAATAACTACTTCCCTATAATTGTTATTTACGTACTACAGCTTTTCAGTAACAAAAATATTCCTTCCAAGATTGGGCAAAATACAATGGGCTGGTAGACCAGATCTACAAATAGGTTATCTAGCTGCAAGCAAGGCTGGCCTGCTTACCTTGATACTATAATGACATCACTCTATGTCCTTGCCCCCAGAACTTCAAGCTCTGGAGAAAAAAATGGGGGATATAAAACCATGGATGAAGTCCAGATTTCATTAATATCTTATTCTTTATGAGTTGGAATTAGAAAATCAGTGCTGAACTCTCACTACAGGAGATAGTTTCAGTTTTCATTGCCTCAGAATAGGAAAAAAATGGAATCCGTTTATGTTATGTTAGCCAGGATGAAAGGGCATGCTCAGAATTAGATTCCAAGAACCAAGTGAAGAAGAGGTGGAAACCGATAATTGCAGCTGCAGGCTAATCCAGCATTTTCAGGAACTACTTATTGGTCAGTCATGGCCATAAAGGAAAGGAAAGACTGACAATTTAGGCATCAGAGTCTTTACCTTTTATGGCTTCAAGGGCCCTGTTCCCACTGCCTGAGTAGCATACTCAGCTGCTAACTCAATCAAATCTCTGTGCTACTAATTTTGGCAATATAGAGTCACACTAATTGCATCAAAAGGTAACTCCATTTGGAGAAAACAGATGCCCTATTCATTTGCTCCAAGAAATTCCTGCATGCTTTTATATGGACAACAGGTCTTCATCTCCTGCTTCTTCTCCATTAGCCAGCCTTTTGCCATCAAATGCCTTGGCCAACACAGCTAGTCAGTATTTGGGAGGTATATTCTTGGCTGCAAGTCTCTGTCTATGAATTCTGTAATGAAGAAATTTGCATTTTCTAATTCTGGTTTTCTTGGAGAAGAGTGCTGGAATATATCCTAATAAATGCAAATATATATGCCATGTTGAGCAAAAGTGTTATTGTGCTAGTTGACTCTCTTCTCCTAATAGACAATAACTCCAAAAAGGGTCACAGAAAGAAATAACAGCAGTACATTTTCAGTATAGTTGAGAAAAGACAATGAAGTATTCAGCTTTTCTCAACGTACATTAGACATTCCAACAAAGATTTTATTGATAAAATAATGTTCTATCATATTTTGCTTCTATCCATGTTCCCCCCCAGGAGCTTTTTTGGGAGATAAAGCACTATAATCAACTAATTTTGACAGTGTAGACTGTAAGAATGTCTTTCCTTTACATTAGAACAATTTTGTACTGAATTTGCTTCAGGGAAGAGAAATCTCATGGATGTCTATAGAGCAACCACCTGCTATGGTTGCAATATTTGCCATACTGCATGGAAAGAAGTGCCAGGCTTTATGCATGAATCTTTGGATTTTACATCTTCAGTTCTTTTAAAGTCCAAGGAAGTAATTTTATTGTTCATCCACATAAAAACATAGGTAAATTGGTTGTTGTTGTTGTTAGTTGTGAAGTTGGGTCCGACCCATCGCGACCCCATGGACAACATTCCTCCAGGCCTTCCTGTCCTCTACTATCTTCTGGAGTCCATTTAAGCTTACACCTACTGTTTCAGTGACTCCATCCAGCCACCTCATTCTCTGTCGTCTCTTTCTTCTATTGCCCTCAATCTTTCCCAGCACTAGGCTCTTCTCCAGTGAGTCCTTCCTTCTCATTAGATGGTCAAAGGACTTGAGTTTCAACTTCAGAATCTGACCTTCTAAAGAGCAGTCAGGATTGATCTCCTCTAGGACTGACCAGTTTGATCGCCTTGCAGACCAGGGGACTCGCAGGAGTCTTCTCCAGCACCATAGTTCAAAGCCCTCAATTCTTTTGTGCTCAGCCTCTTTTATTGTCCAACTTTCACAGCCATACATTGCAACTGGGAAAACCATGGCCTTGACTATATGTACTTTTGTTGGCAGGACAATGTCTCTGCTTTTTAGTATGCTATCTAGATTTGCCATAGCCTTCCTTCCCAGGAGCAAGCGTCTTTTAATTTCTTGACTGCAGTCCCCATCTATGGTGATCTTGGAGCCCAGGAAAATAAAATATGTCACTATCTCCATTTCTTCCCCCATCTATTTGCCAGGAATTGAGAGGGCCGGATGCCATGTTTTTGGTTTTTTTAATGTTGAGTTTCAAGCCAACTTTTGCACTCTCCTTCTTCACCCGCACAAGAGGCTCTTTAGTTCCTCTTTACTTTCTGTCATTAGAGTGGTATCATCTGCATATCTTAGATTGTTGATATTTCTCTCGGCAATCTTAATTCCAACTTTTGATTCATCTAGCTCTGCCTTTCTCATGATGTGCTCTGCATATAAGTTAAATAGGCAGGGTGACAGTATACAGCCTTGCTGGACTCCTTTCCCAATTTTGAATCAATCAGTGGTTCCGTGTCCAGTTCTCACTGTTGCTTCTTGACCTGCATATACTGTAGGTTTCTCAAGAGACAAATAAGATGGTCTGGTATTCCCATCTCTTTAAGAACTTTCCACAATTTGTTGTGATCCACACAATCAAAGGCTTTAGCATAGTCAATAAAGCAGAAGTAGATGTTTTTCTGGAACTCCTTAGCTTTCTCCATGATCCAGCGTATGTTGGCAATTTGATCTCTAGTTCCTCTGCCTCTTCGAAATCCTGCCTGTACTTCTGGAAGTTCTCAATCCACATACTGCTGGAGTCTGGCTTGTAAGATTTTAAGCATAACTTTACTTGCATGTGAGATGAGTGCAATGGTGCGATAGTTTGAACATTCTTTGGCATTGCCTTTCTTTGGAATTGGAATGTAAACTGACCTTTTCCAATCCTGTGATCTGCTATGACCTGTCCGTCTTGGGTGGCCCTGCACAGTATAGCTCATAGCTTCATTGAGTTACTCAAGCCCCTTCACCACGACAAGGCAGTAATCCATGAAGGAGGTAAATTGGTTACTCACCAGATAATCTTGAATGTATCTTATCAGGAAGAAAGTTTTTATTAGAATGTCTATTACAGTTCATGATAATAAAATCATATGAATAAAGCCCTGTAGAAATAGCACATTCACCTTTTGAACTAGGACACTTATTTGCTTATAGTATTATTGTGTTTATCATTCTCCTATGGGAGCTCAAAGTGGTTTATAAGGAATCTCCCTTCATTTTACCACCAAAATAAAACAAAAACAGAACAGAACAAAGCCCCCCATCAATACAAATGGAGACTTGAAATTGGATATCTTCAGTCCAAGTCCAGTACTTCAACCACTACTCTAGCCCTTCTTTGTAGCAAGATGAAGATCATTGATTTATATGCTGTTCAACATATTTGAGGAGGTTTAAAAGCATGCAGAATGAGCCAAAAAGTGAAAGAAAATTGCACAGAGATTGAATTATGCATGATTCTCATGGGGATCAGGTTTGATTTCACAGGCAACCTGATGAAGAACGAATGGATATAAATGAGTAAGAATGTGGATCTTATGGTATTTAATTTTGTGATTCAAATATGGGTCATTTTTCATTCACTATGCATTGAGAATAATAACTTGTCTTTTTAATTGGCTGGGGTGAATAAGCAGATTAATATTGATAGCATTGATTTCTAGGGGGGAAAGGGCATGATTTAGATAGGGACAACTCTTTTTCTTGTTGGACACTGAATCAATATACATGTATAATAGGAATGATAATTAATAAAAGGATATTAAGAGTGGTCATAATCATGGTTATTTTGTAATCAATGAACATGATTATTTAAAGAAATATACTCTTTTGTCAGTTTGTACTGCAGCTTTTGTTGATTGTTAATCAGGCTTGGCCCCGTTCATTGGTAAGTGAGGCAAGTGTTTTGGCTATCTGATTTAGGCTATTCTGAATAGGCAGCTTATTGATAATTAGTTAATTAGTTAATAAATTAATTTATTATTGCAGTTTTTGTTTCTCTTAATTACATTTTTGTTTGAATTCTATTCTTAACCATAATAATAATAATAATGCATAAAAGGCAAAAGCAAACAAGAAGAGAGGAAGAGAGATAGCTTACCCCATTGAGTCAGAAATCAATTGTCAAATGTCAGTTTACACCCTCATGTCATGAAATTGAAATAGACAGACAGCATGTGACGGTGGCCTGCTCAATTAATTGGCAAGGTCAGATGGAATTCTGGGAAAAATACTTTGGGAGTGGACCTATAACCCTAACCCTATAATTCCCATTCCAAACAGCTGCTGCAACATATAAAATATCACATATGAGACTGGCCATTCCTTCATCAACTTGGCTTACTTGCTTCTTTATTTTCGTTAGTTGTTGGTTGACAAAACTTAGTAATAATTCTGTGTATACTTAACCTAGCCTCATGCTGGGATTGTTGCTTTCCTCATAACATTGTGCTATATTATAATAGGCAAAATAAAATCTCTGCAAATAAGAACCAGTATCTCAAACATCAGTAAAAATTAATACCATTATCCAAAGACCAACCACTATCTAGAAGTTACATTTTTGCATACTTTCCAAGGAGAAATGGGGAGAAAAAGTAGATATCTGAGGAATAAGAATAACAGAAGGACCTTGGAGTAGTAGATCAAATAAGTAAACAAATGAAGGATAATTAATCAATGTTATATATAGTGACATAGTCAGATATGTAAAAGCTCTGGAAAGAGCAAGCTAGCTGCTTCTTATCCTGATTCAGCCTAGATTGGTTCTAGGCTGAATCTGGTTATATGAGAGTGATGAGTAAGAATGTATGTGTAAATGCACTGATGCTTATCTCATTAAACCAGTAAACTTCTATTATTGAAACCCAGTAACTTATTGCAGGATCCTGACTGCTTCCTAGAAGGAATTCTAGGTGAAATTCTAGGTGAAATTCATCTCAGTCATCAGACATCTCAGTGTGAGGTATGGAAGTTTTCACTTAATAAATTTTCTCCATGGACCAAAGTTGTGTACCCTATGGTTTTAAAATGCTAACTTCAGCTGCTTCGGGGTATGATCCGACCATAGTAATATGATAACAGAAAGCCTCTTCCCATTTTTTTAACATATCACATCTTTTGAGGCAAATATGAGGACTGAGTCAGACTTGAAATGATTTGAGACAAACCCATGACTGCCAGGGAAGCCATGGATTCCTATGTTTTGCCACTTAGCCTCCAAGCATAGAGACAGAAATCACAAAATGGCAAAGAGTGAAGACTTTCTACCACTAGTCAAAAGACCAGCTCAAAAAGGCAGGAAAGGAATCCTAGTAAAGTCTGCTGGAATACTAGTAGGAGGCTAAACATTCAAATAGGTAAACCCTTACAGTACATTGGTTGCATTGGTGATAGGATCACCACCAGACTGGAGATCTTCCTTCCCCTGTAATGGTCTATCCGAATTTTTGTGCCATATCTTTCTTGATCCAAAAATTAGTGAGATATGGCTCATGCCCATTCCTGCTGTGATTCATCAGGCTTTCCTTCCTTAAACAGCCCCAAATAGCTTATATATTTCTAACCAGGCAATCATAACTGACTAGCCATTGAGTTGAGCTCTTCACATACAACTCATATTCTCTCATATATACAATAACTCAAACTCTTTTAAATCAAAATACTCAGATCCTTTCCCATTCCCTAATCTCCTCTCACTAATGATGGGTTTGGTGAACCTCATCCTAAATTTAAATCATAGAATCTGTTTTCTATCCAGATAGTTCTTAATAACAAATGGAAGGACAATCTACATCGATGTATATCTAAGGGAAGTAAAACCAATACATCTCCAGCACATATTACTCTTGATATCAAAAATCCACAGGCCTATTAGTCTCCTGAATAGACATGTATACACACACACACACACACACACACACACACACACAGAGAGAGAGAGAGAGAGAGAGAGAGAGAGAGAGAGAGAGAAAGGAAGGGAACTTAGATAACTGAGTGTGATGCATTGATAACCATGTAGGTATCATCTTTTTAAAACTGAGTTTGATTCCTGAAATTGGCACAAATCCATTCGTCAATTCAATTAATATTAACTGGTTTATTCTGTCTGGTTTGTTTCTATTTGTCAAAGTTCTAAAAGCCCCTGCACTGAAATCTATAAAGTCATACATTAGATTAGAACTAAGGACCCATAGCTTCAGGTTTGGCTTACTTCGGGCCAAGCATTTTCTCAAGCATGCTATCTCTTAGTATTGTTATTTGAATGAATAAAGAGAGATCCCCATTTAAGTGTCCTTGACTAGCTGGAGAAATGGCAAGATACAATATTTACATATCAGTTTCTTCCACTATGTATTTTAGGAGATACAAATTATTGACCTTATGTATCTTTTTTCTGCAAGTAGCGCAAGGAAGGTATTTATTTATTAATACCAATTCTTCCTGCCAATCTATCCACTTTTTTAAAAAAAAATGTCTCCTTTCCATTTCATACAGAGTAACTTATTTAGCATAGATAGGATATTGCAATCCCACACCTTGAATATTCAAATAAGTAAGGTAACCTTCATTGTCATTTTTTACTGTGGGCATACTGGCACACATTAAAAATTAAATTCTGTTGCTCTCAAAAGTGTACACATACATAACACACATCTAAACAAATATTTATGCAATTTTAGATTTTGACCATAATTATTGCTTTGATTTAGACCTGTGCTCAGATAATTTCATAATATTGGTGCTGGGCATTGTAAGAGATCCTTGTTATAGATATAAATCAGTAAAGACCAGATTCCATCCAAATGTGTGGTCTCATGATTGATGGATCTGGAGATGTTACATAAAGTACTTGGTACAATAGCCTTAGCAATTGCCAAGGAAGAGAAAGGAAGAAAGAGAGGTCATGGAAGTTCCAATTTGTTGCATTTGCAAAGGATTTTCTGGGTCCTTTGCAAATACTGCTAAATCAGCAATTGTTTAGCATAATTGCACTACTCCATAGATAAACTAGATTGGCCACAATAATGTAAACTGAACTCTATTCCAAAATTATTCAATGATTCCTAATGTTAAGATGTAAAACAAAAGAGGCAGTAGCATGACAAAACTGTATGCAACATTTAGCTGAAAGCAAAACTCAAACCTATTTAGGTTAATGTTGAATTAGAACTTCTTTATAACTTCCATAAGTTACACAAGGGCATGTTAACTTTATCCAAGATATGACATTTTCCTGGTTTATTTTTTAACATGGGTGAAAATGAGAAAGTATGAGAAATCTCACTAGGAAACCTTACATTTTTTGAAAGATTGCCAATCTGATTTTTCAAACAGGTTCAGCAAGATAAATTTATGTAAGCTTAAGATAAGCATCCAAATGCAAGGATGTTTATCCAAAATGAATGGAAGTGTGGTGCCTTTTTAGGTTCACACATCAGTAGTTAGGAGACTATCTTGTTTCGGTTGATTTTTATAGTAAATTGCTTTTCCTGTAGATCAGATATTTCTATCCTGACCAGAGCAACTTGTCTTGCTGTGGATTTGAAATAGTTCAAAATAAGATGATTTTTAACCATATTCTGACTTTGGAAACAAACTTAGTCATGATGATTGCATCAAACAACTAAATAAAACTTAATATGAATGCAAATTTATCTGAAATGCTTACTAAAATCCATATGATATAATGTTCAATGACATTTGCATTGAACATTATACTTACTGCAACAGGAAGTATAAGCTATGTGTAAGGTATCTTTTGCTATTGCAATATCCATTTTATGGGATTAATATTTACTTGTCTTGAACATAGACTTCACTTGTGTAGGTCTATGAGTGTTTTAAGTCCTTGATTTTTTTTAAAAAAACCATCTAGATTAATATGTAACTGTAAAATTTACAGCTCACTATTTGTTCCCCATCCTGTTTCAGTATATATCAACATTGTTGATTTATTTCTATATTCTACTCAGTACTTTCCAAATTAAATTCCTACTGTTGTTGCAAGGGAAAAGCAAAAAAGCATATGCAGGATTGATTATGAACATAGATTGAATATTTTTTTTACTATCTATCTATCTATCTATCTATCTATCTATCTATCTATCTATCTATCTATCTATCTATCTATCTATCTATCTATCTATCTATCTATCTATCTATCTATCTACCTACCTACCTACCTACCTACCTACCTACCTATCTATCATCTACCCACTATCTTCTATCAATCATCTTCCATATATCAGAAACTGGTATCTTTAAGGAAGATTGAGAAGCAGGGATTTTCTTCTACCTAAGTTGGGAAAGGTACTCAAAATTCATCTATAATTTGATGCAGATATTAAGCAAGAGGCTTATATTACATTTAACAACATATAAATAGTATTCAACATGTATTTGCAAAAAGCATAGAAGACTAAGATATGTAAGTAAATTGCTTTGATTAAAATACATAAAATAGTTTAGTGTATGTCTGCATGTGCTTACACAAAGAAATACAAGTGATTTCAGTATCGGAACAACCAATATAGTTCACAGAAGCCTTCTACTTCCTGAAGTAGAAGTAGATCACCTTCATGGTGATCAGGCATTGCATTTGACCCCTGTCATCATATTATAATTGAAGTATGCATATAAATATCAGCATCCAAGCAATGCTGAAGATCTACCAACATTTTCTTTCAAAGAGTCCTACCTCTTTGGCACTTTGCTATTATTTTTGCTGCAGCTATTGGAATTATTTGAAATGCAGCTAGGTTTTTTTTCCCCCAAGTCATGTTCTTCAATTCTGCTGAGTGTTATACTCTTTGCTGGCCAATAGTTTGGGCATAGAGTAAAGAAGGAGTAAATGTAAAATGAGAGGGCCACATGAACATACTTTTAGATCACTAAGCCAAATGGTTTTGTACCTAGCTGGCATCAGCACTTTAGACTACATGTTTTTCTTTATTTAGACTTGAAATCCTTTAACTAGCATGATCCATCAAAATCCTAGTGTTCTTCTGAAAAAGTGTTCCATTTTTTTACATCTAAAGTAAGAACTGATAATTAGAAGATGTATTATGACACCGTCCCAGAGTTACTATTGAATCTCATCTTTTAAAAAAAATGAAGTTGGAAAGCATTTAATCATATAAAACAATTCCACCATATCATCTGAAATGCCTTTGCCAGTCACTTTTCTATAGGAATTTCTCCAAGTAAAAACGAAACACCATTTCTTCAAAAGCTGCAGATAAATGATCAGTGTTAAACATTAGAGAGAATACCTCCATCCCTTCATGTCATAAGTAGTAATGAGGCTTCAACTGCTTTGCCATAGACAGTGTTTTGCTATTATCTATTATCCTAATTGCTTTTTAGAAAGACACATTTTAAACATATTTTCTTTATTGGCTTAATAAAAAGTGGTATTTGGACAGGAAGCCTACGGAAAAGTAATTCCTTAAAAAGATATGCCTTTATTTCACTGGAATTCTACTTGTAGGGTATTTTTGTCCATTTCTTTTTAGTTCCATTGACCAACAACCTCCTACATTAATTTACATTTTAATCATCTTTTCTAAAGTCACTAAGTGCATTCCCTCTGAGCATTACATGGTGTCCTTGCTGCACTGTTTGACACATGATTAACAAGAGTGATCTTTAATTTGCTTTTTTAAAACTGCTTCTTTCAAATACAATGTTGTCCAAAATATCAACATGGGTGAAAAGATTAAAATAATGCAATGAATAAAGCAATTAATTCTGACATGAAATTACAGAAATGACACTGTGAAGTCCATTGCTATACTGTGTATTTTAAAAAAAGACAGGAAATAAAATCTGATTGGATAAACCATTCAATATACTAATAAAATGCCTGTGGATTTTGAGTTACTGAAAACTTAGTCATTGTCAGGGATATTCAGCTGTTCAGTTATCTGTAAAATATATGAACAGAATTTGAAAAATGTGAAACTTATAACAACACAACAATAAAATGGACCAGTTTGAGTTATATCATTGTGAATGTTCCTATTATTTTAAGCAAAGGAAATAGATGGTGGTTTTGTGGCCTCTAGTTGCATTTTTTTTCAAACCTTTCCCATCTACCCAATTATAAACAGCATTGTCCTTGCTTCTTTTGGTTTAGACTGCATAGAAAGACCTCGGCACATAGTTGAAAGGGAAGTAAAAATTAATTAAACTAAACAGCGTGGACAGTGAGGTAATTGATACAGAAAATCCCTGTCCCCTGAAATCTAAAAATTATAGGGCTATCAGTGCATGTAACATAGATGTGTATGTGGACAAGAACATCAACCTTCCTGTCAAGCAAAATCAAGCTTCTAATCCGAGTGCCACACAAATTGCACTAACCAAGCAGGTGGTAAGACAATAGGGGAACTCAGGCACCACACAGGTCATGTAGAAAGTAAACACAGGGCCGGTCATAAAGGACTCAAATGTCTATACACCAATGCACAGAGTATGAACAGCAAACAGGGTGAACTAGAAATTCAGGTTAATGAGAGCAGATATGATATTGTTGCCATTACAGAAACATGGTGGGATGAAACCCACACATGGAACACACAGCTAGAGGGATTTAAATTATTTAAAAGAAACAGACCAAATAAAAGAGGAGGTAGAGTTGCTCTCTATATAAGAAATAACAACATCTCTACAGAAATAGAGCACAACAATGATGAAAACTGTCTTGAATGTATTTGGGTCAATATAAAAGGTGGGGGGAATGACATTGCCATAGATGTATACTATAGGCCACCCAACCAAACATAGGAAATAGATGAACTTTTTGCTAGTCATCTAACTAAGGTATGTAGGAAGCACATCACAATAATAATGGGGGATTTTAACTACCCTGACATCAACTGGGAGACAAACTATGCACCAAGTGGAAGATCAAACAGATTCTTCACAAACCTAGCAGACAACTTTGTTTCCCAAAAAGTAGAGAAGGGAACTAGGGGATTAGCCATTTTGGATCTAAGTCTCACTTACAGAGATGAAATGATAGAAGGTGTTGAAGACATAGGAACCTTGGGAGGAAGTGATCATATAATATTGGAATTCAAAATTATGGAAGCACAAGCACTAGAATACAGTCAAACTAGAGTCTTGGACTTCAAGAGAGCTAATTTCAATAAACTTAGAGAGGGTTTGGGAAGGATCTCATGGATGAGAATCCTCCAGGGGAAAACAACTCAAGATGCTTGGAAAATTTTGAAAAGTGAGATAATAAAAGCCCAGTCTAGCACAAAATCAACAAAGAAGAAAAATAACAGTTCCCAAAACAAACCAGCATGGCTGCACAAAGAACTCTCTGATCAATTGAAAGATAAAAAGGACAAATAAAGAAAGTGGAAAGAGGGACACATAACTAAGTCAGAATATCAGCAAATAGCCCAAGCCTCCAGAGATGAAGTGAGGAAAGCTAAGGCTCAAAATAAACTAAGGCTTGCAACCAAAGTCAAAAATAACAAAAAAAAGCTTCTTTCAACATGTAAAAAGCAGGAAAAAAGTGAAGGAAACAATTGGTCCATTAGTAGGTGAAAGTGGCAAGGAGATGACAAGCAACAGGGAGAAAGCAGAACTATTTAACTCGTTTTTCGTATCTGTCTTTACACAAAGGGAAAAAGCAGACCAACCTATCAAAAATAGTGCCATAAAAAACAGAATAGAAACACAAGTTAAGATAGGCAAGAAAATGGTAAGTGAGCACCTGTCCAGCCTAGATGAGTTCAAATCACCAGAACCAGATGGATTACATCCCAAGGTTCTCAAGGAACTGGCAGATGTGATCTCAGAACCACTGAACTATATTTTTCAAAGATCCTGGAGCGCTGGGGAA
The DNA here is from genome assembly GCA_034064705.1 of Bothrops alternatus. Taxonomy (NCBI): domain Eukaryota; kingdom Metazoa; phylum Chordata; class Lepidosauria; order Squamata; family Viperidae; genus Bothrops; species Bothrops alternatus. The sequence goes on along the minus strand of JARGCV010000018.1, from coordinate 1,941,260 downwards.
CTACCAGAGGACTGGAAAAGAGCTGATGTAGTTTCCCTTTTTCAAAAAAGGGGAAAAAATGGATCCAGGAAATTATAGACCTATCAGCCTGACCTCAATACCTGGGAAGATTCTGGAAAAGGTAATCAAACAACGAATCAGTGAACACCTAGAAGCAAACAAAAGCATTACTAAAAGCCAACATGAGTTTATCAAAAACAGATCATGCCAGACAAACCTTATTGCATTCTTTGACCAAGTAACAAAATTAGTGGACCAGAGGAATGCTGTGGATATAATTTACTTGGACTTCACTAAGGCATTTGACAAAGTAGATCACAACCTACTTCTCGATAAGTTAGAAAAATGTGGGTTAGACAGCATCACTAGCAGATGGATCCGTAGCTGGCTGACCAGCCATACGCAGCGTGTGGTCCTCAATGGAACCACATCTACATGGAGGGAAGTGTGTAGTGGGGTGCCCCAGGGCTCTGTTCTGGGCCCAGTGCTCTTCAACATCTTCATCAATGATTTGGATGATGGGATAGATGGGGAACTCATCAAATTTGCAGATGACACCAAGCTGGCAGGAATAGCTAACACCCCAGGCTTAGGATACAGGAGGATCTGGACAGACTTGAACACTGGGCGCTATCTAACAAAATGAAATTCAATGGTGAAAAAAGTAAGGTTATGCATTTAGGCAAGAAAAACCAAATGTATAGGTATAGTATAGGGGGTACCTTACTCAATAGTAGTAACTGTGAGAGGGATCTCGGAGTCCTAGTAGACAATCATTTAAATATGAGCCAGTAGTGTGCTGCAGCTACCAAAAAAGCCAACACAGTGCTAGCTGCATTAACAGAGGGATAGAATCAAGAGCACGCAAAATATTAATACCACTCTACAATGCTTTGGTAAGGCCACACTTGGAATACTGCATCCAGTTTTGCTCACCACGATGTAAAAAAGATGTTGATACTCTAGAAAGAGTACAGAGAAGAGCAACAAAGATGATTAGGGGACTGAAGGTTAAAACATATAAGGAAAGGTTGATGGAGTTGGGTATGTCTAGCTTAATGAAGAGAAGGACGAGGGGGGACATGATAGCAGTGTTCCAATATCTCAGAGGCTGCCACAGAGAAGAGGGAGTCAGGCTGTTTTCCAAAGCGCCTGAGGGCAGGACTAGAAGCAACGGGTGGAAACTAATCAAGGAGAGAAGCAACCTAGAACTAAGGAGAAACTTCCTGACAGTTAGAACAATTAACCAGTGGAACAACCTGCCTCCAGAAGCAGTGAATGCTCCAACACTGGAAGTTTTTAAGAAGAAACTGGACAGCCATTTGTCCAAAATGGTATAGGGTTACCTGCCTGAGCAGGTGGTTGGACTTGATGACCTCCAAGGTCCCTTCCAACTTTATTATTATTATTATTATTATTATTATTATTATTATTATTATTATTATTATTATTATTATTATTATTATTATCATCATCATCATCATCATCATCATCATCATCATTATTATTATTATTATTATTATTATTATATCAGCAGGCAGAAGACCTTTTTTGAGACAATTATGGCTGAGGACTATGGGGGCAGACATGGATGACTAAAGATGGCTCTGTGAAAAATAGATACAATCGTCATGGTGGAATGAAGAGTAGAATAAATCAACACTTCAGTAATTTCTCTCCGGAATAGGAGAGGACTTGATACTGTTCACACGTGCTCCAGACAGTTGCTCCTCATGAGAATCCTTCCTCTGGGAAAGTGCTTTCGTTTTGAATTCTTAAAAAAAACCCAATATTAAGATTATAATTAAAGGACAAGAACACTGAAACTCAACTTACAAATACAGAAGAAAGAAAATATTTTAACATTAGACATATTTTTGAACAATTGTCCCAGAAGTTAATTTTAAGAGTATCTGCATCTATAGATAACCTCAGTGGTGGGATTCAGCTGGTTCACACCACTTTGGCAGAACTGGTAGCTAATTTTTTGTTGCCCAGACCCAGAATGGACTTCCAGAAGTGGCATCCACACACAGACCAGTTTTTCACATATTTGAATCCCATCACTAGATAACCTGTATTTAAAAGATCCTATGGAAGAGGAACAAGGTACAAGGTACAAGAATGACATGGAAAAAAGATGTTACACTGGACATACAAAATAAACCAGCTTATATCTCAATATTTAAAAAAATATACAAATAACAACCCAAGAGAGTGGCCTATATAATTTATCTATACTGAATATACAAAAATATTTATTAAGACTTTGGAGAATTTTGTGAGAAGGGACAAAGAATATATGAAAAGAAATCAAGTTCTAGGACATTAATTGAAGACTAAAGGTAAAGACTGATAGAAATAAAATAAAAGAATATAACATTGGTGTATTTGATGAATAGTAAAATAGATATGTTGTACCTCTAGTAACTCTTAATGGACATTCTATTTTTTATTATTTTGTTTTAATTTATATTGTTTTTATTATTGTAATTGTAATTTTTAATAAAATAAAAATAGAGATATGTATGTATGGTATATGTAAGAGTCCCCACAAACCCACTTCACAGTGTATTTCTGTTGCTCCCCTCTGGGAGGAGGTTTCAAAGTATTTCTAGCAGGGTTATCCGATTCTGTAATAGCTTTGTGCCCTATGCCATCTGTCTGGTAAACTCACAAGTTTTGTTTTTGTCGCCACGCACATGTATACATTTCTGAACTAGACTGTGTTGCTTCTCTGTGTCATATAATATATGTGGGTATATGCATAATTTTGTATTTGTTTGTTTGTTTGTTTTTATTATATTTGTGTAGTGTATATTGGAGGTAGTGACCCTTTGAGAGCTGTATGCAATGAAATTTCATTTTAATGTATGTCGATTAGTGTACATTCAAAGTGACAATAAAGTTCTGTCCCATTCTGTCTGTTCTGTCCTGTTCTGTCCTGTCCTGTCCTGTCCTGTCCTGTTTTGTTCTAGTCTAGTCTAGTCTAGTCTAGTCTAGTCTAGTCTAGTCTAGTCTAGTCTAGTCTAGTCTAGTCTAGTCTAGTCTAGTCTAGTCTAGTCTAGTTCAGATGAGGCACAAAGAGTACAAAAAGTCAACACATCTTCTGGTCCTTTCTTATATATGTAAAACTTATGTATGCATTTACCAAATAAGCATGTTCAAGAGATGCTGCTTTATGTTGTGAATGTCTTTGAAATTTATTTTTTAAAATGGAAAGACTTCCTCTTAAAGTTAGAAGAGAGGGATGGTGGCTCTCCTAATACACTCTAATCAAAATTAACTGACTTTTCAGTGAAAAAAAAACAAAGCTATATTTTAATTGTTAATTTGAATGACTTTAAATATAATACTTAGGGGCATGGTGGCTGAATGGTTACGATGCTGAGCTTATTGACTAGAAGTTTGGCAATTCGAGACCTAAGTACTATGTGATGGAGTGAGCTGTCATTACTTGCCCCAATTCCTGCCAACCTAGCATTCAAAAGCATGTAAATGCAAATAAATAAATAGATACCACTTTGGTGGGTAACTGTGTTTCATGTGCTTTTGGCATATAGTCATGCTGGCCACATGACCACAGAAAGATCTTTGGACAACACTGGCTCTTTGGCTGTGAATTGGAGATGACCACTGCCACACTAGATGACCACTGCCACACACTTTTCATATGGTGCTTATTATTGCACAACAATTGTAATGTGACCTATTTCTGTTGTATCAGTCAAAAAAACATTTTTGCTAGCCATCTGGGACTTTTGCTCTCTCATCATAGGTAGCCTAAACATTAGGTGGTGTGATGTATTCTGTACTCCTGGTTATAAAGCTAGTTTGATAATGCAATTCAGGAGTTCCTTGGTTTTTTATTGGATTATATAAAGTATATGCCAGTCATTTGATACATTATTTTCAATTTTATTGGAATCATTTGAAACTAAAAATTAAGCTTTATTTGAATGTTCCTTTTCATGGCTGCAATTCTTTCTAACCAAGAGAGTTTCAGTTTACCAAATCTTAAACTATCTGCTGTTATATGTTTTCCAGAACTATGAATAATTATTTTTAAATAGGTGTTTATTATTTTTGTCAAATAAATTTTCAGATATTTAGCAGAAATATTAAATCTCATTATTTGATGCCAATATTGCTTTGCTTTTTCAGTTAAATTCCATGCCAACACTGAGTTTCATCCTTATTAATTCAATACCTTGATACTAAACAAGATCAGTCTGTATATCCCATAATCAATTTTAAAGAGTCCTTTAGCAATGTAACTATAGGTACTATGTTGTTAAGCTACACAGAAATTCAGAAAAAGCATCTTGGTTTTTTGTCAATAGGTCATGTTGAATAAGACAATTCGCCTGGCATTTTGGTGTTGCATCAGCCAGCCAGTCCTTAAGGGAAAAAGCTTGCTCATGCCACTTCAGAGAAATGGAGCCCATTTCACAACCTGCCTTGTATGTTTACAAGCAGAGCCTATCATTCAGACAACTTGAAAAAACAAAGCAAACTATACCAATACCTGCAATATTATTCAGCTGAATTGAAAAAAGAAAATTTTTTTCTACATTATTTTCAGGATGTTTAAGTTTGGTATTGCTTTGTTTCAAATTTCTCTTATTAATGTTTCTTATCTTACTTTATTGTTGAAAAGTATGATGAATCCTGTTACACATAATTCCATCACTTTTATATATTGCAGGCTACTCAAACTTCCCAATCTCACCCCCCCCCTAGAATCATGACATTAAAATGATATACAAATCCAACCCCAGTTAAGTGCAGAATTTATTAGAATATTTTGGATACATAACCATATTCTGACCATATGATACATATTCATGAAGTAGTAACTGTGAAGGCTGTACTGAAGATAAGTAAACACTCATGTGACAATCCTTACCAATGAATAACAGCACATATAGTCAAGAAATTCCCCCTAATGTCCATCTCCTTCTTTGAAGTTTTAACTTTTTAGTTCTAGTCCTCTAGATCAACAGAGAATGTGTAACAGGTATCTGAACGCTACAGTATTGTCATATATCTTCTCAGTTATGGTAAACTTATTCAGTTCCTTTAACTGTCCCTCATACAGCAGTTTTTTTTGAAGAGTAATAAATTCACTGTTGCCACCATCCCAAAAGATACACAGCCAAAGCTCTTCAAGACTCACTGCTGCCAACAGCTCCAGTACTGCTGCCACCACTGTACTAGCTGCTACACAGCTAATTGGCACACCTGATATTCCTTTAGGGCCCACAATTATTTTTAATTTATCAGTATGGTCCTTTCTCCTCTACAAGTTTGTCCAGACCCAACCTAGTCTTTTTAAATTATCTATAATGGTAGTCATTCCATAAAACATAAAATTCTCTGCTGCCGGCAGACATAATCATATCCAAGTCATGGATAAAAATACTAAGCAGCATAAGACCTAGCACAAAGAGTAACTTCTTTGGAATTTAATCCAAAAGTGGGAAACCAGGTAGATTGGAGAAATTATTGTACAGTAACAGGTAAAAATTCACAGATACAATATCTTCTTATCAAATGTAATGAAATAAATATGAAGATAGCATATTGCATTCATATGAATTTATCTTCTTTTTCCAAATACCACATATTCTTTTAATCAACTTATTCAGGAACTAGCAAGAAAAATGTGGGAGGATTTTTTTTTCTGCACAACCAATAAAATATAATTCACACCAGATCGTGAAATATTGGAATATCCATGATCCTCAAACAAAATCATATTTATATATCATATATATGACTGTTGATTTACCAGATGATTGTCAGAACAAGTTTTCTAGTCAACAGCAGGCATACAAACCATTAGACATAATAAAATATTCAATTGTAGAAGAGAGCTTTTGAACTTTTGTCAGTCTTGCCTGGTTTAAATGAAATGTTCTTTAAAGAAAGATGTTACCAATTTAAAAAAGCCATAGATTTTCAAATAGCAATTGCTGAAACACATAAAGATGATTCATATGGGAAAAAATAATCAAGTCAGAAAATTAACAGTGCTTTCATTTAACCTATAACAAAACAATTGTTTTATTTTAAGCAATAACTCTGTCATATACACTGGGTCAACATTTCCCATCTGGTATCCTGTTCTATGCTAATTAAGGAAGAAAGGACTTAAAGTTCATCACCTGTCTAGGGCATAAAGTTGAGTAAGGATATGCTAAACTATGTTGCACAAAATCAGAATTATTTATTTATTCAATGTTGATGCAACTAAATTATGTTCCTAATTTGGAGAATTCAAGTGAGCCTTTGTCTCTGGCCACCACTGACTTTTCCTATCAGTCCATTTTTGTGAAGGGGATGTAAGATAAAAAGGCAAAGACTTCTGAGTCTTTTCAGTACAATAAAATATTAAATACAATTACAGCCTCAACTTTTTGCTTTACATTCCTAGTATCTGCAAGCCATTTTGATACCTACAAGTTTAGTCTCATACAAAAAACCTAATATCAAAGTTTCATTTTTGTCTTCTACTTCAAGCCCAGAAATGATTTCAAAGTGGGAACAAAATTCAATACATTTTTTTCTTTGTTTAAAACAACTGACTTTGTCATCACCACCAAGTCCACTACTTTTTCCAACCAAACTTCCATTGTGGGCAATGACATATCTTTCGATTTGCATGCATTAATTTTTCACCACTGTGTTCTTGTATAATAACAATGGTTCAATTTTTTCAAGTTCTTTGTCCAATAATTTCAGTTTTATATTCATTTTTAAAAATCTTATAAAATAAAGCAAAGCTCTAACCAAAATATTTTTTAAAGAATACCATGTTAACAGTTGCAATTACCCCAACCATACAACATTAACAATTGCTACAACCTATTGGAGGCTCGTATTTGACATTAGTGGGCAAAGCATGTTGTTCTAAACATTCATGCAGAAAGAATAGATGTTCCTCAATGGAAGTCTCCCTATGGCAAATTTGTCCCATTTGTGTGCTTTCCAGACCTTTGATACCTATATATGATTCCAATAGAAAAGAATATATGTAGCTCTAGGCTATTCAAAAGAATAAAAAAGCTAAGAAGGGAACAAAAAGATTAGAATACATTATGTCCAGCAACCAACAACATGATAAGCTGGGATTAACATCAGACAAACAATCAAACAATCAGAAAACAATACCCAAACAAGGAACTACAAAAGAGAAACCACACCTTCACCAATACTGGCAGGACAAGCTACTGTATATAAAAAAGGAGCACACCCCATACTTACTAGCAATGATGACATTACCTACTCAAGTAATGAATTGTCAGGAACAAACAATCAAGCTCACCGAGCACCAAGGACCCCAGCTTTTATATTAATTTTCTAATGTGGTTTCTTTTATTGATTTTGCAAACTTCCAATGTAATGTGAATTACAGAGATTTCTTTTCCACTTTCTTCAATATGTACTATGTCTTCCCATTTTTGTGTGCCAGAATTCTGCTATACTGCATTCATTAAAGGAAACACAAAAATTATAGTATATTCACATCTTGGTTTTTATTTTATTTTTATTTTATTTATTTGCAAAACCTCCTAAGGTTCTTAGACAAGATATGATTATTATTCTAGTCAAACTATTATTTTTGACTTGAGAAAACTAATCAATATTATTCTCAGAGCAATTACAATACTGACAGTCTATACAGTAAGAATGGAAATAGCTGTAACACACTGCCTATAATTCTGAATTAAATTGCAGGCAGAAAATAAATAGAGAAAAAAAAACAATAGTGATGAGTTTCCATAACAATTATGAGGATTAAAAAGTCAAATCCTGCTAGTCATGCAAACAGTTTACAAATAAAACGATATATTTTTTGTAAAAAAATAAATTTTATTTAAAGTTTCATTTGTAAATCTTCAGATGCAGTAAGATTAGTACATCTGAAGTGGTAAACCAAGAAATGGGTTTTAACATCTGCAATTTAGAATATATTTTATATCAAAGGAATAGTTTATTCTCCCCCCACCCCGCCTTCCCAATCATCACAATAAAAAAAACCCTTAGGTGGTATCACTTACCTGTGGCCAATCCAATTCCAGCTGCCATGGAAAATCTGATAAACACATTGTCCTCCTCCTCCTGTTTTTAATGTGTAATTTATTTTTTTCTATTTTATCTGTAAAATAAATGTCTCCCCTATCCATTTCTAGCTCTGGTTCCATTTGATTTAAAGTCAGTGTTATATATATCTACACTAAATGATGGAATGTACCTGTCTAAATTTACTGATAGGCATACAGGTATTTGAGCTTGTGTAAGAGAAATAGGAACTTTATGTGTACTTGCATTATATTATTTACCTGTGTCATCCTATCTCATAAGAGAGAGGCTCTAGTATTGCATTTGTCCTTTGATCCAATTGAAATAAAACTTTATGTGATCAGGAAATTTGATAAAGCAAGGTGACCAATCATATGGATGCTTTAGTATGCAACTATCACCACTATTTAATCTTTATTCCTCCTTCCTGATTAATGTTATTTAATGTTACTCAATAATGGTTTTTTCCCCTTTTTCTATTTCACTCTGCAATCTTCAGTCTTGGAGCTCTTGTATCTTATCAACATTGGATTACATGGATGCATCCAGAATAGACAGGGTCAGGCAAAGAAAATAAGTGTAAAATAGGAAAGAAAATAAGAAAAATAAGAAAATAAATCTAAAGTATAAAACATTTTGGGTGTGGTCAGGTATCTAATGAACTACCTGAATCTAGCTCATGAAAAGTTCTTTTGGCACAATTATTTACAATGTGTATTACTTAGATATTTTGGAGAATTTTAATTTAAAGGTGATTTACAAATATTGCATACATCAAAAGAACAAAAGCAAATTTATTTAATTAATTTCTATAGATAAATAAAGCTACTATTTAAAGTAAAACTTCAGTATTGCTAGATTTCCTTTTGGCTTTTACTGTAGACAATAAAATGTGTTCCTTATCTCTATCAATACAGAATTAAATGGGGATATGAAAAATATGCCAAAGTAATTTATCAAAAATCTTGTATTAATGCACATACACAGTCTTCACAGAACTACAAAAGGTTTGGTTACAATTAGCATCTAATAATTGCGTCATAGTCTAGATTTTATTACTATAAAAATCTGCACTAGAATAAACAAAGTGAAAGAATAAGCATTTTGTTGGACTAAGTTGAATGTGTTTAATCAGCATAAACTTTAAATAGAATCCAAAAGTTAGTAATTTTTTAAAACATGTAATGAATTTCCTAATATCTTTATAGAGAAACAATATGGTCTATTTCCAGCCATCCATTTCACTGGCCACAGTTCAGGGAAGCAACAACAGATACAATTAGATTTAAGCATCTATTGGATTCTTTTCATGTTTATTAGATATTACTGTTTAAATTTGCATATACAGAAATGATAGGTTAATTCAGCATTCTCCACTCTGATGCACTCCAATTGTGTTGGTTTATAGTTTTGATCATCCACTGCCAGTATCTATAGTGTAAAGCCTTCCAGAAAAATGATTTATGTAAGTGACAGATACGTTTCAAAGCTTTACATCAATAAGAGTATCTTAAACTAATGAATCAGCCAACTATTTAGGCTTAAGAAAGTGGACATATATAGGGACAGAAACATGTATATCTATCAGAATTGTTTTGTTTTATGCAGGAATAGATAGGATAAATATCAGGGCTATTTAATGCTATATTTAGTTCAAGCCCGTTCTGGCTATATATCTTAAGTTTTTGCAAGTGATAGTTCTTTATTTTAACTTTAATTCCCAACTATTTTTTATTTTTAATTCATATAGCATATGTATACAGTTTAAAATTAAGGTAGTGAGATTAGTTCTTATGTATTCAATGATATTCTATATTGTTCATATTAAGAATTAAAATATGGTAAGCAAAAAAGTTTAGGGTTAAGATACATACATGGTTGGAAAAGATGATTAAAAAACAGATAGAATTCAAACCAGAACTGTTTTTGTTAGGAATATTAGGACCTAATCATGAGAAGAAGAACAAATATTTAATATTGCGTGTATTAACAGCAGCGAGAATTGTATTTACCCAATATTGGAAAAATGAAAACTTACCAGCTGAAGAGGTTTTAATTAAGAAAAATCTTAGAATGTGCAGAAATAGATAGATTGACTTTAGAGATAAAAGAGAAAGAAGATTCAGTTTACTTTAGAACATGGGATAACTTTTACCAATGGTTAGGAAAACGAACTAGTGAGAAATGAATGTATTGTGTTATTTTGAATACATACTAATAAGAAGAATGTTATGCATTGAGTAATTAATACTGTTTATGATTACTGTTTATTATACAGACTACAGTTATCTATTACTATATTAATTATTGTTAGCTAAACATATGTACCCGGACAATAGTCTGTTTGCTAAATATTGAAAATGTTACTGGGGGATAACCCCAATGTTGACCCCAACCCTGTCTTAGCCCCAATCCTGATCCCAACACCATCCTAAACCCCAACCTCTATCCTGACCCTATTTGATCCCTAACCCTATAAAATTCAATTAAACCTTTTTGGGAAAAAATAATTAAAATATGGCAAATTTTAGAGGAATACATTCAAGCCTCCTGGAGAACATAAATGGTCTTGGAGATTTGTTGTGCAACTCAGTCTGCCAAAATGGCAAGAAAAGTGGGTTTTATGTTTGCTGCATCCTATAGTCATACTCATACAGAACAAATATTAACAAGAATGGTCTTACTTATGTAGATGGGTGTGCAGACATTTCTGAAGAAATTCAGAAGAAATTCTGTACCTCTTACATGAATATTGATACAAACCTAGCTGCCTTTTTATGATTCTTCCAATCTGTAGCATAGCTCTCAATTAAATATTAGTACTGTATTTGATATAATACCTTTGTAATATATGCACTGAAATATACGCAAAATATATTAACTAAAATGTTTTAAAGAAGAGATGTTGCAAGGGGATCCAGAGAGGCAAATAATGAAATCAGCACCATGCCTTTATGACAAAATCTCTACCCTTTTTATTAGTATAATCTGATGTCACAAACATCTACAAAGAGGGGAGGAGTATGCAGCACAAGAGTGCGAAATCACATTCATCATTTTTGATAAAAGCAATGGATCCTGCAGATGTCCCTGTTGAAACATATGAAAACTCAGTAAACTCATGCCTAGATGGAATTGAATCATAGATAAAGGGAAGAAAATGCGCAGCAGCCTAGAAAAAAGTCACTTTGGACAGCAAGATGGGTGGCATATAAATTAAATAAATTAATAAATAAAATTCCAGGGGCAAGAGAAAGGAAGCAAAGATTGTATTCTATATATTTTCCAGGGGCAAAAAGTAGCTTACATTTTTATAAATATATATTCTTTATGCAACTTCTCTGACATATTTTGGGATGATGGAGTGTGACATGCTCAAAATCACTAAATGAGTTTCCATAGCAAAGGGTGGATTGGAACCTGAATCTCTTCAATTCTATTATAATGTACTTTAATGCAGTAAGATATACAAAAGCTTGGCTTTTAGAACTCTTACAGGGTGAATGGAAATGCACAAAGCGATAAAGTTAATTATTATTTATTGAGCCAGCTATATGACAAATGTATGGCCCTTTGGGAAGCCAATTTCACATTTTTTTTAAAAAAAATCATCCAGCATGAATATCATTGTATTATTTAGCTGTCAATAGATAGTTTTTAATGAAAAAAAATAGTACATATAGCGATCAATATGCTATAGATTTATTAATGAGAGTAAATTTTAATTGGTGAATCTGCAAATAACAGGCACCATTATTGGGGTCTCAGACAATTTGCTGCAACCAGCCCACCACAGCCATCTTGCTGCAGCCAACTCACTGCAGGACAACTTGCCATGGAAAATTCCATGAGAGATAACTCAACAGAATAAATGTTATCCACCACTGGTTCTTCGATGTTATTTCCATTTTTGTAAGAGGCAGAGGATATATCTGACACACCTCCTATTTTCCCCAAAAGAAACCTATGAGATGGACTGGGCTAAGAGAGAATGTTTGGCTCAAAGTCACCCAGCTTTTTGACTGGTGCCTTAACCACTAGAACAAAATGGCTCTAAGACTCTAGGGCATTTAAACTATTTCATACTGCTAGAATCAGGGTTACCCATATCTTAATCATTTTTCCCCGCCTACATTGTCCCATAAATTGCCAGACAATTATTTATATTGATGTCAAGCAATATGGCAAATATTCGTAGGTGATGGGTGACAAAGTTCAAGAACATATGGAAACCCATGTTAGAGAATGGAGACTTTAAGACCAGGTTGCAGATATATTGGGCTCAAACCAGCAAAAACTTTACATGGATAGCACAACCCCTTTACTCCACAGGATGCTCTGCTACAGTAATGTTCTTCTGACTAAATTCCCACTATTCTTTTGCAGGTTCCCCTGTTCCCGAATAATTCTCGAGAGCAGTGAGTTGACACCAACACTCACAAAGCATCAAGAAATCAGCAGAAAATAGCTTTTCCTTTCTGCTCTGTTGACTTCCTTTGCCTTCATAAAAAACAGGATTTACCCCGTCTCTTCTGCATTCCAAGTAACAGAGAAAAATGGACTAAAAATGGAATGTAACACCTTTTTTAAGTGTTTCTGTGTGCTTAGCAAAAAGCTCCTCAGTCAAAGGCAAGGCAGGGTTGTACATGTTATTTCCATGTCTTCTTATAAGAAATTGAATTTTTTCACTATTTCATTCCACATTGGCAAATTATCTTTTTTTTAATCACATCTTACATTTAAGTTATAAAAGCCAGGCAAGTAGATCAATACTTATATATGGTCTCTCTATGTTTCATTAATAAGTAATCCCTAGATTATAGAATTAATCCTGGGGTAACAAACAGTTCATAGTGTTGAAGCTGAAAACAAGATTGTCTACCATTTACTTAAAGAGGGAAATGGAAAGCTTACATGATGACCACTAAGAGCCTTTTCAGTTCTACAGGAGGTCTGATGGCATTCAAACAGTATGGCTTCAGAACAAGACAAAAATATTGTGGACTTCTTAAGCTTAGCTGACCATCATGGGTGACTCTGAAGACTTTATATGCATGTCTTGCCATAATAAGACTTTTTCTAGTTCTTGAAATTTCCAAGGTTGTCCGAAAAAAGACCATGGGAGAGAATACTTTAGGATATATATTGCCTGGCCTTTAACTGAAAAGATGGAATACTAAGCTGAGATACTATCACTATCAAGCTTGTTATAATACTAATCACACAAAAGAACTAGGAATATGCAAATTGGGGGAAAATGTTTATGCTGTTGTTTTTCCAAATATTGGGAGAATAGTTTGTGGATTTCTAAAACTACATCATTCAGAACAGGAAGAGATTTATGATTTTCTGGTTGCAGCCTAGTCCCTAAATAGCTCGTGTCAACTTGGATTCACTCATCTTAAGGAAAATAATATATATTTATGTAATTTATGTATAGTTATAAAGAATAGAATAGAGCTGGAAGGGACCTTGGAGGTCTTCTAGTCCAGCCTCCCACTCAAGTAGGAGAACCTATACCATCTCAGACAAGTGACTGTCCAGTCTCTTCTTAAAAACCTCCAGTGATGGAGCACCCATGATTTCTGAAGGCAAGCTGTTCCACTGGTTAATATGGATATGCATATGGATGTATATGTATCAACTGTATTTGTATCAGTATCTATATATATGACTCTGTCTCTCTGTGTTTATTTTCTGAGAGAAAACAAAAATATTTTCCATTTAAACAAAATAAAGCAAAATAAAATTATAATAGATCTACAAAAATTTTAAAATTGTTGAAATTTTGTTGAATTGTTGAATCTTCCTGGAAAAGTTTTTCAAAAGCAAATTGTTTTTTTTTTAAATGAAATTGCAGGAGAAAAGATAGAAAATTAGCATTTGGGGCTCAACAGTAGCCAAAAGCTTTGTCACTAACTGGTATAACAACTATTTAAGTTAAATTAGAACAGGAATGAACATCTTTTCTTTCCCCTTTCCTTGCTGTGGCTGCATGCCCTAAGAGATAATCTGTCAGGTACAATATCTGTACACAATTACCTTAATTTAGTTACTGAATTAAGCCATTTTCTCAGTTTTGCAATACATTAAATCACAAGGAAACAAAAGAGAATAGGTTATTCACTAACCATAAGAAACCTGAAACTGAGGTTTAAACCAAACGTAGCCAGTGATATAGTTGAGGCCACCAGGCTTTTAATAGTCCTGGTTAAATATGTTCTCTGAACAGTCACACTGAATATGAAGAAAATCTACTGATGGGAAGTCAAAGGCAAAACCAGGCAGATTCCATGTCTTTTATTGATATTTTGCCATACTTTCCTCTATAATATTCTCATTCTTAATAGGTGGGTGGAGAACATCAAATTGCTCTTGCCAAGTGTGAATCGTTTGCAACTGAATGCACAGTAATAAACTTAGGTTCCAACTTGTCCACCTCTGTTAGAACAACCATCTTCAGATTGATTTCATAATAAGATTTTTCACTAGCTGAATCCCATTTTTTTCTCCTGCCATTTTTTCTTCATCTCAGTAACTGTTAGTTTAAATTCAACTCAGATAGGATAGTATTTTCAAATGCCCTTGTACTAGATTGCTGAGAAATTCTTCAGAAACAGGTGTCAGAAACAGGTTACATTTATCATTGACAGCAACACAATAGTCCTATGATATTTCAAGAGTGGTATACTTATCACTGCAAAACTTTTGGATCACAATTAATTTTATCTGAGACAGAGGAAATAGGATTAAAACACACATTCAGCTATTGTGAATGAGGAAAAACCTGAAGGGAGAGAAATTATAATTGGAGAAGTGAGAGATAGTGAGAGTTACCTACATGAGATAGGTAACTGTAGATATTCTTGGTTTGAAAATGAAGTAGTCTTGGCTGTTTTTTTGATGTGGAAGAAAGAATGGTACATGAATTCGGTTCTGCTGTATGCTATGTAAATGGTCTTCAGAATTCTTTTGCCTGAGAATTGTCACCTTGAGGTTTGATGCAATGTCCAGGAGCAGTGTTTCTCAAACTTGCCAGCCTGAAGTTGTATGAACTTAAATTTCCCAGAATAAAAATGAGTACAACAGAATAAAGAGCCACCAAGTAGGCCAGCTCTTCATAATACCTCTCCAAAGAAGGAGGTGACTTGAGATAACACACAAGTGCTCCAGACATTTGCGGCTCAAGAAGTGACCACAAGACAAAATCTTTGGCAGGTTTAGAACTCTGGAAGATGAGGGAACTCCAAGATCAAACAAGATTTAATGCAAAATATTACTATAAATATTATTTACTGGACAATATGGTAAGTCCTTGCTTGGAAAAATGTACAATTATTTTTTTTGCCTCTGAAATAATAAAAGAAGAGGAAGAAGAATTAATAAAAGAAGAGGAAGAAGAGGAAGAAGAAAACATATTGTTTGTCTCAAAAATCAATAATTGCATTAAATTTCAACTCTACTGTAGAACATTTAATTCAAAAGTCAAATAATAATACTAATGTCATATCCATTGTCTGGCCATAATAAGTTATGCAGCAACTGCCCTACAAATGATGGAAAGACTCTGACGAATCTTGGTACAACTATAGAAAGTTCCAGACATGTAGATTTACTACCACTAGTGTTTCTTTCAACAATAATGAAGATATAGCAGCTCCTAGGTTTCTTTTTTTTCCTCATAGAAGGTTCTAAGGCTCAGGCTCCCTTTTATACCAGTCTGGTTTTGACACTTTTTCTTCCCTCTCACTCCAATAGATGATATGGGGAAGAGGTTTTTTTAAAAAAATGTGAGGAAAAAGCCTATTTAGAAGCTGATTAATAGTCAGATTTTGGAACTAGCAGTCAACCCAATACCTTAATTGTTTCTCATTACCCAGTAGCTTCAGAGATATTGTCTATGAAAATTTTTGTGTGAGATTCTCATTTTTTGTGTGATTTTCCAAAAGGTGATGAACTAATGTTCAGTAACTATCATCAGACAGAGATCAAATTCCACAGACAAAAGAAAAAAAAAGTCAAGAAATGAAATGAGTTGGGCATTGTGATTAGAATAGATTAATTCAATGATCTCTTGTAGCTGCCCTGAAAAACATACAGAACTTGTTGCAGTATTGTCTGCTTCACCAACAATTTCCTCGCCAATTATTATTGAAATGCCTTATGTCTATCAGCAACAATTAATAGCAAAACAATAGTACCACTTTGTGTAGCTTATCATGCTTATTTTTATTATTAATTTCTACTTGTTGAGAAAATATAATCTTTAAAATATTTTGCAATTTTAGATAAACAATAAGGGCATGTTTCATAATTTTTTTGTATGGTCTGTCCACATAGAACTGAACTAAGAATGGCTTTTGAAGAAAATTCAAGTTTTTCAGCTCCAACAATTATTTGCCTTATAATGATTTAGGGTTCTGGGCTACCATATGGGAAATATGGGGAATTGCACAGTTTGACAAGAAAAAAGCATATTAAATTATTTTGCTGTTATCTGTCTTTTGAAAGAGATAGTGTGTAGGGATGAAACATTAACTGTTTTAGTCTATTTATTTAGTAGATTTATTACTATGGGTAAAACATTTATTTTTAAATAGATACTGGCATTCAATGAGTTCAATTTCTTTTTTGCAAAACACAGTACACTGTAGTTTTATTAAATGCTAGCACAGCATGGGGTAGTCATTCTTCTAAGTGCAGGTTAAAATATGTTAATAATTGCAAATAATATTCTACTATTAGTGAATTTACAGAGTGATATTTAGCATTTATATAGAATAATTAGAATACGTTTATAACTAAAAACCAAATACAAGATTTTTTTTCCCCCTAAAGAATAAGGTCAACCATGATCAGAGTCTGGTATCTTAATTCCACATTTTTAATTGAACACAAAATAATATTAAGGACCCTATAGCAATTATTGTGCTGCATTTTCTCACTTGGCACACAAATTAGTAGAAATATTGTTAGATGAATAATGGCAAGCAATTAAGTGTATTGTTTGTTTAAGGAAAAAAATAAAATATGGAAGTTGTAACTATGAAATTATTTCTGTCATTCCTTAAAATATTTTTAGTACAGCATGCTACAGAAAAAGAAAAGATTATGATTTTGTTGAGATTACCCAATGAAATGAGCTATCAGTGATTTGTATTGGGGCTGGACAAATTTTCATCATCAGGAGATTTACTTTTTTTTTTTTTTTGCCAGTGAACCAAAATGTGCCATGGGTGAGACAATGAAATGAGGGATTTTATAGTGACATGATAAAAGCCAATTTTTATAGGAATGATAAAGGAATGTTTTAAAAAGTAGAACTACAGCTATATATTTGCACTGGATTGTTGGTGCAATTTCCATCTTGTAAAGTTCATTCAATGGATTTTTGCATGTCAGAAATCAGATTTTAAAGTCAGATTTCAGTATTTTTCTCTCAGCAAGACACCATTTTAAGTAAATCACAACTCATCAAAGTAGTGTTGATCCTTAGCAAACATGTAGATAGACATTCTTCATGATGAACTGTCTAAACCTAGCCTTTCAGATCTCCCAGGGATGTATCCATTGCCATGATAAACAAGTCATGTACTGTGCTGCTGGTTATCATTTTATCCTCTGTCTTTCCACCTTTCTTACCCTTGTGGATTTCTCGAGTATCTTTAATAAATGACATATGCTCTATGCCACAGATCTAGTTTGCTGAAAGTTAAAATTCAAAATAAAGGTTCAGGATAAAAATGAATAACATCCAAACCATGTTCATACACAGCATTTGTTTCTTTCCTTTCAATTTAAATATTTTCAACATTTGATCATTTCAGGATTTGCAGAAAGCAGACAGTAGAAGTAGTCATCTTGATGTTGGTAAACTACCAACGATGTTAACCATGAAGTTTAGGAATGTATTAGGAATTGTAGTTCAGGAAAATATGGAAAAACACATGTTCTCCATTCATGATATACTCCAAAGGAGATGCAAATAAGGCCTTTCCCCTGTATTTGTAGTATAATTGTCTTTCAACATTGTTTATTCTAACATTTCTAGGGCACAAGAATGTAATCTGTTCTTAATCTTTCCTTCTATTAGTACTTTCTATAATTCTTATCAGGTATTGAAAGGCTGCCATTCACTAGGAGTTACCATTTACATGCTCTTTTGAGAAAGGTAGGTATGTCTTGCTAACAGCTTAAATACTTGCTGTGAAACACAGGTGATGAGACTTTAACTACACACGTGTTACGAAGGTAAAAAAAAAAACCTTGGGAGACAATGTATTGTACAAATGGATAAAAATAACTGAGAAGATAAGAATGACCTCTTGTTTCAATGTCACTGATTTCTAATCTCCACAAAGTAGTTTACAAAATGAACAAGGACACACAGAGAGCAAATTGGTTACCTCCAGCAGCCATGCTCTGTTCCTACCTCAAAGTAGTCATTATCTCTAGGTGTGTTTAAAATTGACATTTTAAATATTCAAAGCTTTCATGTTGGTTTTTGTGGAATATATGAATGTCTCTCTTTTAGTAAAGGAGAATACTTGATTGCTTTGCCTTTCAACAGTCAAGTTTTAGAGGCTTTCTTTTGTATTGTGAAATACTAATAAAAAACTTATCCAAAGAGACAGCCACATTTTCAAGAGTCCAGCTCTTGCCCTCAGATTAACACCAGATCCTGACTTGGCTGAATAAACAATTATTTTGGCTAAAGGAATGGTATAAAAATAATGTTTTGAGAGGGACTTATGCCAATCTGAATTTTTGTCTGCACCAATTCTTTTTTTTTCCAGTGAACAATCTATATATGAATATGCTCCAAATACCAGCATCTCAGATTAGGTTCCAAAAAAAAAAAAAAAGGCAGGAGAAGCATTTTTTTATAGATCTTTGTTTCCTTACATGATTGGGAAGAAATGCTGTGCCATATACTATAAAATAAACAAAAAATGATATGAAGACAAGGAAGTCTTAGAGTGTTTAAATACATTTGTTCATGGAAAGCATTTTGCAGAGTTAGCCATCATAAGTTGAAAACAAATAAATACAATATGATTAAAACTTACCTATCAAGCAATGGTTTCTGATTATTGCCTACCAGAATTATGAAAGTTGTAGGTAAATATTGCAATAAATAATTAGAAAAACTAGGAAGTTGCAAATATATTCTATCAGTCATAACAAAAGTAAAGACCAGCTAGACCAGGCACATGAAACTGCCAGCCCTTGGGCTGGATGCATCACGCCAAAACTGTGCCCACCCCATTGCTGGCAATGAGGAAAAAGTCCCGATATGTCACGCGACATCACGTGACATGACTGAGCTAGACTGATATACTGTGTGATATCTCAAATTGACCAAGAATTGTTGGAAACTTAAAAGGGTCAGCAAATTGAATAATTTAAATGAGAGTAATCCACATGCTTTAATCATGAAACAAGAGCCTAGTTGCAGGAGTAGAAAAGACATTTCCTTATATTTGTGTAGAAAGCAAATGATTCTCCTTTTTAATATTTGGAAAGAATTGAAGTGCTGTTTAGAGAAATCTTAATCTTTGGAAGAAAATTGGCCTTAAAAGACCATGGTAATATTTTTCATGTTCCCAGATAGCAAATGAAATAAAATTGACTCTGCTTGATAAATTATACAGTTTTATCCCTATTAGTATTTCATTAGATTTGCCAAAATGTTCTTTAGTTCATTTAAGTTTGCCTCAATTATTTTTAATCTTAGTAAAGATTAGTGGAGGTTATATAAGAACCACTTATAGTCATCACCAGTATCATCTTGCATTTGGCCGTCATATTCGGGCATGTCTACTACCAATCAAATTCATATTGGTTCTCAAAGTGCCTTTTTCCCCACTGAAGTGGTATCTATTTATCTACTTGCATGTAACATGTTTTTGAACTGCTAGGTTGGCAAAAACTGAGGTAAGTGATGGAACATCACTCCATGTCATGGTGGTAGGACTCAAAAAGCCAAAGTACAGACCTTCTCCAGCATCATTAAGCCACTGAGCCAACAGCGTTTCTCTCTCTCTCTCTCTCAAAAAAAAAAACCATAAAGAAGGAGGAAGAGAGTGATGGTCAGAAAGAGGGAAACTGAAAAGTAGGGTAAGAAAACAGGAAAAAGGGTAATAGCAAAAAAGAGAAAGGAGGCTATAGATTTTGTTTGTCATTCCTGAAGGATGCAGGTATTTGACTGAAAAATACAATCTGCTATATTTGCTTTGCACTATTAAGAAACTAATTAGTACCATGTTTCTCTGAAAATAAGACCAGGTCTTTTTATTAATTTTTGCTCCAAAAGATGCATTAGGACTTATTTTCGGGGAAATACAATACTAAATGTGTCCATTTGTCTGATAATCTTAACTGGGGTTTACTTTTGGAGTGGGGCTTATATTACGAGCAATCTGAAAAATCATGCTAGGGCTTATTTTCCTGTTGGGACTTATTTTAAGGGAAAGATGGTATTTTTTATCACTGAAGGGAAAAAAAACCTTAATTCCCACTAATACATTTTTATTCTCAAAGTAGTGTGGCCAATGTATATTTAAAAATATCTAACTTATTTTCTATTTTTTAAAAAAAAACAAGAAATATTTAAAAACCACTGTATATACATTTTAACTGACTATTGTTAATTCCTTTAGTGAACAGTTAAGCCACAAATGGAGGGTTAATTTCATGTTTGTCCAGTATCAAGAACATAAAATGAAACACAGAAAATTTCTCTGAATAAGAAGGAGACCACCATTTCATATCACAATGCTTGCGGATAGGTCCTGGTTGAACTGGATATATATAGCCCCCACCCAAACAGAACACTCCCCCAGCCAATCAGAGCACAGCCAACCCCCCATCCAATCAGAGCACAGCCAAGCCCCTATCCAATCAGAACACACCTCCACCCAATCAGAACATAGCTGAGCTCCCAGCCAATCAGTTCAAACCCCCACTGGCAGTTAAAAGGAAGAAACAGCTAAAATCTCACATTGCTCCTAGAAGCATATATATATATATATATATGGGTGTTTATATATAGCAATTCATAGAATGATGTGGTGAATGGGTGTTTATATCCATCCTATTGTGCTGAATTTGGGGCAGTGAATGAAAACTAGGGTTCAAACAGATAATATTTTATATGACTTGTGATATATTATGTTGCTTATTTATTTCTGAGTGATATTGTCCATGTTTATTTCATATTCCTTATTCCATTTTATCATTTCCATAATGAACAAAAAACATTTTGATTGAACCTTACAAAGTTTATGCAAAACAACTCTACTAAGATTATTAGGGAAGTTAAAAAAAGAATGTCTCATGTTTGTTGTCAATGTAGCACAGTTTCTGAAATAATGCTTCCAGTTGAAAAATGAGTTTTAAATAAGATAAATAAATGTTCTCTTTGCTAGTTGACTTTACACAATTCATTTTTTTCCCTTGAGAAGTTTCCTTTGGTAAAGGAGCATTCAAGGTTCATACCAGGATTCTTTTAAATTTTATGAGCCAAATATCATCTTAAAATCCATCATCACCATTAGAAGCAATAAACAGTTATAGCTTTTTTATGAAAAGATATATGAGGGATAGGTTGAGATGGAGATAAAGTTTCTCTTACAGATGCATAAAGAACAATTTGGATGGTCAAATGTCTGTGTTATTAGACTCAACTGTGGTTCCCCTCCTCCCACCCCTGGGTAAGAACACAAAATGGTAAACTATCTGAAAAAAAATTAACAATATTGATCAAATTATATCCCTACAATGCAATTTATGGGCTATTACTGAATATGATCTGTTGTAGATAAACATGTTGTAGTTAAGCACCCAATCTAATAGATGGAATGAAATCTGACAGCGCAACGTGAACTTAAATTTCGTAACTTGGATTTAGTTTCTTGTATCAATCTTCATCATAATCTGTAACTTCCATCTTCTTGAACATCCCATCATAACATTTCCCAGAAAGGAAAATATGATTGAATAAGTGAACTTTCCCAGAATTATTGCTAATGCAACACTTGCAATTTCTAAAGCTTCTTTTAAAGGAGATCCAAGTAGAATGAATTGTAATAATCCAGCCTGAATGTGATGAAATCATATATTCTTACCAAAAAGAGCCACAGTTGGCACATTACCTCAATTGTACAAACTAGCTGACCATACATTGATAAACTGAATCAATATCTCTTGATTATTGTTTAAGAGGGAGAACTCACTTTCAGAATGGCCTGGCACAGATCTTTTTTGGACAAAATATCAATATCAATCATGTACAATGAAGAGTATCAGGATCAAAAACAAAAACAAATGCAAGATTCTCAACATTTCTGTGAGAAGAAAGTATGTAGTTCTCTCACTTTCTGAAGAAAGCTATGTAGAATTTAATGTAGAACCTAATCTAGCCAGAGTAGACCATGCATATCTGAAGGAAGATGTATTATGTCAAGAGATAGAACTCCAGAAAAAGAGTCTCTACTTTTGTTCTTGCAAGAAGTATAACATAGAATAATCTCTTTTTTTTCTGCAGAAGAAGAAAGGGAAGAAGAAAAACAGAGAGGGAGGGAGGGAGAGAGAGAGAGAGAGAGAGAGAGAGAGAGAGAGAGAGAGAGAGAGAGAGAGAGAGAGAGAGAGAGAGAGAGAGAGAGAGAGAGAGAGAGAGAGAGAGAGAGAAACCCCTTTTTTCATGCAGAAGAAAGGGAACCCTGTCTCTGCTTTAGGCAAGGAAGAGCTCTTATATCTGATCAATTCCTGTGTTGAGAAAAGATTTATTTCAACATGCTGAGTTTGAAAAAGAAGCTCTTGTCTCTGATCAGGAACTTGTCAGAAATAAGACATTTTTTCTCCTCTCAGGTCTAAGAAAGAGAGTCTTTGTTAAGGATAGAGCAACACAGAGGGCAAGCCTGAGGAGAATGGAAGGAAGCTGGCAGGTCAAACTAGAAAATATCACAGAATTGAGTTACACACCAAGAACACTATCCAAATGGTACTGAAAAAAAAATGATTAATGCTACCTAAAACTATATGATAATTGATCATGTTCTTGTTGCTGGCAACCATAGATCTGATCAGATGAAAACATAAAAGTCAAAGCTGTTGTATTTGAAATCACCCTATATTCTGAACAAATTTACATCCTTTCTTCCTCTATATTGTTAAGGGGGATTTTCTAACATTTTAATATAGCTAGTATTTGATTTAAACAACATTAGTTCTAAACAATTAGATTTTTTATACAAAAGTATAACCCATCTTGGTGAGGGTAATCTAGGTCATGCTTCTTCATGGTGAAATCTTATCTGCCTCTATAAAATATGCAATTGTATATAAGCCAGCTAGATGAATATATAGATCTTCCAGTAATAAGCACAATAGCTAAATAAATCACAGCACGTAGATGTGAAATGCATGAAGGAATCTTAAATATCTATAAAGCATCCTCTTCTTTTGCAATTGGTTATTTAAGGATTTTACTTTCAAAGAGGAGAGGCATAAAATGATGATAGTAAGACTATGCCTGCAGCTGAAGGTCTGCAGAGACTTGAGTTGAATTTACACAAGTCTACAAGGAAAGTACTTAAAATAACATTAACCTCTGTTCCACATGCATTGGAATGTCAAAATTGGTATGTATCTTTCCTGGAAGAGCCCTAGGAAGCAACAATTGATAGTTACTTTTTTTCTTTCCTTTTGCCCTCCAAGATGACTGTTGCTCACAGAATTATGTTTTCAGCCATTCAGGTAATTAGCATTGGAGTAGAGCAGAAAAATAAATAAACTGTGATAAATGTTTCAGAGCTACAACTTCATAAACAACTGAGCCCATTTTACACCTCAGTGACAGATACTATTAGCATGGTTAGCACTTTATTAACACTGAAAATGTTAGATAATTGTATTAGAAGAGTCCAGAACATAATTCCCACTATTATATGGAAAAGGGATGCACTGAAAAAAAATCTAGCATTATATAGTCAAATAACTAGCAATTACATGTGCCTGTAGATTCCCAGGCTGATGTCTGAAATATGACTCTTTACAGTTCTCTTAATATATATCCTTTAAAACTTTCTAGAATTCCCTTATCTTTCCCAAAAATCTATATCATAGGCTGTAAAATATGTAGACAGCAATTTATATAGCAAAATTTACTTTAAAATGAAGCTAAATAAAGATATTTCCATGCAACCTGAGAATTATGAATTGTGTTAACAAAATAGGGACCCAGATTGTTGGGAGCAATATGCTGACTGTAAATCACTTACAGAGTGCTGTAAAGCACTATGAAGTGGTATATAAGGAAATATTGCTTTTTCCATAAAATTATTTTAATATTTAGTCTTTTATAAGAGACGTACATTTATTGTTGAGATGACT
This sequence comes from Bothrops alternatus, assembly GCA_034064705.1. Classification (NCBI taxonomy): domain Eukaryota; kingdom Metazoa; phylum Chordata; class Lepidosauria; order Squamata; family Viperidae; genus Bothrops; species Bothrops alternatus. Next base: position 1,916,777 of record JARGCV010000018.1, on the reverse strand, counting down.
AAATGCTTAGAATGCAGGAATGGAGTTAGCCAAAAATATTACTGTAATATTTTACTCTACACCAGGGGTCTTCAAACTTGGCCCTTTTATGACTTGTGGACTTCAACTCCCAGAATTCCTCAGCCAGGCATGCTGGCTGAGGAATTCTGGGAGTTGAAGTCCACAAGTCATAAAAGGGTCAAGTTTGAAGATCCCTGCTCTACCTCCTACCCAGTATCCATGTCCAAGGTTTCTTCTGATGAAAGTGATGTGGTAAAATTATTCTTTGTGTGATCCAAATTAACAGAGATATTTGATGTACCGTTTAGTACCACAGAAAAGTGGTACTAAAGTTTAGAGACTGGCAAGCTACTTTCTTTATCTCTCCTCCTCCTCGTCAATGAACACAACAAGGAAAAGGGCAGTGATGATTTTTTTTAACATTTTATTGAATTATAGAGTAAAATACAAAATACAAAGCAAACAATAGGACACAATGCGGAAGATAAAGGGAAAAAGGTGAGGGAAGGGAAGGGGGGAGAAAAAAAGACATTGACTTCCAACTTCCTCTGTTGCAGTAGAATAAAGCATTAACTTCGAGCCACAACTTTTTACTTTTTCACAATAGTATAAACTGGCCATTTCTGTAACAACAAATCAATCTAATTGGTGAAACCTAAAATCAAAGTTTCATTTTTTTCTACCTCAAGCACAAAGTCCAGAAGTGGTCTCCATGTAGAAACCAAAAGTACTTGAATTCTTTTTTTTTAATCAAAACAGTCAATTTAACCATCTCAACCAGCTCTATCATTTGTCCATGGTGGGAATCGAAATGTTCTTCCATTTTTGTGCATACAGTAATCTTGCTACTGTCAACATATACAGGATCAACATTTCCAAGTCTTTTTCCATTAGACCCAAAAGAAAAAAATCTGATTTCATTTTTATTTTTACTTTAAGAATTTTCTGTATCAAAATGTGAACCCTTCTCCAATATTTCCTTGAAGGGAAGTGATTATATGATGCATGTGTTTTAGATGTGAATGTATTATTTTTTTACATTTTTGTTCGTGTATTAATCCTATTGGAGAATCAATTTATCTATGTAATTTAATTAAATAATGACTCTATGTAGAGCAGATGTTGCCCATGTCAGGCAGGTACTGAGTATAATGTACTGATATGGGTAACAATGGTGTACTGGACTTCCCCTGATATTTGTATGGTGATAATCTGAAATAGACTCTGGGAACTGAACTCAGGATTTGGATAATTGTATTTCTTGGATGCCATGAGTTGCTGACCCTTGGACTATTACAAGTACTGCAACAAAATAGCTGGCACATACTAAATAATATAATAGAATTCTTTATTGACCAAGTGTGGTTGGACACACAAGAAATTTGTTTCTGATGCATAAGCTCTCAGTGTACATATAAGTAATAGTAATAATCATGATCATATACAACATGAAAATACATTCATCATAAATCGTGAAATACAACACTTCATCATCATAAAGTTGAGAAATAGAAAAAGGAAGAGTCGCTGAATTCAGAGATCCATAATCCTTCACAAATAATCCAGAGGTCCCAAAACTTGTGGCTAAATGAAAAGTATCATCAAAATTGTATCTGAGTGGAAAGGATAATCAAGAATTGACAGAAGCTATACAAAGTTGTGAGGCATATTATGAAAAGTGGCAATATATTTCCAGTGAGACAACATAAGAACTATGAAACCAAACCTGATTAAAGGTCAAAGTACAGAAAGGTTCCATTTTAAAACACTAGGACCACAAATCATGAACTGAAATAAGGATTCTTCTTTGACTGTGTAAGATATTTGGTCTATGAAGGTTGTCACTGAAATTGAAATATAACATTTTATTACTAGATTAAGGATACTCTGAGACTCTAGCTGACCAATTTTAAGGGGTTATATAATTGCAAGGGAATGTGCTTGAAAGATACTATCTGATTTATCAAAGTTAAATGTAGGAAATAGAAGAGGGAAAATCCATTAGGTTCAACTGCAACTATTAGAAGAGTATTTTGTATGCATATAAAATTGAAAATGCTCCATTAGCCATCTGCTTTGCTTTTTTCGCCTTACCCATTTTTTTTCTTAATAATCCCAGAAAAATGTCTTATCTAGAAATAGAGTCCATGCATCTGAATTGGTCCCATTCTATTAGGACAAACTCTTAAAGGGAAATATTCTGTTTTTATCTGTCTCTTCTAGCATAATAGGACAGTCACGTTCTAGCACATTGCATTTTTCTCCTAATACTAAGAATTAGGGGCCAGGTTTTCAGAATATACATATTTTATACTAAGGTTCAAAATCTACAGATTTGAGAAAATTCTGCCTTTGGCAACAGCAAAGTTATCCTACAGTTTATTTTTCTATGACAGACTTAGAACAATATAATAATAATGTTTTCTCCCTAGGGTATCTTAAATACTGTAAGACTACCAGAATTTATTTTCAGGATCCTTGCCAAACCACAATACCTATTATTCTTTGAAGAAAACAATCACAGTTAAATTGGTCTAAAATCAATATAGGTAGTGGTGTGGCCATGCCCAATACATTAGAAAAATCTGTTTCAATCTATTCACCATTTTCTAACTTTATATCATTTTGAATCATTTCCTTTGGTTGGAGGGCTCTAGCCAAACTGCATAACTATATATGTTTTTTTTCTTTATGCAAAAGTAAATGTGGTCATTAATATGAATGTAAAAGGCTTTAATCTAGGGCCACATGAGTTCCTCCCTTAACTTTGGGTGAACTCCCAGGTCTCAGCTGCCACCAATTTCTAAGATTAAATATGATTTTGGAAGAAAATTATTAAATATAAGCAGAGTAATATTTTTTAAGAAATTTACTTTTCTAAACTTAAATTATAACAAAATTAATTATTGTCTTAGAGGCTAACTAGTTCCCAGTACAATGTTATTTGGATGAAATTTATATTTGGTATTGAGACTACAGCCTGTTATATCACCTAAGGATTATTGTTGTATAATCTAGCCAGCTGCAGTCTTCCAGAGTCATACCATACATTTGGATACTGGGAAAGTGCTTACAGGTACAGGATATAAGCACTGAAACCAATATTAATTATATTTTAAATTAGCAGATCAGAGTGAAAGAAATTGAAGATAGGCCAACATTACTGTCCATATTTACTTTAGGACACTTTATCACAAAAATTAAAAAAATGTGCATTCACACACATCATATTGCAGTACCTGTAAAAACCTGAGTTGGGTAGGTATTTGTTGTTTAGTTCGAATCTGGAGATATCTCCATTTTATGATATTTCAATCAAATCACCTCATCAAAGCACACTTGGGAATCAAAGGAAGTACCACCTACTTTGAAACAGTTATCCAATCATATGGCTCTGAAGCACTTCACAGATTTGATGGGTTTTCTGCTCCTGCAATTATTATATGCAATTGTCTTAACCTCAGTTCCATATATTGAATTGCAGGGCTACAAACTGAGTGATGAGATGGATTCTCTGACTTTGTCACAAGGCATCTGCCAATCACTTTAAATCCTTCTTTAAATTAGCAGCCTATGAGAGCTCTTTGGAGATATAAAGTTAAACAAATTTAGGGCTTCATTCACTTTTTTTTTAAGCTCTCAACATCTTTGTTATGGCCAGCCACAAGTCTTACTGTCTCATGCTAATGTAATATTATACTTCTTTGCTGCTCCTGCCAAAACAACTAGGATGGGGGTTTATTCTAAATGTGGGCTCGAGGTTGACCTTACTATTAAATTTTGCAGAACTGGAACATTGTTGTTCATTCTCTTGACAATGAGTGAGTGGCTGCCAATGTAACACTTAAAATACTGGATCAAACTTTTTATTGCTTTAAAAGTAAAGCTGGGGTGGCAAGACTATGAATGCTATTTTTATATATGGCCTGTCTTTCTGGTAGCAAACCCTACTGCACCCCCCTGCTTGTGCTAGCTTTGCTAATTAACATGAAGAATTGGCAGCAAATCCTAGCTGTAGCATAACCAGCTCCTATCAGCATTGAGAGGAGTCTTTTGAGGCAGGTCTGTGCTTGTGAACAAGCCATGCCAAATGTCCTGGCACATCAGAAATGCTGAAGAATAGAGAGCAGCAAACTTTCACCACCCCACAAGGTAAACGCTATCATTCTTCAGGGTTATACCAAAACTGACATCCCAGAAAAGTGATGGGGGAAGATAAGAAAGAGGTTTTGAAGGACTGTATTATTACATTGGAGTAAGACAGTTCCTGTGTTTGTTTGTCCAACATCTCTATGAGCTCTTTGCTGGGCAATTTGAAAACTATTGCTCCCTATCCCTGCCCTAAGTAAAATACAGGAGGGATTTTTTTTTTCAAAACAAGCCAATGTGGTAAAACTTTTGAAGTTCTCCAAATGAAACTTGGAAAGATTGAGCAACTCTGTTATTTTTATCCTGTTTGGCCAAAAAATGCAGTAGCTTCAGACAGTGGTGGGATTCATATATGTGAACAACTGGTTCTCTGTATGTATGCCACTTCCAGAAGTCCATTCTGCACCTGGGCAACAAAAAAATTAGCTACCAGTTCTGTTCTGTTTTAGAATCAGAGACATCAAAGTAAGGCAGGAATAACAAAACACAACTTCTTTATTGAGATCACAAACAGAACAGAACAGCAAACAAAATGGTGCTGGCCCTTTTATACTCCCTTTGCAGGGAAAGCATCAACCTATCAATGCAAGGCTAGTCTCCCACCTTGCACATGCTCACAAGGCTGGAGACAGCCTGTCTGGTCCCCAGCAACCACATCGTCTGCCCTGGCCTTCTGCAGCCTCCTGAGCCTGCTGAGTCATTCAGCAAACCCAGGACATAACACCTCTCCCCCCTTGGATAAAACAATAAGTGAATACTTACTGTTTTTATAGCAGCATACATATACATGTGTTCAATTAAGCATGTTGTTATTTCTAACACAGTGATGCAGGCAGACCCAGTCATGACATTTTTCATATTTACAAGAATACCACATATTGTTTAATACTATCAAACAAAACACCCCAACTCTGAGTGTGCCCTTTGTTCAAGAGAACTATTTAGCCTCCCTTAAATACATTCAATTTTTTCACAAGACTATTAGGCCTGTCCTGGAATTGACAAGAACTTTACATAGTCTTGTAAATCCTTGGGGGGACCCCTTGCTCACTCTGATCTTCTTAGAGCTGTTGTGGGCACCTGGCCTGCGAGCTCGCCTGCCAGGCTTGGCAGACCAGGATGTAGATGCCCCCTTAAATCCGATGACCCTCCATTGTACTGATTGGCTGAAGCCTGTAACCCCAGACCAGAGTTCCTTGGTGGGGTGGAATTCCCTGAGTCCGCAATGGGCCCCTCTTAGGAGCACTGTCCTGTGAGTCCAAGACCAGCAGATGGAGAAGCCTGTAGTGCAGGTTGACTGGCCAAATCCATAGACACAGTGCCTGAGTCAGGAGCCACCTCGTAAGCAGAACCCCTTTCTGGAGCCAGTGTATCCCCACTTTCACAGAGAGACTGTGGTCCACGATCATAATCATGGTCTTCCTCCCCCCCGAGAGCAGAGCCAGGAGCGGAAGTGTTGCTGGGAAGCCTCCAGCATAGTTGATCGATGTGCCGCCTTAACACATGACCATTGTTCAAGGCCATTTCATATGACAGTGGCCCAGAAAACTTGCATACCACTGCGGTCACCCAGAGATGTCCAGGTCCATAGTTCCTTGCCCAGACCAGATCACCCACGTGTAGTCTCCTAGATGCCTGCGGCTGTGACACCTGTGAAGCCACCCAGTCTGGGTGCAACCTGCCCAGTTTGGTAATGAGTCTGCGACCCCAGCGGAGTTCAGCTGGGCTCTTCCCAGTGGCAGTACAAGGTGTGGTGTGGTGGCAAAGAAGAAAGTCAGCTAACCTGTGATGCCAGTTACTGTGAGTGATTCTCTTTAAAGCATCTTTGGTAGTACACACCATACACTCAGCCTGGCCATTGGAAGCTGGATGGAACGGTGCAGATGTGGCATGATGGATCATGTTGGCTTGAAGAAAAGACTGAAACTCAGAAGACATGAATTGGGGTCCGTTGTCAGAGACAAGGATGTCTGGAAGACCATGTGAGGAGAAGATTCCTCTCAGCACATGGATGGTCCTAGTAGTAGTAATGGAGGAGACAGGAACAACCTCTAGCCATTTGGAATGGCTGTCCACGAGGAGAAGGAAGAATTGCCCCTGAAAGGGCCCAGGGTAGTCGATGTGTACCCTCGACCATGGAGTATGTGTCTCCTCCCACCTATGTACAGAGGCCTAAGGCATTTCAGGCCTTGACTGTTGGCACACTTGGCACCCATGAACCTGGGTTTCGATCTCTTTATCAAGCCCAGGCCACCATAGATGGCTACATGCAAGCGCCTTCATCCAGAGAATTCCGGGATGACCTTCATGTAAAGATTGCAAGACTCTAGTCCTCAATGAGGCTGGGATGACTACCCTGCTTCCCCACAGGACACACCCCTTGAAAATGGAAAACTCGTGTTTCCTCTGCCAGAAACTCTGGAATTCTGAGCCTGGACACCTGTCAGGCCACTCTGACAACACCCATGTCAGCACGCATGTAAGCGTGTGATCAGTGACAGTTACTGCAGCCACGTCCCTAGCATTGAGGGGAGATTCAGGCAATTCTTGAATAGAGAGAATGCAAAGAGCAGGAGCAGGATCTGCCTCTATCTGTGGTAGAGGTAATCTGCTTCGGCCATCTGCATGGCCCATTTCTTTACCTGGTTTGTGGACCAGAGTATAGTCATGTGCTGACAGGAAAATTGACTATCTCAGCATTCTAGGGGATATTATATGAGGAGTTTGTTTGTTTGTTGTAAACCCACCAGAGGCTTATGGTCTGTGTAGACCGTGAAATGGCGGCCATATAAAAAAATCATGGCATTTCTTTATGCCAGCCACTATTGCCAAGGCTTCTCTGTCAATCTGCGCGTAATTACGCTCTGCAGATGAAAGAGTTCTAGGGTAGTAGGCCACAGGGACTTGCATCCCACAGGCACCAGGTAGGCATGTTGCTGCAATGCCTTATTTAGTGTACATTTATAGTCCACAAAAATTCGGACTTCTACATTGGCCTTCAGTGGCGTGACTATAGGGGTTTCCCATGGACTAGAGTCCACAGGTTCTAAGATGCCCTGCTGGAGCAGTTTGTCCAGCTCTGCATCTATTTTGTTCTTTAGGGCAAAAGGCACCCTTCGGGGCTTGATCCCGATGGGTGTGATGGCTGGGTCTAAACCTAAAGCAATGGGAGGCCCCTTGTACGAGCCAAGCTCTTAACTGAACACATCAGCAAACTCCTTGCAAACTTCTGCAAGGCCTGACATTTGCAGATTGTGAAGTCCAGTCACTTGAATCCCAAGGGCCTTGAACCAATCGAGTCCAATAAGAGTTGTACTATCACCCTCAACTACCACCACATCTAGGGGACCCTTCCTCCATCTGGCTCTTCTTCGGAATCCTCTCGAGTGACCTCTTGATGGATGGTACTAGGCGTTGGGGGGTTCTTGGCAAGCCTCAAGTCCTTCACCAATCTGCCCACTGCTTCTTTAGCTGCAATCTCTCTTAACACATCTTGGAATGACACATCTTCTTTTGCAAAAAGTTTCTGTTGTAGCTCACGACTCCGATGCCCACAAACTAAACAATCCCGAAGCCGCTCTTCTAGATCCTTGAATGCACAAGGCCTAGCTGCTTGTCTTAAGGCAGCAACAAAGTCTGCAGCATACTCACTAGGCCTTTGATCCCTCTGCTCAAAGGCATGCCTCCATGCAATTACTGAGAGCTTGGGTTCGAAGGGCTCTCGCAGCATCCTCTTTAAGTCAGCATACACAATTGATTCCAGTGGTGCTGGGGCTACAGGATTCTCTGCAATATCGAAAATCTCTTGCCCACAGACACACAGCAATGTAGCAGCTTTAAGGCCATCTTCTTGGATCTTGTTTACTTGAAAGTAATTCTCTACTCGAGCCACGTAGGAGCTCCAGTGCTCAGGGTGAGAAGTATCAAATTCCGATATATGGCCTAGCTTTGACATCATTACAGCCTGAAGCCTCTTCGATGACTCTTGCTACAAAGTATGAGAAGGAGTCCCACGAAGTCGAACTCACCTCCAGCGTTCTCGTACTGGCAGGCAATCACTTCCTCTGGATGCCAATCTTCCCAGAGCTTCAGGCCTCCTCTGGTAAGTCAGGCTAGCTTCTCCTGTTGTCCTTCTTGCAGCTCATCCCACCTTCGTCGCCAATGTTCTGTTTAGAATCAGAGACATCGAAGTGAAGCAGGAGTAACAAAATACAACTTCTTTATTGAGATCACAAACAGAACAGAACAGCAAACAAAATGGTGCTGGCCCTTTTATACTCCCTTTGCAGGGACAGCATCAGCCTATCAATGCAAGGCTAGTCTCCCACCTTGCACATGCTCACAAGGCTGGAGACAGCCTGTCTGGTCCCAGGCAACGACATGGTCTGCCCCGGCCTTCTGCAGCCTCCTGAGCCTGCTGAGTCATTCAACAGGCCCATGATATAACAGGTTCTGCTGAAGTGGTGCGAACCAGCTAAATCCCACCACTGGCTTCAGACATGTTTCCTCAATATAGCCTATATTTAAAAAACAAAACAAAACAGGTATCAGTTTGAATTGGGTTTGTCTGACTCTTTAATCAAATCACAGCCCCTTCTACATCAAATCTCCAGATAAAATTAGATCATAATGCTTAAGACAGATCTACTGTTCTCAACTATTTTATTTGTCCCTAACCTAAAAACTTGAATGCAGTGCCCTGCATTATGAATTTCAGCTTTTTAATAGCAATTTATTCTACTTACATTCTCTGTTTTCTCCTTTACTTTGTACATTTCCTAGATTGATTATGGAGGCAGAGATATTGATTGGTTATATTAACCATAATTAGAGAGTAAAACAAAGATAGATGAATGGGAAAATATACTAACCCAATATTATAATGGACATTGTCACAAAATATTCTGAACAAGTTTTTTTTAAGTTGTATTTTTTCATGAAAGTAAAAAATGACAAGCACCTCAGGTCTACAGGCAATACTAAGATATTCTCTGTTCTAACTGGATCAGTTCATGATTCCCATCCCAATCTCTCCAGGATGTATTTTTCCCCAGTTATCAAATGATATCAAGAAGGAAAATACAGTAATTTATACACAATGCATAAATATGCTGTGAAGACATAGCTGTCTAAATAAATAATCTCTTATACCAATACTGCAATTATAGCCACAGACTATAATTAACTCAGACTGTAATTAATTAAAAGGAAGAAATTCACCATTTAATATGGATCCAGTTGAAATACTGAAGAAAACATAAACTTTATTTAGGATACAATTCCATATCTAGTTCCCCACTGAACTGAATAAATCTTTAGATTTCAATAGCTATAGACAGCATGGATTACACTTTTAAATATAAGAATAAAAAGTAAATTATGTGTAGGCTATAATCCTAAACCTTCCCTAAAAGATTAGCTCCTCTAAGCATAATACAACATATTATAGTTATACATTGAATTACACTATTAAGATATCTTTTTCCAAATCTAAATCCAGAGAAAGTATTATGAGTTACCCTCAGAGTGTTTTTCATGATGAATCTTGTTCAAGACGTATGCTCATTTTTAGAGAATTTTCCATTACTCAGATTTAATTCTATAATATCAATTTGCTTCTGCACATTTTATTGCTTAGAACAAAAATGGTTCCAGTAAGAGTGGCACTCACAAACTACTTGCCTGATATTATCTAGGAACAAATAAAAAAAGTTAAACATCCCACTCACCCCAGCTGTCTTTCAGATGGGGAGTTTTATTATTTTAATTCATATTACTGAATACAGTGCTTTGTAAACCTATCCTCCATTGGGTTCTCTTTTGGAAAAGCTATGCATGTACTGGGACTCAAATCAAATACAAAGTTGTACGCATCGCTGAAATCAATAGGCAATTATAAGACACTCCTGGATTAAGAAATATGCAATGTATTCTATGTAGCAATTGAAGTGCAACCACATCAGATAAGACTGTTCATATGAAAATCATGTGGGCAAGCTAGTGGCAAAAATAAATTATAGCCTTCTAGAATACAACAATTCTAGGGTATATAACAGGAATATGTTATTCATCTAGCCAGTTGACAGTCTAATGGGAAAATAGAAACAGGGTTAGATTGTATATAGTGGACATATATTTTGATAACTAAATTAAGGCCCTCCCAGCAAATAAGGTGACTGGAACAAAGCACTAAGCATTAATACTTTGTATTAATCAACTGTAAACTGAGAAGCTTTCTTTTGTTAGCCAAGGTTTATTGGCCTAGCAGTTTCTATGTCAGAGAGAGGGAGAGAGAGAGAGAGAGAGAGAGAGAGAGAGAGAGAGAGAGAGAGAGAGAGAGAGAGAGAGAGAGAGAGAGAGAGAGAGAGAGAGAGAGAGAGAGAAGAGACTCTTAATCATACTCAATCATCCAAACTGAATTTTAAACAACTGCCAGTCATAATTCTATTTGAAATCCTTCTTTTCCTCCTAAATACTAGCTTATGCCTTTTTGGCTGTTTCATTTCTAATTTCTAAGATATCTCTGTTTATGCACAAAACATTCAAAAAGGGCTGTCATAAAAAGTGGCATCAATACAATATGATCAGAACAAATGTTTCTATTCCACATGCTCTAAAAATCCATGAGTAAATTGGTTTTACCTGCATCTTAACTAAGCAAGAGCTTCTCAGAATTTTATTTCAATTTTTTTAAAAAAAGGAAGTAAATGTCTTTGCAGTAACATTCTCCAAAAGTTTCTTAATGCCTTCAAAGAACATTTCAAGAAAATCTTGAATATAAGAATTTTCCATGAGTTTAATTGTTAAGAATAAGCATGTTACTTTTTGGAGGCTTTTAAGAAAGATGCAAGTATCAGCCAGTGCCATGGAAAAAGGGAGATAAATCCTTTTTTTCCCATCAAGATTGTGGCTTTCAAGCAGGTGTAAAGCAGCAAAATCAACAGAGAAACTTCTGGGAAACAAAAAAAAAAAAACATTTGCCATCTATTTTGCCATGGGGCTATTCCAGGCAACTTACAATACAAAAAGGAAGAAAAATGAAAAGGTGTGTAAACAAAACAGAGGTAATAATAGAACAATAAAGTAAAAAAAATGATAAAGGAACACAATGAGAATAAATACATCAATATGATAACCAAAGAATGGATGAGTGGAGAGAAGAGAGCTGGGGGGGAGAGGGGGGGAGCATGCCATCAATTTAGCAGCCACCTATAAATAAATAAAAGAAAATCTTATCCTAAGTATGGTTTTGTATCTGTAATTGTTATATGGTTCAATATAATATTTGTACAAGGTAGTAAAATAGCCTATGAACATCTACATCATTTTAAAAAATATTTTGGGTTCTTCGTAATCCTGCTTTCTGGGAGATTGAGTTGATTGTCTTCTGACTGAGGTGGAGTATCTAGGCTCACCAGGGTCTTTCAGAGACTATGTATGAATGGAAATGGAATCCCACCATACTCTGAAATTTGCATGTGACATTTAATCCTTAGCTCAGGCATTTGGATTTATGCAGGAAAAGAGTGTGGGTATGGAGACTGTATATGAGAACATTGGTGGTGTAGAAATCTGCCCCATATAATGTTGTAGCTACCACATTATATACACCAACCATTTATGACTACAAGAATCTATACATAATCTAGATAGTAGCAAAGAGTGTTTTCTATAGCTTTTTGCTCTCATTGAATGATTGGCTGCATCACCAGGTACAATAGTAATTCTATATCCTATAAACATATTGATTTTTTTGGGGGGGAGGGGGAGTTCTATGTGTGTGCAAGTATTTAATACATACATACACACATAGACACACTGAGGTATAGCATAAGTTGGTATGAAGTGCAAAGCCTATTTATCAAAAAAGGATAAGTAATAAAAACAAATGCTTACTAGAAAAGATAGGCTTTTTTCCAAGAGCTATGCATCACTTTAGTGAATGCCGAACCTCTTCATTTCCCCCCCTCTGAACTGCTTAGAGAATCAACAGTCTGGCTGGTAAACCATCTGTTTGCTGGTGCTGAAGTGCTTGGAAAATTGGTTAGCTGATTGGTTTCCTCTCCTCTATTCCTAAAGGCAGTCCTAATTTAGGCAGCTTTTACAACCTTTCCAGCACCCTCCTTATGCCCATAATTATTACTGTCATGCTCCATTTGCCTTTGCCCACTGATTCCAATGCACAATGCTTAAATTGGACTCTAATGCAGAACAAAATGTAAGCCATCTATCTCTCTTGCTCCTAGCATCACCTATCACAATAGATTTCTTCTAAGTTGAATGATTTTCCTCATATTGAGCCTGAGTACTAGGTAAGGCAAAGACATTTGTCACAGCAAAATTAGGAGAAAATGTTACTAATAAATATATGTTGAATAAAAAAGCTGAATGCCAAATTGAAGTAGAAAAATAGATCATGATGACGCGGTGCAGAAAAGAGCACCTGATGAAATATTTAATGCAACAAATAAGAGAATGTCTTTGCAAACTCTAGCGTATCCAGAGACCGGAACATCCATAGGATACTCATTATTTTGACTTTCTGGAAATGACCTCAAACTGTAAAGGTTTCTTTAAAAACCTGGAATGAACCAGACTTTGTTTCAAATACTGTGAGTTAGAAAGTGTCATCCCTGCAGAAAAGAAAAAAAATGAAAGACTCTGGGACTCACTGTATGTTGTTTACCAATTCCAAATACCATTCCAGGTAATGTTTTCCTTCATTTTATTAGGTAAAAGGAGCTGAGTCTCCCCCCCTCCTTTATCTATAAAGACTCCACTACCAGGTACAGTGAAATACATCAGGATTGTACATACTAAAAACTAATATATTCTCCAAAATGACAATGCAGAAGTATTTAGGGTAAATATACGCAACTTAAACTCTCCCAAAACAGACTCATAGACAAACAAAAGGATGTGTGTGTTTACAACAATTATCTTGACTTTTTTATAGAGATTCACACATATCAGTACAAAATATCCTGACTCAGACTCTTGGTATCAGCCTTCCAGACTCTTCCAAATGGTGTTATAGTTCCCCTCCCCTAAAAAGTAGCAGGAGAAGTAATTATGAAATACCTGAGGGGAAACAAATCATGGTAACCATTTTAAATTTTAATTCGGTTTAAATAATAGGTTTAAATCATAGGTCTATAGAATTAAAAGGATCAACTAGTCCAAGGGTCTCCAATACTGGCAATTTTAAGACTTGTGGATTTCAATTTACAGAATTCCCCAGCCAGCCTCTACAAAGCGTAAAGCATCCATTTCACCTCTTAACCCCTAACTGTTCATAGAATAAAATAATAGAAAACAGAGAGTTAAAACTGTTGGCCTTGCCTACTTTGTTGACAGCATATTGCCTTTGGAAGTCCCCAACAGAGTATATACCCTAATGTGAAAAAAGAAAAACTTCACACTTTCCTGAAATGGAAGTTTAAAGGGTAGCCAAGAACATTTTACTTTTTTGTGTCTATTAAGAAAACAGATAATTAAAAGCATTTCTGATTTATTATTAAAATTATATTGAGATTATTGGTGATATTTATGATGAATATCATAAATATATGGTATAGAGCTCTGTTCTCTCATCTTATCACATTCTGGGTCTATCACAAAGGCACTGAAACAAAAATATCTGTGAATAAAATAAGGCTAATGAAGAAAGTTTTTGGATGGCAACATAGATAAATTAGAATATAGAAGATAGTTTTATTCTAGAAAAATGAAGGGCCTGAGATTTCTATGAGCCATCTTAATAAATTTCAGTCCAATCCCCCCCCCAAACATTTTTAGCTTGTTTTGAGATAGATTGTCCAAACCTTCATGACCAGTCATTAAATATATATATTTATTGTTGTCTGTCTGTCTGTCTGTCTGTCTGTCTGTCTGTCTGTCTATCTATCTATCAAACTTATTTGCTGCTCATCTCACAATTCTGAGTGGCTTACATCAAGATAAAACAACATATAACAATTATAAATATAAAATGGATTTAAATTACAAACAAACAAATAACAAACTGAAAACAGGTTTGCAGGGGAGAGTTGGGATACCTTATCTGAATGCAGCAGCTTCTCCTTCGGGGCCACATACTAGCTGATAAAGCTGTGCATTCTCAGAAATAGTTTTTAAAAATAGTCAAAGAAAGGAAGAAAATTGGAAATCAAAGTTCAGACCAAGAATGAAAGGGCAATATTTTAGAGTAGGTATGGGCAGTCCATCCATCACGCCCCATTTATTCAAGTATGCAGTTTATTGATTTCATTTATCTATTGCTTCTATCCTCATAGTCTAGATAATTTACAGATGTTCTGTGATCCATGATGTGCTATCTGTTGGGCAACATTAGTTGTGGCTGGGCTGAAATGGGAGTCACATTCAAAACTGGAAATGTTTTTTTCTCTTTCCATAAACTCTTTTTCACTTTTTGTTATTCTCTTTTCTTTAGCTGTCTTCTAAGATGGAAAAAAAAAAAGTCTCCAAACCCGAATTCTGAACTAAACTCTTGCAAGATTCTCCAAGATCCAAATGAAATGAGTTCAAAGGCCACATGTTGTTTTTCGGCCACATGCTGACCACCCATGTCTTTCATGGTCAAAGAGTTGAAAGATCAATTCTATCAGCATTTCTACTTGCTGAATGGGAGCCAATGCCAAACACAGTGTAACTGGAGATGAGAACACATGTTACAGAAGATACAACAGTGCTACAGGAAACAGCTTTCCTCGTCTCCTCTTATGATTGAAAACATTTGTTCCACATTTGATATCATATTTTCATTTTAACTGAAAATCACCCTTGATCTGCCTTCAACAAGGAACAACAATAGGGGGCTTTATTTGATGCTAGGAAGAAATTCCCAATATCAAAACTCTGGCATATGGCTTTTCTTTCCCACCCTGCCTTCTACAACAACCAGTGACTTTCTATGTTTATGTTCTACCGGTATATGTCAAGAGAAAAACAGAATTTTCTCTTAAATTGTTTTTAGTACAATAGCAATAGCACTTAGACTTATATACCACTTTGTAGTGCTTTACAGCCCTCTTTAAGCAATTTAGAGTCAGCATATTGCCCCTAGCAATCTGGGTTCTTATTTTACTGACCTTGGAAGGAGGGAAGGATGAATCAACCTTGAGCTGGTGAGAAATCTTTATGATTTCATGTAAGCATTATTATAATAAGTCATCACAGGTGTCTGTTCCTAATTACAACAGTTGCAAAATTACAAAATATGTTTCCCAATGGCTCACCTAGTCTCTACCCTTTTACCTGTGCCTTGTAACATGATATGGAAATAGAGAAAGAAGCAGACCTTGTGACTTTCTCACCTCACTTCTCCAGAGTTTTCTATGTACATCATCTCAATCCAGGGAAGTGGGCACATTCACATATGTGCATTTACATGTTTGATTTTTATAGGGAGCTGAACCACATGCAAGATTTTGAGAAATGATTTGATGCTTCTTGATAATTAGCAATACAGAATGGAAAATTATACACATTTTAAAATAGTGATAAAATGTTTAGTTGTTTTAATACAAAAAAAAAAAAACCTTTACCTCCCAATGCTCAAGTTTTTCCTTTTTGAAACTAATGGAATCCTTTTCTTGGTTACAATATTGCATGTAATGCTTCACTGAGTTTTAGTTAAATTGACATACATTTGTCTTAAGACAATTTTAAGCAGTCTGACAAACCTTGATTCTTCCTCTGTTTTTTACCTCGACAAATCAATTCATTTTCAGTTCCATTATGCAAAAGTTAAAAAGTAGTTCCATTTTTAATAAGTTAGATGAACTACAATTCAATTTTATGAAAAGTAATGGAGTGAGAGACTCTTCAGCCTTGTTAATTGGGTTAAGTCAATTCAGCCTTCCATCCAAGCCAAGATATTCATTAAGAGAAATGCCATGCAGTGTTACAGAGTAGTGAAGTTAAAGAGGATGAGTTTCTCATTGGAGCTGAATAATAATGTCTAATCTACATCCAAATCATTATTTAAATATAGAAAAAAGATAGGCATACAAGGCAATAAGGGCAGTACTTAATGCATTTTAATTAATGTTCTAATTTGAGGTCCATAGACAAACATCCCTAAGAAACAGTATGAATCAGGATCTTTGACTCCAACTTAGTGGCCCTAAGTGGGAATTAATTTCATAAGTTATTACATTATATAGCACATTGGCAGAAGTGATGCACTGTTCACCACTAGTCAACTTTTATTGGACATCTTGGTACTAACTAGCTCTTAAGATTTTTACAAAGATTGCTGACCCTGATATATTTCAGAGCAAGACACTTCATACAGTTTTCATCAACAGTGCAAATTCAGGATCAGATAACTTCATTATGCTTCACGTGATTATAGATTCATATCCTTCCTATATAAATTTAAGAGCTCTTGGTCAACTGCCAGAAGCAAAACAAAAAAAAAAAATGAAATCAGCCAACCAATTTATTTCTACGTATTGATGCACCTAGCTGGACAGATGAGAGCAGGGCTCTTCAAATTTGGCAACCTTAAGACAAGTGAATTTCAACACCTGGAATTCTTCAGCCAGCCTGGCTGGCTCAGATATTCTGCAGTTGAAGTCCACAAGTCTTAAAAGCTGCTAATTTTGGAGACCCCTGGGTTAGAGGCTGCCTTCGAAAGCTCTTCCACAGAGGCTCCATGTTAATCCATGTAGTAACAAGTTATGGATAATCATCATTGATCTGGGTCATTCTTCACTCAGACTTTGATCAGAGACCCTCTGTTGACTGTTCTTGCATTAGAAAAGAAGGACCTGTGTTGGTGCTCAAAAACTATTTTTCAAGAAGGAGTTTGAAATGGAATTGTTTCTCCAAAGCACCAATGCTGCTCTAATCTTTTCACATCCTTGCAACATAATGATTAATTCCAAATGTCCCATGTTCAGTAAGATTTTCTCTCCTGTGCAACTGGAGAGATTTCTTTTTTCCTCTCTCCCTTCTTCTTACACCTGCTGCCATTTCAGGCTTTTTATGATGTCAGGTGAAATAGGTACACAAGAAAGAGCTTTTCAAAAACTGATTCATTTCCTATGAAGATCTTACAAGCTTCTTACTGTTCTGAACAGATTTAAAAGACTTTTTTTCTTAAAAAAATCTCATACTTTTCATGTATAGACCTTTAACCTGTGATTTTAACAGTGTACTACACTTCTGTTTTATTACATTTAGTCATGTTTGTTGTATAGTTTATTTGCCCTTATTAAAGTATGTAAACTACTTTAAGTATTTCTTTTTTAAAAAAGGTGAAATGATAACAATAGAGGTGATGGAGGATTGAGACTGGGTTACTCATTCAGGATCCAATTTTATCTGGGGGAGTAACTTAGGAAACAGCCCTAACTCAAAGCTTAAGGACTAAAGGATTTGTTCCAAGTTGTCTATGCAGTGAAACCATGTGATATATTACCATATAAAATATACAATGACTCAACTTATGAGATTTCTTTGCCGGAATACTAATACTAATATCCACTTGGCTAACCACAAAGCATGGAAAAAAGCATGAATAGTCAAGAAATGACAACTTTTCCCATGACATTCTCCATTACCATCTTCACCATCATACACCAACATACTATGACTTCACACTATCACAAAGATAATATTCCTGACTCCACTAAGATTAAAAAAAAACAATCCTTTTTCTTTCTTTCTTTCTTTCTTTCTTTCTTTCTTTCTTTCTTTCTTTCTTTCTTTCTTTCTTTCTTTCTTTCTTTCTTTCTTTCTTTCTTTCTTTCTTTCTTTCTTTCTTTCTTTTAATGGTCAACTCCTATCAATGCTGACTGCCTTGCCTGTATGCTATAACTGGGGCAGCTGTCTACCATCAGGCAAAGTCAATGGGGGAAGTATTTTGCTTATTTCACTTATTGTGGCCAAAAAGGTCATAAAATGGGGCAAAACTCACTTAATTGCCTTGCTTAGCAATAGAAATTTTGGGCTCAATTAAGTTCAGGACTATTTACTCTACTTCTAAAGTTTATTAAATGATTTAGTTTGTCAACTTCTTATGTAATGCAATAGTAATACTGAGTAACTTTACAATAGCTGGAATCTCAGCTTTGTTTTCCCCTTCTCTACTAATATAAAAGCCTTAACTTGCTAAAGTCTTCAAGAAAGGAAAACTCCTCATTTTTCAAACAAGTGGACATGAGGCATTTTTTAGAATTTATTTCCAGTGATTTTTTTTTCCCAGACAGTATTTCAGAGGAAAAAAATTGGGCAAAGAAGCCATGTAGGAGTTTGTGCATGGATTAGAACCTTTTAAAGTGATTAGGAAAGCTTTAACCTTTGATAAGTTGGCTGAACTAGTTTTGATCTCTTGCATGGTAATAATAATAAACAGTGTGTGCTAGCCATTTCCAAGGAGGCTATTGAATAATGTTGATGTTATAAGGCATCATGCAGGGTCCACAAGAATATAAATGCTACACATTTCTCTCTGAAAAGAATTGTTGTGGAATAACAGGTTTAGAGGCTGGAGAGAGAATAAAGTACAAGTCCACAAAAATTTTTAAGAGCTGTGTAATGTTGATGAACAAGAGGGCCTTCCTTTCACCTCCCCACCACCCACTCCCAAATATTTGGGCTTTCTTAGAACCACAGTAAAACCAGTGGTTTTTATTGTAAATGGTTTTATGGAAGTGTTGCTGTGTGATATTTTGGAAATAACCATTATGCAATTGTGCAGAAAGTAGATGACATGTAATAATCCCTAAATGAAACTTAGTGGGGGAAACATTGTTTAGATTATAACAGTCTTTCTTCACACAATAGAGTTGACCAAATCAATCACTTCCTTAATAGCTCATAATCACAGATTCTTGATCTAATAGAGAACACAACCACAGCTTGAAAATAGTTACCTTCTGGTTTTTTGTTTAGCATTGATGTTTAACCAACAGCAGTCCTCTTATGGACAGAGCAGGATGTACCACTTCTTTCTGTCCATGTGCCACTCCTGACGTGACTGTGGAGAAGAGTGAAACACAAGACAAAGGAGTGAGGATTCCTTCAGCAGCTTTATTTTCACCATATTTGCTTCTGGGTTGGTAGACTGATTAGAACAGTGTTTTTCAAACTTGTTAAGTGTAAAATGTGTGGACTTCAACTTCCAGAATTCCCTAAGCAGCATTCTGGCTTCTAGATTAGAAAACTAATCTTCCAGCTCTTGTTCCTGCTGAGACAAACCAAGAAAGGGATCTTGGGGTTTTGGTGGACAGCTCGATGAAGATGTCAACCCAATGCGCAGCAGCAGTAAAAAAAGCAAATTCCATGCTTGGCATGATTAGGAAGGGAATTGAGAATAAGTCAGCAAGTGTTGTATTGCCTCTGTACAAATCGATGGTGAGACCACACTTGGAGTACTGTGTACAGTTCTGGTCACTGCACCTCAAGAAGGATATAATGGAACTGGAAAAGGTGCAAAAAAGGGCAACAAGAATGATCAAGGAAATGGAGCACCTCCCTTATGAAACCAGATTGCAACGCCTTGGTCTCTTCAGCCTTGAAAGACGGCGTTTAAGGGGTGACTTGATCGAAGTATATAAAATAATGCATGGGATAGAAAAGGTGGATAGAGAAAAATTCTTTTCTCTATCACACAATACTAGGACAAGGGGGCACTCCCTAAAGCTCGTAGGTAAGAATGTGAGGACAAATAAAGGGAAATATTTCTTCACCCAGAGGGTCGTTGGTTTATGGAATTCACTTCCAGAAGAGGTCATGACAGCTGTCAGCCTTTATAGCTTCAAGGCAGGGTTAGATAGATTCATGGATGCCAAGTGTATCGATGGTTATTAAAACGGATGTCCATGTGCCGCCTCTATGTTGGTTGAAGCAGGCAGGATTCCTTTGAGTACCATTTGTTGGGGGTCAAGGGAAAGGGAGGTTTTGCCTTCTCTTTCTGCTCAAGATCCCCATGTACAATTGGTGGGCCACTGTGTGACACAGAATGCTGGACTCGATGGGCTTTGACCTGATTGAGCATGGCTCTTCTTATGTTCTTAATTATACTTTGAGTTTCAACAGCAAAAATGCAAAAAGGCTCTTTTGTTGCTTTCTATAAAACCTTTTTTCCCAACTCCCAAGCTAACAAATTCCTGCCCTGGAATTTCCTGCTTGTGTTCTGTCCAACTCTTAAGGTTTGACCTTGCTCATTATAAGTTTTTTATCCAACCTTTTAATATATAACTCAAAGTAAGATCATTCCTTCCATTCCTGACTCCTATTTTTCCAATAACTGATTAAGTTGGATTATGAGAGTGGTTGGCGCAAAGTGACTTATCTGGCCAACTGTCATGCCTAAGTGAAGCCTAGAACTTCACACATACCCGTGCAAAATTGTACGTATCTTCAAATACATTGAGTTATTTCATCTTTGTATTTATTATTTGCCATAGTTGCATATGTTGGGACACATTCAGATGAAATCCTGTGAGTATATCTGAAGCAATTTACAGATATAATCAGAGAACTGTATCTATTTGTTGCCTTCTAGAAACTGTATGGATTTTTGCAAACTCAGTATGGTAGCCCTAAGGATACTTGAATCCCTTACCAAAGATTATTTAAAGGACATGTTGGGTGAACATTGGGGATTAAGAAGTGTGCATGTGGCCTTTTGCTCTCATTTGATATTATTTGGCCTGTATATTATATGTACTGCAATATCCATCCCTAAGAGTGTTATGAGAAATCCATGAGTGAATAACTCTTCAAATATTAGCTTTTTCACAGTGAAATACACAATCTTTGCAGCAATTCTAAGATCTGAAAGATTTAGAAGACATCTTAATTGAATATAATCTTATAATATCAAATTGCTAAATAAGCAAGAGATGCACATGTTCAAAGCCTATATTTAAATTCCCCTTTAGCAATATCTAGAAAACTACACTTGAGAAAAAAAAATCAAAAGCATGTAGCCAGTGAATTATTTTTTTTCCACCAGATGTCCCCATCTGAAAGTTTTATGGGTGTAACTAATATCAGCAAAGACAGAACAAATTAGCAAGCAATAAAATTTTCAATACTTATTTTGCTCACTAAATTTGATTTGGAGGTACAGTCAAACATTATTCAACTAAAAGTTGTAGCTATGATGATTATTTGGAGTGTTAATGTATACTAAACACATTAAAAAGTAAAATTGTTGTAACAGACTAATGAAAGCAATGTACATATGAGCTGTCTTCAAAAATATCAGGAAGTTTCATTTGGTGCAAAATGCAGTGCACGGAGCTATGCGAGTTTCTAAAAGAACACATTACACCTCTATTCCACAAGCTTCATTGGTTACCAGTTTGTTTATGGGTCCAATTCAAGGTGCTCCATTTGACTTTTAAAGCTCTACATGGCATAGGACTAGGTTATTTGAGGGACTGCCACTCCCAATGACATATACACACCCAACCAATCCAGAAGGAGAACATACTGCAGGTCTTGTTAGCTAGGGAGCCTCACTTAGCACATCCTAGATGGTGGACCTTTTCTGCAGTAGCCGCTGCTTTATGGAATATTCTTCTCCCCAAAGTGAGGCTGGTTTTAAATCTGTTTAACTTTCCATAAATTCCTCAAGACCCATTTGGGTAATCAGCCCTGGGGATCCCAAGGGACTGGTGAAATATTAAGATAACTTTAATGCAATTAACACCTGCTGTTTAATGGATTTTTATTCTTATTTTTCTTCAGTTTTTAATATTGATATGTGTTTGTATGTATTGTTTTTAGCTTTGTTGTATTGAGCCTAGAGTTACTTGTTTGATGTGGGCAGCTATATAAATATAACAAATGAATAAATAAAATGTCACAGTGTCACAATGCAAAACCTGCAGCTCTTTTCCTACATATGTTGCAAGATTGCATGTGTGCCATTGCAGTACAATGATTCTACTCTTCTTTTTAAAACCTTGTAATATAAATTACAAAGCCATATGTAAGTATACCATTATATGAAAGATACGTTACTTTCCAGAAGAAACTTAACATATAAAAATATGTAGTAAAAGACAAAAATAAAAGAAAGTTGTGTACAATCTACTGAAGAGGTTGGGATGGGGAACTAAGAACTAACTAAGAAAGAAAACAAAAATCCCAACAAAATAGCAAAGCAAAGTTAGAAACAACCACAAACACCCAAATTACATCTAACTCAAATGTAAAAGTAAAAAACTAAGGAAGAAATATCTCAGTCTATTAATTTTTTTTGTTTTTCAATTGCAATGTCTTGCAAATGAACAACTAATTAAAAATGGTAATAAGTAAAAACAAATTAAATTGGAAACAGAAGAGCATGAAGTAGGAATAGGCAAACAGGAAAAGCAGCAAAGTGATTGGTATGCCTGTTTAAGAAGTACAAATGTATGTCAGGAGTGCTAAGAAGAATGCTTTAAATGACCTAGGAGAGGCTCCTCTTCCTTCTTTTAGTTTAGACAGCCCAGTGGGGTTATATTTCTTCCCATATTGACTATAATTTTCAACACACTTTGGGACAGCAACACAACTATGACCCCTAGATTGGAGTATCCAACTTTGGCAACTTTAAGACTAGTAGACTTTAACTCTCAGAGTTCCCCAGTCTTAAAGTTGACAAGGTTCGACACCCCTACTGTAGATGCTATCCCCCACCATCCTGTTTACAACTTGCTGTCTGAAACATTACGGAAGGACTTGGGAGACTATTTCTGCTGCAAGAAAACACAGAATTTAATTGTTGGTTGGTGCTATCAGGAAATGTAGGTAGAAACATTTCTTTTGACCCTAATAGAATACCATTTGCTATCCAGTTTCATGCATGTATGTTTTTATTTTCCTATGTGCCCATTTATAAATATGTATTTTTTTAAAAAAGGATGAAAATGGATTAGTCTACCAGCTTAGCATCTTGTGATGAGTTCTTTTATGTAACCCAAGTCAGTGGGTTCCAAAACCCAAGAAAGACAACTCAACCTCACAGGCCCCTAGGCCAGGGTCTTCAAACTTGGCCCTTTTATGACTTGTGGACTTCAACTACCAGAATTCCTCAGCCAGCATGCCTGGCTGAGGAATTCTGGGAGTTGAAGTCCACAAATTATAAAAGGGCCAGGTTTGAAGACCCCTGCCCTAGGCAATATCCACACAAGCACTCCAAAGGCTAGTGCTCACAGCTCACTACTTGACTCTTATTCACTTCTACCACACCCCTACTACTTCTACTACTCATGAGTCTTAGTGTTGGAGAACAGTTATATTTTTCCATCTGCCTTTAGGCTGTTTGAGGATGCCTCATTTCCACAGACAACACACCCAGCTACATCTCTGCTCCACTTTTACAGTCAACAGTTACTATGCTGACTAGCGAGAGGTTTTAAACAGATAGGACAAAGCAGCCATTTTGTAGGCTACACATCTATTCAAAAATACACAAAGACGTAGGGTAAACCAAACTTTGGAATGGAAAAATATGAAACAGCTCATTAAAATGATTTTTTAAATCTTAAAGTATGCATCATTTTACACATTCTGTTCATTATGAGCCAAGCAATGTGCCTCAACATTTGTTGAGATACATAAACAAAAGATAATTAAGCACAGTTCTCTATATTTAACTGAGAAGGATGAATCAGGTCTATTTCCTTGAAAATATAGATTGAATGAAATCTTAGATCATTGCTAAGTAAAAGTGAAGGCCAGCACTTTGAATTATGTTCTACAGCAGACCAGAAGCCAGTGCTGTTCTTTTAAGAATGCCAAGCTGTGCTTTGTCAGCTTATTTATGTGGTAATTTTTTTTTAAGCTATCTGCTCTAGAAGCTGGGGAAAAAAAATCATGCTGTTGTGAACAACTACAATGACATTAAAGCTTTGTTAATCAGCCTTGTCCATGGTTGTGATCCTTTGCATTCAGTCATTCAGATCTAAGTGATCATAAAATTATCTCAGCCAATTTTAAAGCATCCCCTCCCCAAGAGTAGAAATTGCAGGCTGATCAATGGGCCTGAAGCAGTCACTTAAGGAAAACTATACACTTAAAGTTAATTTGTGCTGATTTTGTGCTCTCTAAAACTACATCAGAGGATGAATCTTGTAATTAGATTAGATGCAAATGATGTGGTCATAGTGACACCTGTAGGAGATCTGGATAGATTGTGGACATATGCAGAACTATTGTACATTTTTCTTATTGAAACTTCTCAGGGAGGGAAAGTTTTATGAAAGTGTTTTATTGATAGAAATAAAAGGGGACACACAGAGAGAAAAAGCACTGTCAATTTGCACCTGCTGGAATCTTGATGCCACAAGGTTTACCAGCGATGTTGGATGGATTGAATTCTACATTCTTCCATAAAGTTACTCAGCATATAGAAAACCAGGTAACTTCCCATACTTATAGCAAGAAAATGTGAATTTTAAGAGATTGCTCAGGGAAACTGGATAGACATGTAAAGAAAAGGAAGGTTTTTCATCTCTGTAGAGCACTTCCACATTGGATTTTGATGCTCTTCCCAAATGATTGTCTGTCATCAATCAGCCCATCAACCATGGATGGGCAGCAGGTGGATTTTCTTCCAGTTGAGGTGCCCCCTCTTCCATTGGCTATGAGATAATCATAGCTTTACAGTACCCTTAGATTCAAATATGAGATGTTTTATGAGCCAGACCACTGATTTTCTATTGTTATTTTTGCTTCTTGGTTTCAGGAAGGTGTGTAAGACAATGATAAGGAGAAGCCACTGATTAAAAGTTAATTGATCAGATAGAGTAGCTCAGCTGAACTATGGCAACTCTCACAACAGCTAATAGCCAGTTTGATTTAGTGGCTAAGGCACTAGGCTAGAAACCAGGAGTCATGAGTTCTAGTTCTGTCTTAGGCATATGAAAGACAGGTGGGTGATCCTAGACCAATCGCTTTCTCTTAGGGTTGTTTTTCTGGAAAAAAATAGGATGTGAAAGGAGTATTATACATGTTTTCCACTTTGAGTTACTTATAAAATAGTAAAGGCAGGGTTAAAAAATCTAATTAAAAAACTAATAAATAAATAAACAGACATCTGTTTCTGAGGATAATCATTTGAGAAGTATTGATGACACAAAGCCATATGAAAGCATATCTAGAACCATAATTTAAGGGAAGCCATTTAAGCTATCAGATCCAGCTCCTATTCAGGGGAGGAATCACAAATAAAGCATCTCTGGTACATGTATCCAGCCTAACATGTCCCATCAACTACTCAAGGCAGGCAAATTTGAGGAACAGGCATGATAGAGATTCCAGGAATGTTCTCTAATAATATAATAATTTGAATTACCAAATCTTGAAATCCTGACAGTTTCTCTGGTTCTTCTTATACCAAACAAAGTCAGTGCAGAGTTATCTTGTGTTTCTTTCTCACACTTTTATTTTTCTCAGAACTGAATAATCTCTTCTAAAATTCCCCCCCTCCTTTAAAAAATCCCTCATTCCGTCTCCATTTCCAAGGCAAGTCTACATTTCTTTGCACTTCTCCATTTTATCTTTCCTCCCTTATCTCCTGTTGCATTCTGCAGTTATTCATATGATGTTGCTGTGTAAACACTTTTCACTCTTCTTTCCTCCTACAAATTTCAGTTATGTACAATTATCTATCTCAAACATTTAAGAAGGATACATACACACACACACACACATAAACACACACACACACACATAAACACACACACACACAGAGAGAGATACATACATACATCATACATACATACATGCATACATGCATACATACATACATGCATACATACATACATACATACATACATACATATATATCTGGCCATAGTCTGAGATGTAGAGCAAAACATAATTATCAACCAGGCAAGTAATATTTTACATATTATTGTTTTGTAGATTTTCATTTAACTGAATAGATTTATTGGTTAATTTTGATAGAAAATAGGATTGTGTATTTATTAGTTTTGCTATTTTGGTGTGTCTAAATTAGTTGGCGTGTTATCGGTTAGTGTGTTATATTTTTGTAATTTTAATGTGTGAAAATTTGTAATTACTGGTTATCTTTGACATTCTGATATTTTAATTGTCTTCAATGGCCACAATTGAAATTGAATGCTATTCTATTTATATATATGTATTTATGTGTGTGTGTGTGTTTCTATATATATATGTATCTTATATATTATATGTATTACACATATCCATACAAATTTATAATGGCTTGTCATGTACCAATGGTTATTTGTAGGATGTATCTATTCCTGTCTACAATGCTGGTATCCATTTGTTTATCCATAATCTTTATCTTTTGCTAGTGAGCATAGAAATAGGAAGCCATCACGTCACCAGTTGCATTTTATTTTAGCCTTGATTTCTTTCTTTCATGGTTTCCTTAAACTGATGCATTATGTGTAACAGAGGAAGGCATTCTGATATCCTTCAGATGTTTTGGGTCCAGTCCAATCATAAAAGAGTATGAGAATCATAATCAAAAACATCTGTAAGGAAGCAGATGACATATCTTTGGTGTTTAGTGTCTTTGGCAGTTATTTTTCTTCACCTAATCAGGATTTATCCACTACCTTCCACTTTTTATGGATCATTTGTACAAAAGAAATGAGAAATATTTGCAGGCTGAAGGAATTTAAAGAATTCAGTGGCAAAGACTGACAGAGAGCCACTTGGTCTGTTGGAAAACCTTGGATCAAACTTTTTTTTCTGCACATGCTCAAATGAAAATAAAAGAAAATAGACATGAAAAAAAGAAACAAACAGAAGGAATGTCAATAGAAGGCCCAAGAGTAGGATTTTGAGGGTTTTTTTAAAAAAAAAAACTAGGAGAAAGTGTTTGAGGGTTGTGGTTGTTTTTAAATAAAACATTTCTATTTGTGTGAAGTCTAACAAAACATGAAGAAATTATGACACAGTTTCTGACTAAATTACAATATTATAATCTTCAGACCTCCAACAATAACATAAAAAGGGATAATAGAATCTGTGATATGAGTTTGTTTCATGATGCTGTAGGCAGGCCCATTGTAGGAAAGTCAAAAAAGTTAATATAGTAGCTTTAGTTGCATGTACCACAGAGGCATGGACTTCAATTGCATGGCCACAGCCACTATTTTCATTTTTTCACTTCCCTCCTCCCCACTGTATGCCACTGTATTGTTCCTCCTTAACAACCAGTTGTCAGCATGTAATTTCATATTCCTTCAACCACTCTGCAGTTCTCCAGCTTTCCTTCAGAACATCTTAGATTTAACAGTGTAAGAGATAACTCTTCTGTATTAGATGTATTTATGTATTAGATTTTTATTCTGGCTGTATTTATTTATTATAAGGCAGCAAACATATCTAATATTCTTTCTTAATTTTCCCACAACAACAACCCTATGAAATGGGTTGGTCTCAGAGAGAGAGAGAGTGGTCAACCAGCCAGCCTTAAAGCTTAAGGCAGGACTAGAATTTACATTCTCTAGGTTTCTATGCCAGCACCTTAACTATCAGTACTATACCAAATGGAATGTGAAGGAAATTGAACTAGGGGTTTGTGTGTCTGTGTGTAGACATGCTTTCAATTAGTCTTGATTCTTCAAGGCATAGAGAAATGGTCTCCACCAGAAGAGCAGAAGTGAACTTTGTTAGGATTGTCTATAATACCAATTTTCCAAGGCCAATTGTGCTTTGTGTTCCCTCCCTCTTATATGCCAGTGAATCAGAGAGAAACCTGCTTGACTTTATTCTAAATGTTACTTTGCTTCCCAAGACTTAGATGTTTCAATCCATTTTGCATATATAGAGCATCTATTCCATATTATCTAGTCCATCAGGGTTATCTCTCTGATTCTCTACATATTATTTAAATCCATATTCATTTTATCACACTCAAGGTTTAAATGGAACAGGATGGAACAACATAGGGGCTTTTCCTGCTTGGACCACTCAAAATCTACCTTCATTATTGTTATTATTATTATTATTATTTTTACCATCACCCTGATAGAAACTTGGTACTTGGACCTTAATTCAGACTTGACTGCCTGGTTTCTTGCCGGACCCTATCGATTCATCTTACTTGACTGGCTGCTTACTCGAAGTGGACGCTTCTTGCATTGCGAGACTCCCCCCTCTCGCAATTATGGCCCTCTGTTCTATCAAGGGCCCATCTCGAGGATGGACTTTGGAGTCCTGAGAGATGGCATGCATCAAAAAAGGGGCTTTGGGGTTTTTTAAATAGGTACTTAGTCAAAGTTTTAAGGGTGGGGAGGGGTGGGGAAGGGGTGTTTAGGGCAGGGGAAGAAATTGTCAGAAGGGAACAAGAAGACAGGCCAGGCGACGGAAGGGGACGGAGTCCTGAGGGTGCGGACGGGGGGTTGATTAAGACTAACTCAGTTCCAATAAGTACCGTTAGCGGGAGGGGCAGGTATGGTGGGAGCAGGGGGCCGTATCATAATAAGGGAGCGCGCACCCGCTGCTTACGAGCGGTCGTGCGCTCCGACCCCCAAGGCTCAACCTGTTCTCGGGGTTGTTCAGAACCACAGGGCCCTGGCTGTAGGCTGATGCTGTGCAATGCCAGGTCTGTGGTAAATAAGGCCCCCCTCATTCAAGATTTAATCTCAGAGGGGGGAGCAGACCTGGCGGGTATAACGGAGACCTGGTTGGGACCAGAGGGCGGTGTCCCTCTGGTGGAAATGTGCCCACCGGGTTTCCTTGCATTCCACCAGCCGAGAGCTCAAGGCAGGGGTGGGGGAGTGGCGGTCGTGATCAGGGAAGGTTTCAGGCCGAGGGAGGTCACTGTTCCTCAGACGGCAGGCTGTGAATCCCTTCTGGTGAAGTGGGACCTAGGGGGTCCAAGGGCGGTGTTGATTACGTACCTGGCGCCCTGCCACGTATCAACCTCCCTGCCCGAGCTCCTGAGCGTTGTCGCCGCGGTGGTGGTTGAGGTCCCCAGGCTAATAGTCATGGGTGACTTCAACCTGCCGTCCGGGGGCGGGGCGTCCGGGGAGGCTCAGGAGTTCATGGCTTCCATGACAGCCATGGACCTGACCCAGGTAATTCAAGGCCCCACACACACAGGGGGGAACACGCTTGACCTGGTTTTTGTCTCTGGACAGTGGCTGAGTGGTCAGAGTGTAGGGGATATAGTCATTGAACCCCTGTCATGGTCTGATCACTCTCTCCTATGCTTGGACTTTCGGACCGTTGCACCCCACCGCAGGGTGGCGGAACCGGTGAGATGGTACCGCCCCAGGCGGCTGATGGAACCCGAGCGGTTCCAGGCAGAGCTTGGGCCAATTCCTGAGGTTCTGACACACGACTTGGTTGGAGAGCTGGTGGCGGCCTGGAACAGGGCGGCTGCCGGTGCCCTGGATCGAGTTGTGCCTTTGCGGCCTCTGATTCGGCGTGGGTCTCGACCGGCCCCGTGGTATAATGAGGGGTTGAGAGAGATGAAACGCCAGAAAAGACGCCTAGAGAGCAGTTGGAGATCGAGCCGTGCCGAATCTGACCGAACATTGGTAAGAGACCATATTAGGTCCTACCTAATGGCGATAAGAGCAGAGAAGTGTTCCTACCTCACTGCTCTTATTGCGTCATCAGATAACCGCCCAGCCTCCCTGTTTAGGGTGACCCGCTCCCTCCTTCATCAGGAGGTGAGGGGAGACCCCTTAGAGGGTAGAGCTGAGGATTTCGGAAAATATCTGTATGATAAAATCGCTCAGATACGGGAAGGCTTCGACTTCAACTGGGTATGTCCAATGGGAGAGGCGGATTCTGGTCTTGAGACTGTTACCTGGGTTGAGTTTGACCCCGTGACCCCCGAGGACGTGGACAGGTTGCTGGGGGGACTTAGGGCGACCACATGTTTACTGGACCCGTGCCCCTCCTGGTTGGTGTTGGCCTCCCGGGAGGTGGTACGAGGCTGGTTCCGAGCAATTATCAACGCTTCCTTGAGTGAGGGTGTCTTTCCCGCTGCCTTGAAAGAGGCAGTGGTGAGACCCCTCCTCAAGAAGCCTGCCCTGGATCCAGCTGTTTTATCAAACTACCGTCCCGTCTCCAACCTTCGCTTTCTTGCGAAGGTTGTTGAGAGTGTGGTTGCCCGACAGTTCCCGCAGCACCTGGAAGAATCGTCATATCTCGATCCGTTCCAGTCGGGCTTCAGGCCTGGCTACAGCACGGAAACAGCATTGGTCGCGTTGGTGGATGATCTCTGGCGGGCCCAAGACAGGGGTTGCTCCTCTGTTCTGGTGCTATTGGACCTCTCGGCGGCTTTTGATACCATCGATCATGGTATCATGCTGCAACGGTTGGAGGGGCTGGGCATAGGAGGCACTGTCTTGCAGTGGTTCTCCTCCTTCCTCTCTGGCCGGATGCAGTCTGTGTTGACAGGGGGCCAGAGGTCGACCCCGAGACCCCTCGTATGTGGGGTACCTCAGGGGTCGGTCCTCTCACCTCTACTGTTCAACATTTATGTAAAGCCGCTGGGTGAGATCATCCGTGGTTTTGGCGTGGAGTACCACCAGTATGCTGATGATACCCAGCTGTACATTTCCACGCCAAACCACCCCAACGATGCCCTTGCCGTGCTGACCCAGTGCCTGGAGGCCGTGCGGGTATGGATGGGGAGAAACGGACTCAAGCTCAACCCCTCCAAGACCGAGTGGCTGTGGTTACCGTCGTCCTGGTACAGCCAGCTGATTCCATCGCTGTGTATTGGGGGCGAAACAGTGGCTCCCACAGGAAGGGTTCGCAATTTGGGAATCCTCCTGGACTCACGGCTGTCCTTAGAGGACCATTTGACGGCCGTGGCCGGGAGGATGTTCTACCAGGTTCGCCTGGTGCGCCAGTTGCGTCCCTTCCTAGACCGGGACTCGCTACGCACAGTCACTCATGCCCTCGTGACCTCCAGGCTGGACTACTGTAATGCTCTCTACATGGGGCTCCCCTTGAGGTGCATCCGGAAGCTCCAACTTGCCCAGAATGCGGCCACGTGGGTAGTGATGGGAGCGTTGTGGTGCTCCCACGTAACACCGCTCCTGCGTGAGTTGCACTGGTTGCCGGTGGTCTTTCGGGTGCGGTTCAAGGTGTTACTGACCACTTTTAAAGCGCTTCATGGCATTGGACCCGGATACTTACAGGACCGTCTACTGCCAGCAAATACCTCCTGCCGTCCGGTACGCTCCCACAGAGAGGGCCTCCTCAGGGAGCCGTCGGCCAGAGAGTGCCGGCTGGCGACCCCCAGGGGGAGAGCCTTCTCTGTGGGAGCTCCCACGTTATGGAACGAGCTCCCCCCCGAACTCCGTATAATAACAGATTTATGCACCTTCCGTCGGGAACTAAAAACATTCCTTTTTCGACAGGCCGGCCTGGCATAGAAGCTTCAGTTCCAATAGGGTCAAAATGTTTTAGGGGGACTGAGTATTTTTTAAGATTTTAGCTTTGTATGTTTTGGGTTTTAAATGGGGATTTCGGCCAAATTATTTAATTTATTTTTAATTATTTTAAATTTTGTATATTTATATGTTTTTTAAATTTTAGGCTGTACACCGCCCCGAGTCCTTCGGGAGAGGGGCGGTATAGAAATTTGATTAATAAATAAATAATAAATAAATAAATAAATTTCTCTCTCTCCCTGAGAATATTTTTATTAGTACACATAAAGCTAAATATTTTGAAAAATAAATAATACATGAAATGTGTAATCTTTCTGCTGTTTCATTGGGGAGTTAAGAAACTAAAGTTAACTTCTAATATTTACATTTTTATATAAATGTACATTATGTTGACTCATCAATGCATCCTACAACCTTCCCAAGTATAAAATAAATTATTTGAATCTGCAATTTCATTTTTATAACCAATGGTTATGATGACAATGTATTACTAATCTGTCTCACTAAATGTCACCATAATAAATGGTCTATAAAGCATTTAATTTCATGCAGAATCTTCCTTAAAATATCTGAGTAGAGTAAGTTATAATTTTAATATATTTTTAAAAATGTCACAATTTGTAAACCTGTCATGAAAACTCCATAAACCCATTTTCAATATGTGTAACTCAGCAAGTCCTTTGAATAATATGGTATTTTCATTAATGTACATAATTAGAACTGTAAAGTAAGGATATTAAAATCTCTATTTCTTCAGGCTAAATAATCCCCTGATGTACAATAGTGACATAACTGTTTGTATATTTCAGCAGTAAAAACAAGACAATATATTAATCTAAATACTGTCTCTGTCTCTCTCTGTGTGTGTGTTCTAGTGATATGCAAAAGGATTCAAAATTCACATGAGAAATTTCTGTGAAGGATTTTCTGAAACCACATTAAAAAATAAGGCAAAACAAACAAACAAACAAGAAAAAGCTATTCTCCAATAAAACTGAACTTGTAACCAAGGTGTTCAAGACAGAGCATGAATGTTAGAATTAGGAGAACATGATTAGCTATGCTCTTTGGATTTAAAGGTCACTATTCACCTTGAGCAGGTTTTTCACTTCCATTCAACTAATAATCATCTTACCACTGTCTATTTAATATCCTCCTATCTCTCCAAACTGAAGCAAATTGAGAAAGTGAATATTAGTGGGGAGTACAAGAAATTTCCAGCAATAATGGGAGAGCTCCAATATATCACTCATCCAGTAGAAATTAGTAAGACCCTTTCTCTGCATGTGAATGATAGGCCAGTGTACCCATTGTAAAATTTCCTGATGGGGGAGAACGACAGTGGTATTCTCCATAGCTTATCAAAACTTCATTTTGCAGTTCTCTCAAGATGTAAGTTCTGGTGTATTTGGAGAGAGGTACATAATGGATATTAAACCGATAGATGTTCCTCACTGTGTTTTGAGCACTTGGACACCTCCTTGAAGTTACCTTTGTATTTGTTTTGAAGTCTCAAGTGATTCAACCCTTTATGGCCATTTTGTGTAAAACAGGAAAAAATGAACTTATGATTTTGATGATTAGATAGAATAGATTATAGAAAGAGGAGAGTAAGAGGTCAATTTATCACTATACTTATAATTACTGTAAAAAAGTTTGGAAAGTACTTCTTTGAATTTTTTAAAATTTCTTTTCTGTTTTTATTTTACTTTATTTTCTTGCATTTTTATCTTTCACTTTGATTTCTTTTTCTTACCTTACCATTTTTGCATTAATTTTTATTTTACTTTTTAAAATCTCTCTCTTGGGATTCAAATAATTTTCAAATCATCTTAAGTACTTCCGTTCCAACTCCAAGTCATTATTTATTTAAAACAAATGTCTATTGCTAAGGAGTTTTTATACACTCATCCTTGAAAAATGGTTCCACATAATTTCTTGAAGACTGGAAAATGATAAGACTCAGGGGAGTTTGAAGTATTCAGGTTTCTAAAAAGTTGATGGAAATTCAGGCTCCTATCTTTTAAATTATGTAGAGAAATTCACTCAGTTTCCTAAATTCTTTGTCAGAATTTACTTACTTACTTACTTAATCACTCACTCACTCACTCATTCATTCATTCATTAATTCATTAATTCATTCATTTATCCAATTTCTAAACTGCCCATCTCCCTCAGATATGAGAGAGAGAGAGAGAGAGAGAGAGAGAGAGAGAGAGAGAGAGAGAGAGAGAGAGAGAGAGAGAGAGAGAGAGAGAGAGAGAGAGAGAGAGCTTTCCAAGGTACTTCCTAGTGATTTCTTAACTAATGATTTTAACAATATAATGTTAAAGAGTTTCAAAAGATAATTTAAGTGCATAGCAGACCACCTTGCCTCTGAAGATGCCAGTCACAGTTGTTGGTGAAATGTCAGGAAATCTGTTGTCTAGAGAAGGGTCACTAAACTCTGAAGCCCAACATTGCCTAACAAATACCAGCCATAAAAGCCTATGCCAGTATAAATGCAAACTACTTATGGACTTGTTATATGTTAATAATCATGTGTGAACAGAATTACGTTTTTTGGGAAAAAATAATATTTAAACCCAAAAGTTTTTGGGATAGTGCACAACTCAATTTCATGAAATTTACTCTGGTTAGTCCTGTATGCTGCAATGTTCAGAATGGATTATTTTATTTCAATATTGCGATCTGGTGGTCTTCCATTCAAATATGAATCCTATTTATCTTCTTGATTGTCTAAAGTGTCTGGGGCTGCCAACTGATGAGTCAGCATTAGTCCCAGTGAAAATAAAATCATATGTTGATATCACACTGCAAATCCTGTCCTTTCAGACTTTTATCCCATTACTGGACACAACTACACAAATCATGGGATTTATGTCACAATGCAGTCATACACATTCTGTCACTTTCCTGGAAACTTGTGTTTGCTACCTTCTGGAATGATTATTGTTCTTTTACCAAAGGAAGCCTCAATTGTAATTTTATTTTGAGAATGGAAGGAAGTCCTATTTTA
The DNA here is from genome assembly GCA_034064705.1 of Bothrops alternatus. NCBI lineage: Eukaryota > Metazoa > Chordata > Lepidosauria > Squamata > Viperidae > Bothrops > Bothrops alternatus. The sequence continues at coordinate 1,882,211 of JARGCV010000018.1, read as the reverse complement.
CCAAGCAAACAATGTCCTTATTACTGCAATGTCTTTTTTCTTTGTGATAATTTCTTTGATGTCTATCCTATATTTCTCTGTCTTTCTCTTTGCCTCAATTGACTTTTGGTAATACAGCTCAAATATCTTACAAATCAAAGAAAATATTTGTTTCACAAACTGGTGATGTGAAGGATACAGGCAGATCTTGACACGTGAGCTGCAACAAAAATAGTCTAACAAGAGTTGTTGTAGAAGAAGAGAAAAAGAAGTTAATCTTTCATTCAATTGAAACTTTTCATCAAAGTAAAACTTTTGCTTTTTAGAAATATAATTATTATACGGATTGATTTGTAACGATTACAAGGTTAGTTTCTTTAGAACATGTATCATCTGTCACCTTGAGATAAAGCAAAGTTACTGCTCTCTCAAAAACACACAAGCAGCAAGCAAATCAAAATGTATTCTTCTGACACTGAAAATTATTTTCCATCATTGCCTTGAAAAGCAAAGTCTCAGCTCATATGAATAATCTTATATCTGCTGCATCTGATCATATTCTTTTGTACAAGGCCAGTGTGAATTGTGCATTATTATTTTTTTGTGAACCATGACTCTACAGTGATCCAGGAAAAAAGAAATTCCAAAGTCACTTTGCTTAAAGGCCCAATGTAAAACAAGGAGGGCCCCTGCATTCTTATACAGCATATTCATCATTCTCTGTGGTAAATGAATTCACTCCTGGCAGATCTTCACAATGATGACTGAAAAATGCAAATTTTTAGATTAGGCTTGTCAGGTGCAAAGTTGGAAGCTATTATTTAAAACACTTCTCAAATCAACAAGAAGGTATGCAGAAGCAATATTTTCCTCTTTACTGTGCCTATGGCCAATTTGCTCATTCATCCCTCTTTGCAAAATTGCTAAAATTTTCATCACATAAAAAAGGCATCCGGCAGTGGTAAATCTCAATCTTCCATTTTGGCTATTTGTTGTAAAACTGGTCTGAAGCAATATGATTCAGTAAACATGACGTGCAACCCTTCTTTATGCTGACCTTCAGGAATGGTGCTTCTCTCTCTCTCTCTCTCTCTCTCTCTCTCTCTCTCTCTCTCTCTCTCTCTCTCTCTCTCTCTCTCTCTCTCTCTCTCTCTCTCTCTCTCTCTCTCTCTCTCTCTCTCTCTCTCTCTCTAGGAACACTCATGATGTGTGACTGTGATATATATTAAAGAAGAAAAAGGGAACCGTAGCTGGCTGTTCTCCTCTATGTTCCAGCTCCTCTAACCCTGAAGCAGTAGCTGCAATGCTTGTTTGTTGGTAGTCTGAGTATTTATTCATCTAGTTTTATGTATTAAAGGCAGTGGATGCAGGAAATAGGACTACAACAAAGCAGGCAGGGACAATGTTTCTGTCTGTGGCTTCCTATAATGGCATTCTACTTACATATAGTATGAATTTGAACATATGCACAGTATAATTTGAGATTCCTTCATGTATTTTAGATAATGTCTAAAATTATTATTTTCTTTGTTCTTAATCTCCTAACGATCCATTTCATTAGTTAGCTTTGAGTTCTAGTATGAAGAACAGAGAAGAAAGATGCCCTTCAAAAAGCTCTCAGTTTTTATTTTTATTTTATTTTATTTTTCACAACCCATTTCTTTTTTATGATCTCCTGTCTTTGGTCTAAAATAAAAAATAGCACTGTGATAAAATGTTTGCCCAGTTTTCCAAAACATTGTTTCCCTTGGTAAAATAAGGATGGTTTCCTTCTAACCCTTCCCCTTCTTTCTTAAAGAACTTTAGAACATCTTTTAAATGTCTTTCTGTTATATTTTGGAATTTATTTTTATTACTGTTGTGTCCTGGGCCTGATGAGGAAACTCAGCAGGCCCAGAATTGTTGCAAATGGTCCCAGGCATTCTAAAAGCTGCCCGGGACCAGACAGAGCGGTGCCAGCCTTGTGCGCATGTGCAAGGCGCGAAGAAAGAAGAACGTTTATTGGCTCACACTGTCCGGGGTTCAAGCTCTATAAAAAGGCCTGCGTCACTTTTGCTTTTTGCTTGGAGTTGAATAGAAGAATAAAGCATTGTTAGTTGTCACCATGTGTCTTCATCATTCGCATGCGAACGAAGGATTTAACAATTACTGTGACATGATGGAAGGGTTTTTTGTTTATTTGTTTTAAAACTTTTCATTACTCTAGCTGCCTGTACTTTCTGGATGGAAAATAATCCCTTGAGAATCATTTTCTCAGGAGGCTTTCTCTTGGTGTTGAATAGAGCATGTGAGGCAAGGAATTTATAATCCATTAGAGAGATGATTGTCTAGATGCTAACATGAATCACATTGCTTATTTCACAAATAAAATAAAGACTGAATCTTAAATCCATATGTGAATATTCCACAAAAATTGTCCTCCCTGTTAAAAATATATAAAAAATAATTATCATAATTTTATCATCTTCACATGGAAAGCAAATATCTATCTATCTATCTATCTATCTATCTATCTATCTATCTATCTATCTATCTATCTATCTATCTATCTATCTATCTATCTATCCACCTATGTGTAAACACACACGCATGTGCGCACATGTATCACTATATAAATTCTTTGAAATTTTTGGTGTCATGTTTTAGTTAATAATCTACCTTTAGTTTAACAGATTTTTTTTTAAAAAGTGCTTAAGATTAGGTGTAATTGTATCTTTAGTTCAGTAAAGACATTTCAAGTCTACATTTGATGTGGTTGTTTTGTTTTTTCTTTAAACAGGGACCAAATTTAAGACCTTGGCATTCTCCCTTCCTTTGAAATATATCACTACTTGTCTTTTAAGGGCAGACATTTTTGTCTATTTCCCAGAAATGCTAAAGAGTATAACATTCTAATGATCACTGTTCAGTCATCATAGTGGGTTGAGCTGTAATTCAGTCATCCTTCAACTTCAGCATATTGACATCAGTTTTGCTTATATTAGTTATGATAATTTTAATACCTATTTATTTCAGTGAATTTCCTTTCAGATAACTACATTTGGATAAAACACACTATGTCTGATCATTTCCATGCCACATTCTTTCCATTTCCTAATCCTTGCAAATCAGCTAGAAACTAACTACAATCATTTTTTTCAATTTCTGCCAATTTATAAACATTGGGAGCACACAGGAATTATGATGAGTCAATCAGTACCCATCTCCAGCTGACCAATAGAAGGGTTCATCCAATCAGCATAAGCTACTGTTGACACTGGAGCACAAATATTACTTGTCTCCTCTGCAGACTAAATAGAAATAAACATAACACTAACATCTTCTCTGTTCAAAATTTCAATATGTATTCTGCACACTTGCCTAGTTGTTCATGAAAGAAAAACCCTGAGCAATTGATATTAAGCTAAACTTTCCTGCCACACACAAAAAGTCAGTTCTTTACAGCATTTAGCAATCTCCTGCAAAGGATAGTGATGATAGCACGCTGGCTTTTTTTTTCCAAATAGGAACTTTAGCCAGTATCTCTTACCATGAATACATGGTGCTATGGTAACTGGATTGGAAGAGAGGAGGAGAAAAAAAGAGTTATTGTTTAGAATGTCTGCAATAAACAACCAGCAGGAACAAGATGCAAAAGCTCTATAAGAGAATAAAGGTTGCTACAGCATACTCCATTTAATCCTCCAAGAAAAGATTGAAGACAAATGAGGTCCAGGCAGAAGAAGAACATTGTGGCTTCAAAATATAAGGGACTGGTTTGGACAAAACTCAGCAGCACTTTTTCATGTGGCTGCTGATAAAAACAGGATCGCCAACATGATCGCCAACGTCTGATAACACAAGAAGAAGAAGAAGAAATTCCATGTGTGAGGAGAGTTTCTGAGACTATAATATGATTGAGCTATTGAAAAGGCATTTGCCATTTTGAGAGTTATTAATAGAATCCAGATCATTGCTTATTTGTTTATTTGTGTCACAATTAAAATAAGTCATACTATATAACATAAATTTAAAGTATAAAATATGTTAAAATATGTGCACATTAAACAGATCTTGCCCAGAAACTAGCAACATTAATTTTAAATTTCTGTCATGCTGCCATAGGATCTTCAAGGCTAATCTTTCAATTTAGAAGCATCCCAATCCAGCTCATGAAAAGTGATGATTCCATTAAAGTCAGACTTGGTCAGATTCCACTTAGAACATTCTGTTCAGTTCTGAGAATCACAGCCTAAAAAGCATATTAACAAGCTGCAGTGATTTCAAAGGAGAATTAACAAGAAATTGAGGAGACTGTAAACAAATTCTATAAGGATGAAAGATTGAGAGAAGAAAGAACTGCAGTCTTGTCATATAGTGAAGGAGTGGATTTGTTTCTTGTAGCCCCAGAAAGCAGGACCATAATCAATGGATTGAAACTATATCAACATTGATTCAACTTAGACATTAGGAGGAATTTCCTGAACTATCAACCAATGTGATATGTTGCTTATGAAGTGATATACTTCCCTTCACTGGAAATTTTCAAATAGAATTAGGATGATCATCTGATTCTGGAAGTACTAATTGTCATGGTGAACAAAAAATAAGCTAATAAATTCCAGTCCACAGAAGTGGATAGAAAAGGAAAGAAGTACACTGAAAGTTAATGATGGCTCTGCAAAGGATCTTGACAGAAGAAATTTTGTTTCTGGATCAATGTCTGAATTATCTAGTGTTGAAATGAGACAAATTACAATTCACAGAGATAAATTTGTGTTTGTTCAAACATGGTGAGCCTGATGAGGAGGAACTTAAAACAGAATCCTCCAGGGATTAGAAATTAAAAAAAAATGACAGAGTTTGTATTATAGATGGATGTTCAGGTTTACTGCAGTCAGGAAAAGAATGACTCAAAAGCTTATGCCCTTTGTTGCTATATATACTGAAAAATAAATAAAATGAGTGTCTACATTTAGTACAGGAAAGGAATTATGCATAATAAATATAATGAAACACTGGCAGAAAGATTAGAATATAGTAAGAGATATAGAGAGGAGCATTTATATTTTAAAAGTATACACTTCTCAGAATTCTAGGTGAATGAACTAAGCAATATTGTAAAGAGCATCTGGATTAAAATCCTGGAAGAAACAAATTTTATTTATTTATGTATTCAGTGTATATACAGTAGCTGCCCATCTCATGTTTCTGACTCTGGATGGCACATACAATAAAAAAAACCCCACTATTCTAACTTTCAACCAAGGAAAAGATGTATATGATATTTTCCAAAAACAAACTATAGATCTATTAAGGAGATATGAAGTAATATTGATGGACTTTAATTAAGATAACCTGTGTTAGAAGAAAAAAAATATCAATCATGTTTATTCCAGGAAATTATAAACCAATTTTGTAGACTGTCAGTGGGTAAAGAAAAGCATAAAATAGTCAACTTTATACTATAGTCTTCACATTATACTATACAATAAGAATGCTTTTAATTAAGGAAATATTAGAAACATTGACCAATAGTAATAGGAAAAGAAACAAAGGATACCTTGAAAGCTAATAATAGCCAAAAAAGCAAATGTAAAACATTACACTGCTCAAAAACATTAAGGAATATATGAAAACAAAAAAGGAAATATAGGAATGTAAAGAGGGGCAGATCAGTCTACAAAATGGTGGGTGCAGCATTACAAACCAATTCCTGCCCTGGTACATTCCTGATACATTTACCAACATCACACAAATGTTGAAAACATGTAGAAAAAGAATGTAGATTGTTATATTTCTCCTGCTATATTGCAGATCTCTGGGCAGGTCACCAAGATTGCTTAGAATTGTAGAAAAAGAATCCCAAAATTTAAAATTGATGCCAAGATGAAAGGATTCTTCAAATATGATAAAAATAATAATAAAAAGAAAGCATCAGTATAACAGTTGCTCAATAAAAATGGCAAAATGCTAATGCAGATTTTTTAAAGGGGAAGAACTATTCAATTCAAAGTTGAAATCGAGCAAACCTTAAGCCTTGAGTAAATGTGTTGAGGAATGCAGGATTATGATCCCTATGGGAGAGGATAAATCTAAACAGCAAGGATTTCTTGAAAGGTGTAAATGGAAATCAAGTGTATGTTCCTCTATTAGAATAGAAATCCCTATGATGTATCTCAAGAAAGAGGAATCTCTGTACTTCCAAGTGTCTTTATTCAAATTCAAATGTTATAAAATATATCATACAATTATGTACATCCAACTGGATTCATGGCAAAGGGAGAATTGGAACTCATGGTTTTCAAGTTTCTAGCCTGTGCCTCACTACACTACACTACACTACACTACACTACACTACACTACACTACACTACACTACACTACACTACACTACACTACACTACACTACACTAACTTGGCTCAGTAGCTACTAGACAATTATTCCAAAGGAGAATTTGTCATGAAGGAGCATCTACTACAGCATGCATTATGTTGCAATAGTTGATTGTGGCATTTGTTGTCCTGTCATTCCATGGCAAATTCTTTCTGTACTAGTACAGTGTTTGTTGACTTTAAATGTATGGAGTTCCCAGAATTCTGGAAGTTGTCATCCACACATTTTAAAGTTTGGATGGAAAATAATCCTCAAGTTACCTATAATTTATCATGTATTCATAAGTAAAATTATCTTATAAATATTAATGCATGTAAGGCAAATTGTTTTGCTTGTAATGTTCATATATATTGTGAATCCAAAATTATTATTTTTTAAAATAATTTAAGAAAATATAACAAAGGAAATTACTAACATCTACAATACACAATTACTGTTGGAAACAGTAATCATACGATGGCTTGCAGTCTGGCAGTGACATGACAGAAGCAGGGAAAAAGTCCACTGGCTTTGCAATTGCCAGCAACCTCCTTCTCATCCCCACCTGGGGTCTCTACATTTAGAAAAATGTGCTTTCTAATGTGTTTCTTCTCTGCTTTCTTTCTTCATTAGAGAAGCTGACTGCTTACCACATCTCCTGCTGAGCACAAAGTAGCTGCACTCCTGAAAGGGCAATTAATGGAAACAATGTGGGGAAAAAAAATAAGCTGGATATCTTGCAAATTAGAAAGATTGTGGTATAATAGGACCCAACACCTGTTCATCAGCTTTCTATTGGCTTTTCCTGTCTGTCACTTTTCTCGATTAACAGTGCTTGATCAATAGATTTATATTTTGAACTTTGAGTTCAGTCATGCATGTTATTATTGAAATCTCAAAAATCATAAAGTTTTTTGCAGAATAAAATGTAAGCTATATTTATTCAAACTTCCAGGCATGGGGCCAGCTTAGCAGAAATTCTGCTAGACATTGTTATCCCTAAAGTGTAATAGTTTATCACAAAAGCCTTAATGTCAAAAGAAACACTTCGAAGTTTGTTTGAAAGTACTTGTGAAAGTCTTGATAAGCTGAAAAATTATATAACATACAATACATTTATAGCCATGATATTCTTTTCCTCTTAATTTCCCTATGCTACAGTTCTTGCTTTTGATGGTAGACATTAAAAGGTAGCTTGCAAATATTCAGGTGAATAGACAAAATTCACTATTAACTTCTCTCTCTCTCTCTCTCTCTCTCTCTCTCTCTCTCTCTCTCTCTCTCTCTCTCTCTCTCTCTCTCTCTCTTTTTTCAAAAACAGGAAGCAATAAATGGCACAGCTGTGAAAGTGCAACAGAAGATATTAGTACCTGATTAGATTCAACATTCATTAATTCTATGATAGATGGTATATTGGAGTGCACCTGTCTTTGTTGGAACTTTTCATAGTCTTTGGCTTTGCATATTACATTTCATCACTTAATGCAAATGTCATCCAATCATTTCTCTGTGCTTAATTTCTCTATGTACATTTTGATATACAATTGCTGTTGTATCTATTAGTGACAACTCATTTAGGATTTCAAAAGTTGTACATGTGAACATTACAAATGGATCTTTCTAATGGAAAAATAATTGAGTTTGATATATTTAGGAGAGGTAGATTCTAATATATTCCCCCAAGTCTTAGTTTATGTTTTATGTTATTAAACAAAATAACATGTTTGCCATTATTAAGCATTTCTTGAAATATGAAAAGCACAAAAGGATTGTAATTTTCCAAGTAGTTTCTGGTTACAAAGTTTGACAAACAGTGTAATATACTCAAAATACAGCCCTCCACCTAAGAAATAATTTGTTTGATATCAAATGTTTCTAGTTTTGGAAGATTATATAAGAAACATACAAACTGCTTTTCAGCATGAAAGAAGGCTTATCTTTTGAGAATGGATTGCTTTACTTCCTAAGAGAAGTTGGATCTCAAAAGCTTCTGTTGGAAAATCAGTTCATTTAAAAAAAAAATTGTGGATTTAAATTATTGTGGGCTATATCAATGGTTAATGTGTCACAATAAAAGCTACCTTATAGATTACATTTATTTTGTGTTGGACAGATTTTCCAATCTATATGAAAAATATAATTTAAAGCTGTTTGTCTCTGCTGACAACTTACAAAACAGGTTGGTTTTAAACTGTTATGTGTTTTTTTTATGATGCACCCAGTCTGCCCAAATATGGGAAGAAGAAATCCAATCCAAATTTAACACACACACACACACACACACACAGACAGACAGACAGACAGACAGACAGACAGACAGACAGACAGACAGAAATGTAAATAGAGAAAGATCTGTATGAAAAAGATGGAATTTCACTTTAATTTCATTTAGCATAGTACAATTAGCAATCTGGATAGTGAAAATAATAACTAAATGCTTTTTTATCTTCCTTCCTTCCTTCCTTCCTTCCTTCCTTCCTTCCTTCCTTCCTTCCTTCCTTCCTTCCTTCCTTCCTTCCTTCCTACCTATCTATCTATCTACCTACCTACCTGCCTACCTATTTACCTACCTACAATAAGAAAGCAGACATTCTCTTCCATTGGAAAACAACATACCTGTTATTCATTAACATAGCTATATTGTGTAATGAGTATATAAAATAATTGAATAAAAACTCTGATAAAGCTACTCAGTTTAAAATTGCTAATGTTGAAATTAGTATATTTTAAAAGGAAATAATAAAGAAAAATAGTAAACAAACTTAGTTTTGACTTTATTCACATAAGATATTTATCTCCCCAAGAAGTCCACTTCCCACACTAGCTGACCAAGCTGTCAAAGGAGTATATCAATTGGCCTTGAAAGCAATATCCATTTATGTCATTGTTTCCTAGCAACTGTATTTTCTAACATGCTATCTATTGACACAAGTCCTTTATGGACATCATCATTATTCTGTCTAATAGCAAACCTAGTTGGCGAAGAAAAAAGGATCATGGTCAAGCTAAAGTATTGTGGAAGTACAAATCTAAATCTATGAGGAAATTGAGCCTGAAATGATTTTGCTAATACATCAGAAATGAGCAAGAAGTGGTGAAAGAACAGTAGATACAGAGATAATAAGTATAATAGGTTGAAGAAGGGAGAAACCAGTTGTTCCCAGGATAGAGATGATCATTAAATAAACTCTTGCACTTCAAGACTACCTAATACTATGCCAAATACCAGTTAATTCATAAAGTAGGAGGAAGAAGCTGTGAATTTAAACCTATGTGAGTACTAAAGTCTTTACATCTTGGCAGTAGGTATATCTAGTTAGCTGTTCTCTATGGCTTCAATCCAAGTAAGGGAGTTGAACTTTGAAGTGTCAGGAAAATTTGAGATGTATTGTTGAATTCCATTTGAAAACCCTGATAGGCAAGAAATGGATCCCCAAATCTGAGGTAAATTGGATTAAAACAACAAATGTCCAATATATTAGACCTCCAGTTTTTAGATGATTGATCAAAAACTAAACCTGATCCCAAACCTTTAATGATGGACAGAACTGGTGATATCAACCTGAAAATGATAATCCTGCTTAGCTTGACCCCATTAGTTTGTCAAACTAATGAAGGGCTTGTCATTTCAACACAGTCAAATCTGATGCAGGAACTGAAGATTGATTGAAAAAAACAGGGGATGGTACCTATATATGACAAACATATTGTTTCCATGAATAAATGAGACAATTATTATGTGTGAACTCAGAAAAAAATAGTAGACAGTTCTAGTTGTTCTGCTGGTATCATAAATAGCAATGTATGTTATATTATGTTATTGATTGGCCATCTGAGGTTAAAGTGATAATAGATGACTATATTTCAAGGAGAGAATTATGCTTGCCAGAAATATATAGTGAATTGTAAGCTAATACCAGCTGATTTGGAATGCCATAGAGAAGAGAAAAAACTGTCTCCTCAAGTTGGGTCCTTCACAGGAGATTTAAAAAAGACATTTTACTGAATAAGTACACCATGACTAAAAAGCATTCATTTCATTCTCTAGTGATGGCAAGTCTGCTACAAAGTCCATTTTGTCAGGAGTCTGATGGGATCTGAAGAGGTATCAGAACTCCAGGAAACCACAGAATCAAATGATAGATGTCATAAATTGTACTACAGTGATCAAAATATTCTCAGAGTGGAGGCCACCAGAATTACCTCAGTACCATAAGGATTTGTTGGTTGGTTTACAATGCTGCAATTGATTAAACTCTTGATGACTTACAAATAAAATAGATACAATCACAACGTGACAAAAATAAAAACAAAAATATACATTATCTACCCATCCCATGTCATAGATCAAACACCCTCTTAAGAGCTCAGGTTTGTTTTTTGTTTTTTTGTTTTTTTGAAAAGGTGGCTGAGATTGTGACTACCTAAAATTTCAGTTATATCCAGAAGTTAACCAATACGTGGCCTTTTATCCATGTGTTATATCTACCAAAGCCATTGGAGTCCTGAAGTTAGTTCTCCTTTGCCAGTACTGATACAACTCATACTGCATGACCCGTCCTTGATACCCTGGAGAAGTGTCACTTTATATCAGCTGCCCAATGTTTGTGTGGATACCAACTTTTGAGGTCTTCTGCTGCTTCAGATGTCATCCACCAGCATAACAGCTTGAATGCTGGCAACCCTTTTCAACTGCACTAACCTCACAAAACTACCTAACACCCTGAACAACAAACAAAGCAAAAACCTGAACCTCCATTGAGGTTTACCTATCCATTCCAGTTCTGCTCCCATTACTCTCTCCAACATCATCTTAAGGTTTTAACCAAAATAAAGTGTTCTGATAGATGACAATCATGGCAAAGTTACAATATTTATCCCACATACAGAACCCACTGGAAAGAGCAACCCAGTGCCATAAAACCAGTGGTGGGATTCAGCTGGTTCACACCACTTCAGCTAGTTTTTTGTTGCCCAGGCCCAAAATGGATTTCCGGAAGTGGCATCCACACAGAAAACCAGTTGTTCACATATTTGAATTCCACCACTGCATAAAACCCCAGTACTATGTCAAAACCTAACTCCAGAGGTCATACTGAGTTGACCTTTTCCAACTGCCTTGGTTTTACCTAGGAAAGGGAAATGACCAGGAATTTCACTTTCATCTTTATTTCTTCAGATATCTACACAATGCACAGACACAACTGAAACAGAAACTGAAAGTGGGCTGGGGAGCTTTCCACTTTTGAAAGCCAACTCTCATGACGCTGACCTCTCAGAGCTGCTTTATTCCAGGCCAAATATGCTGGAATAAAGAATAATCTTTAGTGATAAAAACTCTTGGGGGTAAAGACTTTGAGACACAATGTTTTATAATTTACTTAGCATCCTTCCCAGAATCATTGTACATCAACTTCAACTAAGCAATGAATTTGTGATAGATAGATAGATAGATAGATAGATAGATAGATAGATAGATAGATAGATAGATAGATAGATAGATAGATAGATAGATAGATAGATAGATAGATAAGAGAGAGAAAGATACTATGAAGTCACTCAAGAAGGGATTCACTGCAAAAGGTATAACATGGCCCATATAAAGAAGTTTCAGGTACAAACTGTTAAGAATCCACATTCTACTTTGATCATATCCAAATTGTTTTGCATGTCAACATACTGAATATACAGTGCCCAATAAAATAATGAAGACAATTCTCAAAGTTCTCTGGCAGTACTAACTGAATCTTCTTCAAAATTGGAAGAGGTGATTCAGAGGCTACAAACTATCCTATTTTATGGCCTAAAATTAAGAATAAAACAATATTGAGAGGCAAAGCTGGAGTGAAGTTGTGAGACTATGAACAAGTAAACAATGCAATCTGATTTACCAAGTGAACAAGAGTAAAGGGATAATCCAATGATAGTCCCAGAATCAAGAGTCAGCTAAATTTACAAAGAGAAGTTACTGATTTCTGGATACCTGCCAGATTTTTGGTATGAAAAATCATACCGGATTTTTGTAGCCTCTCTTTGTGAACTTAGCAAAGTAGGTCTGAATAATAGAACAGAAGTTTCAAGTAGTTTTCAGAAGGGAAATGCCTCCAAGGCAGTAGATTTATACTAAATAAGTTAGCTGTATTCCAAAAAGAAACATTGGCTGGGACCTATAAGCCACTAGAAGTAAAATCATACAAAATACATAATGAAGATATAATGTACAAGCAAACTTGCATAAGGTTTTTTTTGTAAACATCCCTCAATAAATGCATTTTTTACTTTGTTTTGTATAGTATAAGAAATTTATCCCACATTTATTACTTTATCAATAATTCAAGGTGATTTGGATGTTTTGTTGCAGACATTTCATTACCCAAACTAGATAGCATCATCACTTCTAATAAGGAGTAGGGTTTATCTGCTGGCTTTCACAGCTAAAGTGGGACTTGAATGCACGATTCCCACTTTCTAGCTGGATCACTAGATCAAATTTATATTGTGGTATCTTTCAGAAATGAAGCAGCAATCATTCTTTCATCTATTAGTATCTTTTGCTCCAGGCTCATGTGAACCAAATCTCATTGCTAATGACTATCAAGAAGAATAGATTCCTTTTCCAGTGTTTCCTTTATGTCCCTGAAGCCCATTAGTGTGATTTGTATGACTGGCCTCAGGCTAGACAAAATTGCTAAATTAGTTCTCAACTGAATAGATTTATTAAAATACCTAGTGGGTAAAAAAAATCCTAAATTAATCATTTTTAAGTACATATAGTACAGAATTAACTACTTCTTTAACTACCATTTTCCTGACAGCATGAGTGTCATGAGCATAACACATTAAAACAACTTGTTGAGGAAAAACTCACTGGGATTGGATCGTATCATGAAGTCTTTACTTCTAACATCTCAAAATGAAAAGGAGCTTGTTTCATGTTGTTTTTCCAAATTCAGAAAAATGAGATTTAAAGAATTATATTAATACAGTAACTGGGATGATATGAGCATGCATAGTCCAGTTGATGGACACTTTCAGACTCTATTTAATTGAAAATTAAGTCATGGGGAAGCAGAGTCAGCTTTGGTACACTTGAGAATACATTTTATTTATTTATTTTAAAAGTATATGTTTGGCAAGGAGGTATTAATTTGGTATGCAATGCATATGTACCTCCCTTTGTAAGCTCAAACTTTGCAGAAACTGAACAATACATATCTTTTGGAATGTGAATTTATCTGAATTTTGTAATGCTGTTTGCCATGTACAGATATAGTTTAAATTCTGCACAAAAAAGGAAATACTTTAAAAATAATGTAAACATACATCACATTGAATAAATTATTTCCAAATGTATATATCAGATGAGAATTTAAAAATTAAAAAATGCTATGAGAAATTCCAAAAGTGTATATCAGACAGAATTAAAAAAAACATACAAAATGATGCTATGATATATATAAAATACATCCAAATGTTAGTGCTAACTTTAAAAAATAATTCTCAGACTAATACAGATATTGGATTAATGTAATTCAATATAAAAAATGGGGAAAGTGAAAATTGATGTTTTCCTTAGGTTAATCATATTTATATAAAGGTAAACTGATATGAAATCCAGAAGATTACCACAAGTATCAAGGGCATGCAGCAATTAAAATCATGTCATAGGTCAAACAGGATTTTCTGATAATTTAGACATGTGTAATGCGGAGACATATAATAGTTGTTTTTGCCTTCTGACAACTTTTATGACAAGTGAAACATGGAGGAGATGGCAGTCTGGCCATGTTTTATGCAAGCAGCCACCCTGACATTTCAACAATGTTTTTTAAAAAAATCTTAATTCTTCTACAGTATTTTTTTAAAAAAAAATATTAATGGTTGTATATTTTCTTCCATTTAATTGTGTCCAATTCTTGAAGACTGCTTGGACAAGTCCTTGCAGTTTTCTTGGCAAGGTTTTTCAGAAATAGTTTGCCATTGCCTCCTTCCTAGGGCTGAGAGAAAGTGACTGGTCCAGGTTTATCCAGCTTGCTTTGTGCCCAAGATGGCATTATTTATTTATTTGATTTGACTTCTATGCCGCCCTATTATAACTTCCATAGCCCCCATTTAAAGCCTGATGCCTAACCACTACACAAAACTGGGTCTCAGTGGCTATATAACCCAACTTTTTCCCTCAATTCTCTTAAGTTTTATCATATCAGCATGATTATATCTAAGCATGATTTATTTTATTATTATTTGTTTATTTATTAAAATTCTGACATACACTGAGAATGTCTACTAAGTGATAGCCTTACCTTGAGCCAGAAGAGTGCCAGACATCAAAAAGTGGCATTGGTTTTTAAGGGCCTCATTCCTTAGCCACTGTACCCATTCCCCAATCTATCAAAAGTTGTTTGAGGACAATCACAGTTGACTTTACTTTGAAAACTTTGAAATACTAAGAACCAGCAGGAATCACTGTTCCCACTGTATTAAAAAGAGAAATAAAAATAAATTGCTTGCATTCCTACCACCTCCATCCATATCCTTATTTCATGTTGCATGCATTTATCTGGTTGGATGCTGAAAACAAGACAAAATGAAATCCTCCCTGTGGCTTTAAGATACCTTGCCCAGGATCCAGGAAGCATGAAGCATGAACAACCACAAATGGGGAAATGGCAAGTTTTTACTGTCATTTCAAATACACTAAACCTGGCCCATAAATAAACATAGCTTTCAAACACAGCTGGGATCATAGAAGTCCAGAGCTACTTTTGAACTAGCAGCCTTTGTATTTTTCCTGACTAGGAATGTATACTGTCTTTATGATATCCCCAGCCATTGTTGAGGAAATATAAAGCTCAGCCTCATTTCTCTTGTATCAGCACAAGAACAAAAGTTGAATGAGAGTCAGAAGACACTATAAATCATGAGTGAGGAAAATAACCTTGTTCTGGAAATCAGCTCAGTAAACATTGTTCAAGGGGAAGATGTGAAGACTTTTTCCTAGACATAGTAGCCCTCTCCAGGCAGTGCATTTCCTGGTACATGGAATTCATTACAGTTGAGTTGATTGCATAACTGAATTCTGTAGGACATATCAGCATGCCAAAAGTTTTTTGGGGGGAGGTATGCGTGAAGGGTTCCCACTGCAGTACAATTATTCCAAACATATGGATGACTCTTCATCCAAATGTAAAGAAAGATTGTCTTACAGTGGGAACTTTTCATACATACCTCCACCCTAAAAAAAATGCCTGGCATGCTGATATGGTATGATTGTAGCTTATTTAGAACCATTTACATGCAGAGCAGGGCTACCTGTCATATAAAAATCATGTACAAGATTGTTATTTTTCAACTTTACTCATATGTCTGTATTTATAAGTTCTCTACAACTGCTTTAGAACATGCAAATTTTTTTCATTATGTTTCCTATTCTCCAGAGTTTCTAAAATCCTTTAGGCAGTAGATATCTTACTCTACAAGAAAGAAATAAAGACCTATCAATCTGCTGAAAATATATTTTTTCCATTATTCATTCTTTATACCAGCGGTTCTCAACCTTTTTTAGGCTGAGAGCCCACCTGTGCCGCCCATGCGCGGCGTGACCCCGACCTGCGCCGCGCATGTGCGGAGCGATGGCCGGCATCGCACATGCGTGGTGCGACGGCCCGAACTGTGCATGCGTGGCACGCGCACGATGGCCTGAACCGTGCATGTGCTGCGCGGTGGGCCAAATCATGCATGCGCTGCACGCACGACAGGCCGAACCGCGCATGCGCGGCACGACGGGCTGAATCGCGCATGCACGGCGTGCGTGTGACAGCCGAGGGGAAATGGGGGGAAAAATGGCGGACTGTGGTGTTTGCCGACCCCCATGAAATGGTCGTTCGACCCCAAATGGGGTCGCGACCCACAGGTTGAGAACCGCTGCTTTATACCTTGTTTTGGATTATGATTTGTCTTGCTGCGGCTGCTAAATTACCCAGTTAGGTATTACTTTGACATGGTTGTGGAGGAAGATGAGAGCTATGTCAGAGGTTCAATGTCCCAAAGATGCTTTTTCATGAGGCAACTGGACTTTCTTGTTTTTTCTTTGAAGATGTTTCACTTCTCATCCAAGAAGCTTCTTCAGTTCTCACTGGATGGTGGGGAATGGAGTATGCAAAGAGTATAAATCCTGCTAAGAAAAACAAGAAAGTCCAGTTGCCTCATGAAAAAAATACCTGTGGGATAATCATGACCTGGTTGACTAAGAATCTCCATAGACAGTCAGAGGTTCAACTATATTGGACAGGTCTTATTAGAAAAGCCAGACAAAGAGTATTTCTCCCATAAACCTATATTAGATTGCTAGATTGGGTCAACAAGTTGCACACTAACTGCTGGAGTTCCTGGACATCTGTTGACAAATGGGCTACAAGACTCAGGACTGTTGGCTGAGCAACCAGGGCCAGCAGCTGCAGGAGTACTGGGAAAAAAGATCTTTTTACCTGTTGCAAATACACAAAGATTAAAAACAAAGAAATAAATATCTGTTATTACAAATCAAGTCCATTGAAATATTCTCTTTGTCTCTTTATTTCTGATTCTGGATGGAAAGAACAGGAACCAGAATCAGACATATAGAACAGAAGCTAGCAGATCAACATTGATTATAATACAAAATAAAGTGTTCACAGTAGCACAATTGCATAGATCTGCCTAGGGGGGGGAAATGGAAGCCTTGCCAGAAGTAATTCATACCATAGAGGCAACCCCCATCAGTTTGCCTCTATGGTCTGAATTAGTTCTGGCAAGGGGGGAAAGGGGGAGGACTCAAGAATAGATGGATTGAGCATAGTTATTGAATTATTGTCATTCTGAAACCAGGCACCCTTTCAACTGCCTTTTCCTGAGAAAGAGCAAAGCCCTGTAACTAAATAAAAAGAAAGGAAAGAAAAAAGAATTGAAATAATAACTGAGCACCTAGAACAACACAAAAATAACAAAATATGCTTGTGCTCATTGACACTTGTTCAAAAAAAACCCCAACTAGCACAAGTATTAAAAGATGCCAAATATTTAAGCCAATAGTGCCACCAAACTGGAAGATCAGGCTGGCAAGTAAAATCAGTGTGCTAAGATCAGATTAAAGTACATATAGTCAAGGCCATGGTTTTCCCAATTGTAATGTATGGCTGTGAAAGTTGGACCATAAGAAAGGCTGAGTGCAAAAGAATTGAGGCCTTTGAACTATGGTGCTGGAGAAGACTCCTGCAAGTCCCCTGGACTGCAAGGCGATCAAACAGGTCAGTCCTAGAGGAGATCAACCCTGACTGCTCTTTAGAAGGCCAGATCCTGAAGTTGAAACTCAAGTACTTTGGCCACTTAATGAGAAGGAAGGACTCACTGGACAAGAGCCTAGTGCTGGGAAAAATTGAGGGCAATAGAAGAAGGGAACGACAGAGAATGAGTTGGCTGGATGGAGTCACTGAAGCAGTAGGCGTGAGCTTAAATGGACTCCAGAAGATGATAGAGCGCAAGAAGGCCTGGAGGAGCCTTGTCCATGGGGTCCCAATGGGTCGAACACAACTTTGCAGCTAACAACAACAAGAAGAAGAAGATCAGATTTAAGCAAACTGGAACAGATGAAAGCAAAGAAGCTGAAAAACAAGAACATCAAAAAATATATAGTTGGTTAAGCAATATTACATAGAAACAAGAAAGATTAAGAAAGCAATAGAAATAATAAAGTAGCAAAGAACAGCTATAGCCGTGAAGATCAGCAGATATGAAGCTGCACATCACAGGCAGAATCTTCAGTTTCAGTTAAATCAGAAACATTCCAATCCATTGTGGAAGAGACTGCAGTGAACTAGTCACCACCTAACAAAGAAAAAAAAATCAGTTCCGTTCTGGGTGCAGCTATGGGATAACCTAAGAAAATATAACAAGAAAGGAAATAACTTTGTGTTATATGACGAAGCATCATCTGGTTAAGATTCCATATGTAGAATATTTTAAAGGGAGTTTTAATAAAAGCAATGCTTTCTTCTTCCAAGGGAAGGCCATACTGTATCTCTTGAGACATTTAAAATGCTAGGAAGGGTGAAAAGAAAGAACAAGGTGGATGGACTGAATTATTGTGATGGTTGGGTGCACTGCTAGAAGATCAGAGGGATAAGGCTGAAGAAAGGGAAAATCATCTGGGAAAATATATCAGTGTAATCACTAAAAGCCCACATCAACTTAATGCTACATACTCATACATTTCAGTACAGCTGAAACACAACAAATAATTGTATCCTCATTCCCACATGAAAAGGAATTCTTACCTCACCACTCTTTCCTCTTCCTGGGCTTCAGGTCCTATTGGGAAATGATATCTTAGTAGTTTTGCACCTTCTTGGGACTATAACAGAAGTGACTTGCCAAGAGATTTCCTCTTTCCCTTGAGCATGGATGAGCAGATGTGCAAATCCAGGCAGATGTAACCATGGGGAAGGGAGTTTTTTTTTTAAAAAAATATCAGAATGGTAGATGAGAGCAAGATATCTCATATACATGATGCATTTGTGAAATATGAAATGAAACATAGTAGTTATGAAATTCAAGGCTGTCATATCTGGATTGCAAAATTTTGGTCCATCACTACAAAGAACAGACAGCTTGCATCAGCTGGACATTTGCAGCCCAGATCTTATAGCTCTAATAAAATAGCAACCTTAAAACATGTGTTCCAGACAGTATTAAGCAGTTAAATCCATAAATCTGAGAGGTGAATTATAAGAACCTGTTCAACTTTCCTTTTGAAATTTGCAGGACTTCAAATCACTTCTATCACAGAAATCCCTCCAGAGAGATGGGTATAACAGGCAATAGTTTCCAAGACTGGTGGCAAGGCAAGAGCATTGAAAATCACTGAAATCTGCCAAGTCTAGATGATTGTCACAGCAGTTCTCATCTCCTCCTCCGGGCTGTTCTCTTCTTCCTTCCCTAAATTCATCTATAAGTTGGATTCTGCAGCACCTGTTGTTACTACCACCACATATTAAGTCAGATGCTGACTATTGGATCCTAGCATTTGCAGTTGGCAATTGTTGGTATTTGTTCAGTCTACTGCTGTTGGAGAGAGAATTGGCTTCCCTTAGCTACTGCCTGTCCAATATGTTGGGCAAAAAAAAATCTCCTTAATGGCAAGCTCTGGAAAAGGAAAATGTTTTTGCACCAGTTTTGAACGTAACACGGAGACTGAAAGTTTTTACAGAAGAAATGATACACAAAAAAGGAGATGCAAATCAGTTCGTTTGTTTCTGTTTTTTAAAGAAAATCTTATCTCTTCCTCATCTCCCACACTCTTTTTTCTTCGTTATCACTACAATACCACATTAGCTCAACTAAGCTACAATTCTACATTAAAGTTATTCCAAATCAGTTTTTTTAAAAAAAATAGTTGGTGTACATTCAACTAATACAGTGCAAACCATCACATTTTATATTGAATTATAACTGAAAAGAAACTAAACTAAAATGCACAATTGTTGTCATCTGTTACTTTTTCTTGACATGTCTTTTACTATCATGTGACTTTTCCCAAGACATGGATGAATGCTTCAGGAAGACCCAGATTTCCTCATATTTTCTTTTCAAAAGGAAAATCTTGCAGTGGATTTAAGTGGCCCTGAATCAAATTGGCATCTAGGTTCTAGTGTCACAATGAATTTGTCCTTCCTTGTCAATTTTCAGGTGACTCGCTGGTCCTATTATTTTCTTAAATTGTGTTTCAAAACATCGATGGGCATGAAAAGTCTGTATTTGCATTGAATAAAAGTGGTTTATAAATAATATAGGAGGTATGGTACATCTCATGTTTACAAATATTTTTTTACAAAGAATGTTTATTAGAATGAGTGTAGAAAAGAACAACAAAGGTGATTAGGAGGCTGGAGGCTAAAGCATAAGATGTGGGAAGTAGATATGTCTAGTCTAACAAAGAGAAGGACTAGAGGTGATATAGCAGTCTTACAATATTTGAGGAGCTGTCACAGAGAAATGGGGGTCAATTCTCCAAAGCACCTAAGGGCAGGACAAGAAGTCATGGGTGGAAGATTATTAATAAGAGATTTAACCTAGAATTAAGGAGAAATTTCCTGTCAGTGAAAACAATTAATCAGTGGAATGAATTACATCAAAACTTGTGGCTGCTCCATCACTGGAAGATTTTAAGTAGAGATTGGACAGCCTTTTGTCCAGAATGTATAGGACAGGGGTGTCAAACTGCTAGCCCGCGGGCCGGATGTGTTATCTGGAAGCCACGCCCACTCCATTGCCGGCAATGGCAAAACTGTCCTGATACGTTGCGTGATGTCATGTGACATCGCAAGTTTGATATGTCTGGCATAGGATCTCTGCTTGAGCACAGGCTTGACTAGAAAATTTCCAAGGTCCCTTCCACGTATGTTATTCTGTATTCTATAATTTTTTAAAATATTTTTGTTTACAGGATTTTAACAATGATAAATACTTCTTTACTTTCCTTTGGTGATAAAATATGTATTTATGTAAGTAGAACAATATTTATTAAAGTGTTGAGAACTATCTAAATAATAGTCATAGTGTATTGACTAGATGCCACACAATGTATCATGCTTTAACAGAGTTTCATGAATTCTGGTACCTAATCTGACATGCAGGCCTTATGTTTAAAATATGTGTTGCAAAGAAAATGGCAGAAGTTTGGAAAGCAATAAAATGACTCCGAAATTCATTGTGCTGCTATATATCTGAAGATGGCATCTGTTTTCAACACATATAGATTATTGCTGACTCATCTAGAAGAGTTTTCAATATCCCATTTCCAATTTCATACAGAAAGAAGGAAAAAATACTAATATTGTGACTGGAAAGCTGTCGTCTGAAATGTGATTCATCATCTCCCTCTAGGGCTGATTCAAAGAACTCTGGGAAATGAATGAATAAAACATGGATCAACAAAGATTGGATTGTTTCTAGGCACATTCAGTATACATATGACAATATTCTAGTATAAGTTCTAATATCACAGAGTCACTTGAGTTCTCTGGGCATCTTTCTTCCGCCGACTTTCAACCCATATTTCAGGGTGGCCTTAATTCTTATATAACAACTTATAAGAAAATATTCTTCCTTGTGAGTAATGATAACACACAGCATTATGACTCACTAATTTCATAGTGTATAATATTCCATGATATCTTCATTGATTATTTTGTGTCAGCTTTGTCAGATTGTGACTTCTCTTGGAGGACTGTCAAAACAAAAGCACATAGATACAAATTGCAATAGTTTCTCAGAAATGTTCTCCTTTGAACACCGAGTGTCAAGTCTGTGAAATAAATTACTTTTGAATACTTTAGTAACAGATGTCAGCCATCTTGCTTATCACTGAACAAGCCACATTTGAACTAAACAGCCTAGTATCACATTGAGGGATGGGATTGCTGATTGAACACAGGTGTAATGGTTGATATACTGTCACAGAGTCTGACATTAACTTAAGATCTTTGTTGAAATACTTATTACTGATGGCACGGAATGTAATTGCTAATTTTCTGCCTGAGTGGTTACATATTTTCTCCAATTCTTAAGAGTTATTCATCCTTTTCCCACTGCCCATTTCTCAGAGTTTAAGGCAGATGTGTCATTGGTCCACGGACCAGTAATTGAACCTGTCACTTGCAATCTACTGACTTCATTCCTCAGAAATGTGACTACTACTTCATTCACCTTCTTGCTTATTTTTTTCATTCTAGGAATCAAACACCTTACTTGAACCTGAAACTAACAGATATTCATTGCTCGCCTTTAGAGATTTCTGATCATCAAGCAAAGAAACTGGGAGCAACTTTTTTTTTTATTGTGGCTTTGCATTCATTGTGCAACTCTGGCTCCAAATAAACTGCTCTTTCCAAGTCTAATTTTAATAAATGAATCAATCAGATTGTGTGATTCAGTTCAAAACCCAGGAGACTAAAGTACCTCAGAGGCTGTGACTGCACAAAATTCAGACATACCAATATTTTTGTCTAGAGTTAATCCCAACAGCAGCCATGACCTCTGACTGATGAAATAGAGAGAACTGAGGAGTTTTGATGCCTGGTCAATCAGGTGTTGTTAACAATGCAATCTCCAGTGAATCCAGTGAACCTTCTTTTTGAGTTATTTTCAAAAAAGCCATGTGTAAAAAATGCCTATATTTATACAGTATTGTGTTAACTTCACAAAGGGGGGGGATGATAGATTTTCAGGCATAAAGCTGCAGCTGTCATCAGCAATGCTCACTAATTTTAATCAAAATGTTTTCAAAGCAGCAGTCTTGATTTAGGGCTGAACACATGTTACACCCACTCCCTTCTTGAGGCTATTGTGGAAAGCAATCAACTGAGAAAAAAGATCTTTAAAATATGTCCAATTCATATCATTTAATGTCATAGCATACTTATATTAAAGTCCTTTCCTCCAATTCCACTTTATTGTTGCCCAGTGGTGGTACTAAACAAGGTTGCTAGGTGGGTGACAGCTCAGTTCTTCAGTTTCTAAATTATAGCTCTCAATTCAGTGTGAGGGGGTCCAGAGTGTCTTACTTGTGATCAAGAGGGCTATTATTAGGTCTTATGGGACCAGTTCATAGTTGACACGAACTCTATAGAAATAAATATTTGTGGAATACATATTCTGCCAGTGTTTAAAACCATGTATATCTCATTTTTATAACATCCACAAGTATAAAATTAGTTCAGATTGTCCATCCTTGATCAGTCTGAACATGATTATCATATCGGTGAGATATTGTTGCATTCCTATGTATTTTAGATGGCTCTTGTTTAGAAGCTATTTTGTTTTCTGCTTTGTTGGAAGCACTTGACCATCCCAGCAAATGTCTTTTCTTACAAAAATCATTAGGTGACTGAACAAAATATAAAAGCAAGCTATCTTTTGCTGAGAGCATCTTGAACAAGCTATTGCCATTTAAACTATGAACCTTTTTTTTTTTTTTTGCACATCCAAGAAGTGATTGGTACTGCCCTAACCTTAGCTGTAGCTGGGCAACAATTTTTAGCATATTGTGCTTCTCAAAGAAAATGCAGTGATACACATTTGCTTCTACTGATTTTCTCAGATTTTTAATGAGATGTTGTAAAAATGTTAGATCAGCACATGCACTTTCAGATATGCTAATCAAATGATATTCAGTTGCATATAGGCTGTAACAGAGACTAATATATCACAATCCAGTATCCAAGAACATTAAGGTAGAGATTTCTTCAAAGAAAGGCTAGATTTCCCCACTATTGTTTATTACTCTCAGATGCTATTCTTTAAAACAAAATATATTTAGAGCACGTGTTATTTTATTTTTCAGTGCACATAATTTAGCATAGTTGTTCACTCTATTGCCTCCATAGCTTTAATGAAAATTTCTACTCTGAAACTTTTGTGAAAACATCTCTAGAATGGGATGCTATATTTTCAACAGCCCCAAAATCTGACTGAGAAGATTTCATTTGTTTGTTATTTTGAATATTTATCAGCTAATGTTCAGTCAAAATTCACATAGCAGTTTACAATAAATAAAAATATGATTCAGTACAATAAAAAGATACAGTAAAGCATAAGAGTTGTAAGGTTCTATCATAATATAAAACTAAACAATCTAAAAAGATTGGGCTAATAAAAATATTTCTTTTTAGCATTGAAAGGAGAGAAATAAAATGATGCCTTAGGCAGCTCTTCGTAGAGATAATTTTAATGTGAACCACCAAAATAGAAAAGGATCCTCCCATAACCCTCACACACCCCCATTAATTCAGAGAATGGAGAAAATTGCTGCTGCATCAAGCAATGATTGCTAATATTTAAGAAAATTCATATAGAACAATATGATTTTTCAGATACATGGCTTCATGAATCTTAGGTCTTTAGAACTTAAAATCTGAATTATTCTCAAAAAGTGTTGAATAGCTGTTACATCTATTCCAACTGCCAAGATACAATTTATCATCCGAGCTATTGATAAAGAAGGTATCCTTTTTTAAATTAATTACATGCTAGAAACATTATTCAATGTTTTCATACAAAGTTATTTTCAACAGTTAACCTTAAATGACTTAAGTGCACTTGGTTGTTATGTCAACTAACTTGATCAACAAAAGTGGCATACCCAGCATCATAGCTACCCTGTCCTATGCTCATTTTTAACCACAGTCTATAGATTGTTCATGACACTTGAAACCTGATGGCCGGTCATTTCTGTTTGTACTATCTGGAATTTGAAACTAATACCTAACTTTCATTTAAATTCATGGCAGCACTTACCAGAAATAGAAGTTGCTCCAGCTACAGATGATTAAGAACTGAATGCAATGGAGGAAAGTAATACGATGTTATGTACAATCTCATTTACCTATACTTTGTTAACTTAGTAACTGTTTATCAGGATACATAAATACTGAAGGTGGTTTAGTATAATTATATTCAGTAAAAGAATCACAAGCCACTGAAGCCATAGGCCTTCATAAATAGGGTATCCCTGACTGCAACCTATTCAAAAGAGAAACAAGCTAGTTAGTATTTTATAATCAAACTGAATTACCTACTCATAATATCTGTCTCATCTAGATTGAGTTTCAGTGAGGCAAGTTGCTACTAATTAAAGTGTAGAGGAATTAATCTCTTGATTTTCTACCATCTGTACATAGCCAGGGTGGCTCATGTGCTATATAGAACAAAGTGCACTCAAAAAATCCAAGGACAATGAAAATAAAAGCAAAGAGTGATTGGTCCATTTCCTATCATATTCAGTAGGCTTCATCAAAATCTGATTAAAATGAGAAAAAAATGAAAATCTTTTGTTGCTCTTACTCAATACAAATGCTAATATAGAAGGTCATAATAAAATTGATCCACAGTAATGCAAAGGTTTTCTACCATAGTTCTATGCACTGATTAATTGCAACAGAAATAACAACTTGGAACCTAGTCTATAGAAATGTTAACATTTTATACTAAAATACAAGCTAGAATAATACCAAATATGATAATATGAAATGTCACAGAAAGACCTAGGGTAAGAAGAGTAACAGTCTTATCTGTCTACCTGTATCTTTGTTGAAATCATGATTTCACTGATTTTAAATGGGGTTGCTCAGGATACTGTGCTTCAGATGGGAGGTTAATAGCTTAGGTTAGACCAATAGCAGTACCACAAGAAAATCATCCCTTCCCTAACAATGTTTCCCTATTTGAGATTTATCAATTTTAGAATATCCTTAGGGGAAGCATGACAAAGCCAAAACAGTTCTGAGTGAAGCTTTAATACTCTGACAGTATTGAATACTACAAGAAGGAACATAGAATAATAAAGTTGGAAGGGACTTTGGAGATCTTCTAGTCCAACCCCCACTCAAGCAGGAGACCCCATATAATTTTAGACAAATAGTTGTCCAGTCTCCTTTTGAAAGGTTTTAGTGATGGAGCACCCACAACTTCTGAAGGCAAGTTATTTCACTTGTTAATTGCTCTCACCATTAGAAATTTTTCCTTAGTTCTAGGTTGCTTCTCTCCTTGGTTAGTTTCCAATCATTGTTTCTTGTCTTGTCTACAGGGGCTTTGAAAAATAGTTTGACCCCCTCATCTTTATTAATGGATCAAAGTAAAAAGGGATAGCACAAAATAATTTATATGTTTAAATGTAAAAAAAAAAATCAGGGCAAAGCAATTCATTATAGCCCAGCATAGGGAATGGGGTATTGATTCCTATGATGATTTAATTCTATAGGAAAATATAGGGGGACCAAAAAAAAAAACTATTGCTCTATTAAGGTTTATATTTATATTCTTTTACACTTGGGATATTTTCTTACCCTGTAAAATAAAATGCCAACAAAAAATCTCAATGAAGTGGATGACATAAGTTATCTTATTAATGTTCTCTTCTTCATAATGGAACCATACAAAACATATAAAAAATACCTACAGATACCAAGTGGCAACACTTATCTTTGTTTTTATATATGCAGCTATTTAACCTCCCCCTCTTTCCCCATTATCTATGTACTTAGACTATTTGTTGACATCTTTTCTAGCACAGACTGAACTGTTTAATTAACTGATTAATTTTCTGATTCTTAACTGAACAATTTTTTTCTCTGTCCCACATTATAATTTTATTATTTTGATCCATTCCTTCAAGTACATCTGAGTCATGATTATTGTTTATTCCCTTTTCCTCTTTCCCTCTTCACTTTTAAACTATTCTCTTAATAAATGATTATTATGGGTGATCATCACACCACCATCAACAAAAGTGTTGTAGACAATGGAAGTA
The DNA here is from genome assembly GCA_034064705.1 of Bothrops alternatus. Taxonomy (NCBI): domain Eukaryota; kingdom Metazoa; phylum Chordata; class Lepidosauria; order Squamata; family Viperidae; genus Bothrops; species Bothrops alternatus. The sequence goes on along the minus strand of JARGCV010000018.1, from coordinate 1,855,537 downwards.
AGAGGGGAATACAGCTTTAAAGATGCATCATGTTTTTGTAAAGCATTGAACAACAAATATGTAATAAACAGCTACTTATTTTAAATAGCAGAATGCCTCGCCATTTTCTTTCCATCATATATAGAAAATAGTTTACTTCCATTGTCTACACTTATTGTTGATGGTGGTGTAATGACCATCCATAATAATTATATATGATCACACTTTTATTCTGTTTCCATGGACCATTGAGTGCATCCAATGGGCCAGTGAGTACATCCCTTATATTTCAGTCCTTTAAAATCAACTCACCACGTTTAAGTATTACATCTATGCACTTTATGCAGACCAGACCTATTTGTCTCAAATTAGAAATCTTTATTCTCAGCTATCATTGCAAGTTATCAAATTACCTTGCTGTTTTGGGTAGCTTGGATTGAAACAATGTAACTGTCCTGAAGCTGTCCAGTGAATTTTCAAATATGAGGGTATATTTAAACTTGGGTCTCCAAGGACCTAGTCCAATTCCTTAACTATTATACCCCTAGGTTCCATTAAATGTACTTTCTTTTCTTTTCTTTTCTTTTTAAAGGAAAGTTTATACAAAGTAATTTTGAAGATTTGGGGCCAACGTCTCATTTGGCATTTTTCATCCCTTCAAAAGGCTTGATTGATTGTGTGCCATCAAATTATTGTTGACTCCTAGTAACCTCATAAGTAAAAGAAGACTAGAAGATGTGGATTGACTTTGTTACAATGTCAATGAATGTACAAGAAGATTTGAAAGACCTTTGTGGTCATGGAGAAAATCTATTTCCTTATACTTTTCTTAGCATTTGAGGGCTGACGCATAAAGAATTCACTTTGTTCTAAAAAAAATTAAAATAGATCATTTATTTTACTCCAACTGCAATAGATTTCAGATCTGAATTGAATGTGACTCCAATATGACCAAATATAATAGGCCTTTTCTATGGCGTCCATAGTCACTAAATATCCACATTAGCTGTCCTAAAGTTTCTATTTATCTGTGGAAGGTGGACTGGAAAAAAATGTGAATACATAAGAACTTTCTGTGGATCCTAGGCCCAGGCCATTAAAAGAAAAAAATGCAAAGAGAAAAATTCTAGTGTTTAACTTGATGGGTAAATTTGTAGCCAATGACAGTTATGATTTATCTTCATGCAGTTATAAAGCAGAATGTGTTTCTCTGACTCACCTTGTAAAAATGTCTCAAATTCCATATGCATGAAATTCAGGGCTACTGAAATAAGAAGTGCATTTTGTAAATCAGACTCACAAGAAGAGTGATTTTAGCTGTTTATATAAACCTCAGAATTTTTTTTTTCCTACCAGGCACTTTGTCTTCCACAAGAAAGTCCACTGTGACAGATTTCTTTCACACTTAGGAGTTTCTTTGCAGTTAGTTACTGTCTTGCCATGAAAAGCTTTGCAACATTATTGAACTAATGAGAAATTCTTATGCAACCTGTAGGCAAAATTTTAAGAAGAAAAAAAAAAGAATAGAGTTTTAAGAATAAAAAATACTAGTGGAGGCTTTTTTTCCCTGTTTGTGAAAAACTTTTCTCTTCAGACATGTTTTCCTGTTTTTCTATATTCTATATTCAGGGAAGACAAATTGTAGAGTAGGAGAACCAGTGAGTTTTCGCTTATTCTGCCCTTTCAACCATGTTTGCCTGAATAAATTAATGCCTCCTTAACAATCATGACTGTTTTGTGAGTTCCTGGTTTTTATGCTTCCTTTTAATATATCAAGCACTGAAATGCTGCTATTTTGAGGTCTCATTCTTTTTAAGAAAAGAGAGTGCTCTTTAGAAATTTTTCAAAGGGAAGATAATTTCAAAAAAAAAATAATAATTCACATGGCAATAATGTGATGTTGGCTCATATAGTTATGAGGTGACAGTATTAGAGCTTTCTGTAGTTGGAAAAACAGAAAAGAGTGCAGGTTTATGCATATGCTAAAGAAAATGGATAGGAAGATCTGCTCCTTAATATTTCATTGTACAAGAACCTGGGAGAATCTAGTGAGGTTGAGCAGGAAGAGATTTATTGCAAACAATGGGAAGTGCTTGATTTCAGCTGAAGCAATGAAGTTACAATGTAGAAAGTTTTGCTAAGTGATGAATCATAGTCATTATGGTAATTAATTATAACAATATATTACCTCAGAATTAGAAATAGTAATGCTTGAAAACCATAGCAGAAGTTCACATTTTTCTCTATAATTATATGTTTAGTATCTGTGGGAACAGGATTTGGAATAAATGTGTTTTGATTCAATCAAGATCTTAATTTTTCTTATAGTATTCTTCTTCTGTCTTTGGATGTGGGAGATGCATACAAAGAATGAAAGATAAAATATATCTATATGCCTATCTATATTCCTATATGCTTATATCTATATTCCTATCTACCAATGTATAAAAAGGCAATGGCATAAATATAAAAGTCACTGTAGTTTTTTTTTAAGCATAGCAATTTTATTGTTGATATGGAATCTTTGTTGCAGCAACTATTCTTACCTAAAGAAATGTCCTAATGCATCTCTCCATTTCACAATCCCTATGCTTTTCAGTGTTCGTATTCTCCTATCTTCATTTTACTTTCTGGCTGCAGTATTTAGCACAGCAAATCATTGGAGGATAATTGCATGAAAGGTGGTAAACAAAATTAAAGTTGTATCATATAAGTTGTGCTAGTTTTTTTAAAAATAATTTTCAGTAATATTATGCTTTCTAACACAATGGGGAAAAAGATTTTTGCCTTTACCCATATTAATGATAATTTTTTACTTTAGATATAATGGCAACTCAACTATATAATGCTCTCAACTCATTTTCATCCATCAGATAAGAAAATTGAATAGATACTTTTATTTTCAACTAAGGACAGTTTCACCTAATTCATGGTATTTTGCTTAAACCATATTTACTAAACAAAAGATAAGATCAAAAATAAAGAAAAATAAAATATCCCTCTTAGAAACAAACCAGCTAAAACATACAATTTATAATAATAGTCTTACAGGAAACTATATTCAAAATATGGAAAACTATATCAAAGTATCATCTAAGTAGGAGTTTGTTTTGTTTATATTGAGATAGAGTAAAAGGATTAGGCAACCTCTTCTGTCTAATTTCCAGTCACTTAATATAGAGGAGGAAGATATAAAGGGGACTTTTATTGTGGTCATTTGAACACAAGTAGAATCCAAGTGAAGAACAGGCCCACCTCAGAGTACCAATTTGCTGTGGAAAGTATTAAGTCCCAGTTTCGTGTAGTGGTTATGTCATAAGGCAAGAAGCCAGGAGGTTGTTAATTCTAGTCCTGTTTTGGGCATAGAGCCAATTGGGTTGCCTTGGGCTTGTCACTTTTTCTCAGTTTTAGGAGGCAATGGCAAACCATTTCTGAAAAACCTTGCCAAGAAAACTGTAAGAATTTGTCCAGACAGTCTCCAAGAATGGAATATGATTTAACAGAAGGAAAAAAAATGAAATAGATAGTGATCCAATTAGGGATAGGATACATTTTTTTTTCAGCAAGAGTGCCAGATTTTTTCTGATATTTATTTATTAAATGCATATAGTTGTCTATCTTATATATGTAAATCTGGGTAAATCTGGTGGCACACATAATTAAAAGAACAATAAAAAACAATCAAAATAAGTAAAAGCAAACCCATGAACAATATAATCAAAAGAATTTAAACTATAACAACAATAATGACAACAAAAGCAAAAACATGAAGGAGTGCATACTGAACTTAGAACAAAACAACATTTTTTGGGCTCCAGATTTCCACGGGATTTTTGGCAGAACCCAGTTTTAATGGCCTTTCAGAAAATCAATAGGACTGGGACCAATTCACCTCATACCAAACAATGGGTATTACCAAATAATTTGATTAAAATAGATTAAAAATAATCAGCTACAGCATTGATCTGAGATCTTATGTAGTACTATTTCTTCACAGCTTTTCAAACTAGGATATCTTGTGTGGACTATAATATTATTCTATATTACTCTTTTAGCTTGTGATTTATATTTGGTCCTCCTCTTTTACTTTTAAACAATATGTTAATTGTTTCATTCTATACTGGTCTTTCACTGAAATAAACTGTGACTGACTGATAGGTTACATAATTTAATAGCTAAGAAATATTAAGATTTCCCAAAGAATGTAAAATTGTTCTGTGCCTTTCTCTTCTTCTGTTAAATCTGCAGCTAAATCAGACACAATATAAGTTTTGAACTATGTTCATTTTTTGTATTTGTAAATACATTTCTGAAGTCTACTGCAAACATTTTTCCCCAGATAAATTAATACTAGGTAAATTCTGATTCTCAAACTGCTCAGGGAAGACCTTAACACTTGGGGATTATTATTAAGCTTGTAACTGGCCTGTTGTTACCTAAAATCAATCCATTTTATAATCCACTGCTGCCCCACAAGTGGTGGCTGAAGCAACTATAGAAATTCATGCATTTTATGATTTGTTTCTCTTGTAGGGTACTGATAGAAACTAGAGTTTGAAAAAGCATTGTAATGTATGTGGCTTATTGACTTCAAAAGTATCTGTATCCACATATATCCTAAGATGAAGAAACTACAAATCAATATTGACTGACTTGCATTGACCAGGTAATCAAGTATTGTCATGGTACGTATTCTACAACATTAGTACATGCATACCAAAATAAACAAGCAAAGGCTATACAATGACTTAATGATAGGGATTTTAAATATGCCCAATAGAAATACCACATAGAACAGTTAAGTTAAAAGGAAATCATGTATAAGAAAGATCTTCCTCAATTTACAAGTTATTTTAATGGATATTTTGCTAGAATATAGCTGATCAGCAACAGCTAAATAACATTTCTTTCATTTAACCTTGTACCCATGGACCATTATTCTCAACAGCTCATGCAGATTGCAAATTAAAGGAAGCTTAGGTAACTGCAAAGACTTTTTTTGAAGCAAGAAATATTGCAGGAGAGATTTATCTCACTGAAAATTAAAAAGGAAAGAACATGCTTAATTCAGCCATTGCTTATAGTAACTGATTCTTGCTAAGTGCATGTATTCTTGACTACTTATAGTTTGTAGAAAGAATTTTATTAAGAGTTTCATTTCAATCACCACTCAGTGCATACTATTTGACCTCATGATTTGGCCATGCAATATGGAAGATTGAAACTATAATTCTACTTCTGATTCATGCTTGACTCAACTTAATCTGAGGCAGGTTAACTGGCAGATTACTCAAGCATTAGTTGCAATCTGTTTAGAGTTTATGATTTTTCAATCTCTTAAAGTAAGAATGAGCAGTATTTTTCAGAATGAAGGCTACGTATCACTTTAGGTGATATGTTAGGAGTTAATGGTGAGCTGCTTCCACTAAAAGTGAGTAGATTCAGTTAATTTGATTTGAATGAAATCCATGATTTCAGGAATGACATATTTAATAATGCTTTATTCATTTCTATTGTATAGTTTGGTTATTATTATTATTTTTTGAAATAGGTGTGGGAGGTCTGAACCAAAGCTTTGAAGAAGCATGTTATGTGCTAATTTTGAAAAAAAGAATTGGTGTTAAGATACTCAATATTATCTGTTTTGCTTTACATTTTGCATAATATAATTTTGCTAATACTTTATATATTTAAGGGTTTATGGATCAATACCCATTTTATGTATTATGTTGTAAATGTTTACCAACCTTACTATACAAGTGTTTAAATTATACATTCATTGTCAGCTATACCCAAATCTGAATTTAGGAAAGAAATATCCAGCTTTAACCAGGCTGGTAAGAACTATCCTGGACTTAATGTGTTCAATGTAATTTAGAAATATTGTCACTTTTATCGACTGAACGGATTGCACATGAAACACAAAGTACTCAAAACAAACTGATACAGGGGAAAAAAAAGACCATGCTTAGAGAAGTTAAGCTTCAAAATAAGTTAGAACATTAACAGACTTAATTGGAAGTGAGTAAGTATTATTGCTGTAATGTTCATTTCCATTCCTTGAGTAATCGTTTCTGTACCTGCATATTCTTTCCTGCCTGCCTGAGTGTAACATGCAGATACTGTGATTTCTTTCAGAATGGGATTTTCAAAATTCTATGACTGCTTTACATGCAAATTAACAGGAAAAAAACATAATCTTGCTGGCTGAGTATAGATTGAAAATACATTCATGCTTAACAAAAGGCAGTTATTAGCTAGCTGAATAGAAATGGAAATTGAATAGAAAGTGAAATAGAAAGTGTTAGAGACACTGAAATGACTGTGAAGTGATAAAGATACTTTTATTCATTACTACATTCATTTTGTGAAACAACAACAACATAGGGAGGAGACGACACTGGATAATATCTTTAATAAGGGCAGACTTACAATAGGTTATGAAACAGAGTTTTCATTATGTTCTCCAAAAGCCTATAAGCAACTAATTAAAGCTGCAGGATTGGAAAACAAAATGGTGACTAGTTCACATGTACAAAATTTCCAGCAAAAGAAACCATTCCTTTAGAGAAATGTAAAATCACTAAGAGGACAGGCCTTCCTAAGAATAAAGATGTACACTTGTCAGATAACCACTGGATGTCATAATTTTATTCATTTATATATATCATTTCTATGGCTGCCCAATCACTAAGCAACTCAAGTTGGCAATAATTCCACTTATAACAATCAACACTCAGCTAGGGAAGCAAAGAAGCCTGACTTGCTGATCAGAATCATAAAGAAGACATTTCCTTAACTGTGTTTTTCTAGCAGTTGCCTATTCATTTCACCAACTCTGCTCTATCTCAGATTAACCTACTCACATAAAAGGAATATAAAAGCAGAAACTTCCAGATGGAGATAATGACTCAAATTTTGCCCCCTTTCTACTTGTGTATATAACTTTCTATGGATGAACCAAAAGGACGGGCTTGCATCATAGAGGCAAAATGCTGTTGTTATCGTTTGGAGAAGAATAAATCTCTGAATAAATAGGTATGCCCTTATTTGTGTTTCAGTGTGAGGCACTGGGATTTGATGGAGAGTTGAAATTTAATCTGATTATCTTTTATGTCTCATAGTAATGCACTCTATATCATTCCTTTCAAAACAATTAAAGGGTCCCCTAAAAAGTTGCATTTCTTGTTAAAAGCACATGAATTAATGGATTCCTAAAGGTAGAGTGAATTTAACTTTCCTCCTAAACTTTGGCTAAATTCCACAAAAGGAACAAGCAGAAGCCCTTGATCCACTCAGTCCAAATTTTAGCTCAAAGTCAGATTCTTTGCTCCTTGAAAATGAAATTCTTTATTCTTTAAAGAAACAAAAGAAGTCTGCAAATCAACTCATTTTGCTCTTTTAGCAAAATGAAATAGCTGTCAATAGCCAAAAAAGGGGGGGAGGGAATGTTTTTTGTATTTGTTTATAGACATTAGCAATATCTATTCTAAACAAGATTTTTTTTGGCAGTAAAATCATATCCATTTCAAATCAGATTCAGATAGAATCAAGAGTTTATGAGTCAGATGAACCTAGTTTTATTATCACATTTATTAGACTGTAACTTATAGCTTCCAATTCTAAACACAAGTTTAACAAAGGAAATTCAAAGTAGCTTGCATAGTAAGATTAAAAACAATTTTAACTACAACAACTAGTAATAATGAGAGTCAAATAAAAGCTGAAAGTGAACCCCTAGCAACAGCCCAAGACACGAATCCAATCTAATATTGGAAGATGGATCACAACTTATCCTGTCCTTGGGTCTGTTTGAAGAAGCAGATCTTTATAGATTTGCAAAAACATTATCAAGTCAGGGCTGCTGGGATTTCTGGGAGAGTGGTTTTCCATAAAATAAATAGAGTTGCAGAGATAATCCATGTGGTAGAACCTGTAAAATGGCACTAGAGATGGGATTATTCCCCAAATTTTAAATAATATTATTATTATATAAATGTGGACAGAGAATATGTTAAAAACTACAATTAGCCTTCAAACATTGGGCTGGAGAACCTTTCCCTCTATACTGAACTACACGGATGCCTCAGTAGGTTACAAAATAGATTACTTAGATAGTCTTAATGTAACCAAGCTGCATGCATTCATTACAGGGAACAAACATGTTTGGAAAGACTTAACTAGTATATTATACATCTTCATGCAGACCTCATGCTTTCCTGATATAATACTGAAGATAAAAGAAAACATTTTAGTGTGTCTCTGTCAGAGGGTGGGTAATGATAGAAATTCTAATTTCATTACACTGATAAAAATCAATTTAAAAAGCAGCATTTGCATTCTGTTCAGAAAAAGAATATTGTTTTTGCAGTTCCCAGAAAGATATGCAATGCTGCACATACATGTAAAATGATAAGCATATATGTATATATCAATAGTCTAAATTACAGAAACCACTTTTTATGGAAGGCCACCAAGAAACCTCAAATCTAAATAAAATTGCATAACAAATTAATGCAATTATTTGTCTATTATTAGTCTGCAAGTATAATTTATTGCATTGGCATGTTCATTTCTATCCTTTGAATAAACTGGATTATCACCTTTAGTTGTCTAGGGATCGCTTTGAAAAGGACATTATAACAAGAGCTATCTTGCTTCCAACAAAGTGCACCAGCTGCTAACTACACCATGCAGGGACAATTCTATTCAAAATCCTTCTTCCTGCTTGGATAACCACACTACTACGTGCATAACTATACTAAATTTTGTTAATAACATGAGAAAAAAGGAACTCAACCATGACCCATGAATCCTGCTGGGAGAAATCTTGGGTAGTCAAGCTAGAATTTGTCCTTCTCCTAAAAACAAAACAAAACAAAAAATTGCAGACAGACAGACAGTAGCTGCACTCAGTACCAAAACAGATCTGTAATTTATCCCTAGGCAGGCCATTATTGAAATATATAATTCTGGTCTGCTCATTCTAGCAACAATTAGTACTTATAAGAAAATATCATCCATCAGGAATGTGCTTTCAAGTTGCACAGAAATGAACAACCCTGTTTCTACAGTAATCTTCACACCAAAGTAATATAATTAAGATGATATCTGTAATTAAATGCTGAAAGAGAGTTATGTTTTATCCACTATTAGATTGGATCATTCAGGTACGTGGCTTAAATGGCAAGAGAATTCAAGGGAAGGAATGGAAAACTGCAAAAGCTAAAATATATCCCAAACTCCTGAGGTTAGAAAAACAAAGTCTGGAAAATGGAGGATGCTGGCTGGAGAGATAAACATTCAGAGTGACAGCATGTAAAGCACTGTGGTGTAAAGCAATTAGTCCAGAAACTGACAAGCATATAAAAGTCTTTAAAGAAAAGATTTCAGTGGAGCAACTCTACCTGGATGGAGGACCCCGATGTTTTGGAACCATACATTTAGCCACATTTGGTTGCAATAGCTACATTAATGATTGGAAGAATGAGCATGCATGAAAGTCAAGGCGAGAATATTCTATTTCATTACAGATTTGTAACAATGGAACTTTGTATAACTTTGTGTTATAACTTACCAAAAAGTCTACATTCTGTTCTAAATAGTGCCTAATGGAAATTCTGAGCTGTTTTATTATATAGATGTTATTATATATAACATAATAGTAATTTTATTAAAAGCTTTTAGAAAGAAGATAGAAAAGCTAATACAAACTGGTACAAAATAAGAAAGAAATTAAGGATAATGTTAAAAGTGCAAGAAAGGAAAATGATGCAAAGATGTGGCTTCTGATCTTTTTAAGAGCAGTTATAAGAACAATTACAAATTTTCCTTTCTTTCTAAAGTTACATATCTTTTTCTAAAATCTACCCTGTCTAAACATCAAAACCATAAATCATAAGTTCATTTTTTCACATTTTCTGCAAAAAGTCCTTAAACGCTTTCTAATCAGAAATAAACATAGATTTTCTCTAATCAGTGAATTTGGCCATCTCAAGTGCATTCCATCACTGAGTTTTCACCAACCAATTTTCTAGGCATTTTAGAGTCTTTCTATCTCTCTGTATAATCTACTCTAGTCATTGCAGATATTGTACACAAAAACAAAGTTCTGTTACTTTTGTTCCTACTGTCAGTGCCAAAACAAAGCTTTCTGGTCTTAATTGTATTTTAATCTTTAAAATTATCTGAATCTGTGTACACATCCACTAAGCAAGGCAAAATATCTCTTCTTGGTCACGTTTCCAATAAGCATTTGAAGTGCCTTTAGACATATACCACTGGTATATAACTGTATAAAAATTCTCCTTTAGATGATAGCATAGTGCAAATTTTAATTCTTGCAACCACATATTTTCCCTTTGCTCCATATGCATATTACAAACCATTTTTTAGCCTACTTTACCATATATTTTTTCACTTGTCTGTTAAATCCATCCCTTCTCTGTTTTACTCGGTGTCAGCCATGCAGGGGCCAATGAAAAAATGGGAATCATGCCAACATGAACAACAGTAGCATGTGAGATTGCATGCCTGCAAACACACAGAGGCAACAATTGCTTCACCATTCTGACAAAACTATCAGATTCAGCAGACACCAATGGATAGAATTGTTGTCTGGTATCAATAAATATTCTCTTTGTTTTTATAATGCAGCAAGAACTATGCCATCACAATCTTCCCTAACTTTTGTGAGCTTCATGAAACAAAGAAGCTTACTGAAGCAAGCAGGAAAAGAGACATGAGAGAACCTAACTGAAGCCAGCTGCTCATAAAATTGTCCGGTATATCATAGCATTTGATTACCCGAGGCTCTCTTAAATAAAAATAGAAACAAAGAGTAAAGTTTGGAGATATCTAAGCTAGCACAATGGAAGTAAAGTGGCTGCAGCTTTGTTCTTGGAAAAGCTGAATGTCACTTCAATAGACCTTACATATAGCCTCTAGAGACTTGTCATTCAAATAATAATGATACAATCCTCTTCATAGCATTCTCATTTTCTAAAACATGAAGTGAGCTTAATGTATTTCTATTTAGCTTCTGACCATTTCCTAAGAAATGGATTATTGAAGTCAGTATCTATAATGAGGAAAACCCCACTTTGAATTCTTGGAGGACAGGCAGTGATACAAAATTCATACAGCATCTTGCTGGCAACTCATCAGTTTTCTGAAGGGGGCAAACCACCGGGAGGTACTCACCTTTCTCTCAAACCTTTCCAAGAGCAAGATAAAAGTGTTGGACACTGAAGCGTGGATTTTATACAGACCTCCCTCCCAGCTCTGGAAAATACACTGCACTAGTTTTTGGTTTTTTTTAAATCTGTAGGTACTTCCAACAGAAGTAGGGGCTGCCCCTTTTGACCAGAGATGATGAAATCAAAGCTTAGATTCAGAAAACTTTGATTAACAATTAAATGCATTTTGCTGAGAGGGAGTAACCAGTGATTTGAAGTCTTAAAGCATCAAATGGCATGGAAATTAGTACACAACCATTCACTGCTTCTCATCAATTTTCTCCTTTCTTATTATCTGTTATATGTTGCATTTTTTTTCTATAAGAGACCTCAATACATACTATAAAACCATTGATAAAAGTTTCACTTGGTCACTTGTGAATTATTTTGTCCATTAAAGGAAGAGAGGGAGGGAGGAAGGTATTATGTTTATTTACAAAAAGAAATATTTAAAAATGATCCACCAGCCAATAAATTTGTGGCAGAGCTTTAGTGACCAAGCCACTCATGTGCAGATACTAGGTGTTATATCTGCCAGTCTCTCTGTTATTTTTTCCCCTTTTCAGCATGGGGGTTAAGACAAATTTTCATGCTTGGCACTCCAAAGAAGTGTGAAAAAAATTTTCTGTGAGGTTTGAAAAGTGGAAAATGTCACTCAGTTGATTTATTTTTTTAATATATATTTTATTGAAGAAAAAAGTTATAAATTTAAAAGCCACAGAAAAATAAAAGAAAAAATGGTGAAGAGAAAATAATGTAAAAAGAAAAATAGAAAAGATAGAAAGATAGAAGAAAAAGAAGAGAACAGTACAAATCAAAGAAAGGGAAAGGAAAGGAAAAAAAAAGAAAAAGAAAGAAGTGACTTCTGATTTTTTTTGCAGTAATTACAACTATTTCCATCCTTCCAAATTACCTAGCATTTCCCCCTGTTTCTGGTATGTATCCCTTTTTAATCAGTAAATCCAGAGCTCACCAGTTTATTTTTACTCATTTTCAGCAAAAAGTCCATAAAGTGTTTCCAGTCTTTTATAAAAATAGCCAGTATGGTCTAGTGGTTAAAGCACCAAGCTAGAAACCAGGAGACTATGAGTTCTACGTAGTTCTGACTTAGGCATGAAAGCCAGCTGGGTAATATTGGCCAGTCACTCTCTCAGTCAGTCCAACCCACCTCACAGGGTTATTGTTGTGGTGACATGAGGAGGCAGAAAGAGTATTAAGTACATTTTCTGCTTTGAGTTATTTGTAAAAATAAAAAAGCCTGGCTAGAAATAAATAATTGTTCATTCCTTAATTAAATATGTCAATTCACTTGACTAATGTAGTGGTTTTACACAGCCAATAAATTACAACCAGATATCCTGTAAGGATGAACTCTTTTACATGAACATACACATAAAACATACACATGACTGTCACAGCTTTCTTACATAAGAATAATGCCTATTATTTTAAATATTTTGAAATACAGTGCAGTACAACTGAAACATACTTTAACTGAACAGTACGGCTTTGCAGATCATACATACATACATATGGTATTTAATAATGAAATTGTAGCTTGTAAAGTTGAATGCAAAGAATTCTACAAAGTTTTGGGGTTTAAATTTCTCAAGAAATCTATGTGGCTATATAAATTATCGTGCAGTCATTTTTTTCATGTCTATCAGTTAACTTCTCACTTCCAACCAGGAGCTAAATAAGCTTTTATTTATCATAGCAGAAAAGAGAGACAAAAGTAATTGATATAGAATAGCCTATTTGTCAAGACTATGGCAGTCAGATATATCCGAAACATAGCCACACATACCTTTAGCCAGACACATTATTATGAATATTTTAGGTTATAAGCTTATATACTAAATTATTTATAAATTTAAAATGTATATAATGCCATATGTAATAAATATAATCTATCCATGAATATGTATGTGTTCTCTGATACAAAGAACAAATCAAAATGCACATTTGTGTAGATCAGATGTAAATCCCTAACTTCAGTGGAGGTTATTTCCAGGTAAGTGTTTTGTGATTGCAGCCTAGACTGTGATTCTGCCCCCACTTAAATGGAAATTAATCCCATTGAGATCAGTTGGGTTTCCTTCTAAATAGGTATATATAAAATGGTACAGTTAAAGGAAATAGAATCTTTATCAAAATTTTAACTTCTGAGCTGTTGAAATCCCTCTGCTGCAGGGCATAACTATATGTATGCATAATTATAGAACAGTTTCCTTGAAATATTAATGTTAGGTAGATATTCAGGAGGGAAGTTTCAGAACATTTTACCTCCCTTATTTAACTATATGTTATATCAAGAAACACTGCTAATATATTTAATCGTATTAGTCTTTTTCATTTTTTTTTCTCCTCAAAAGTGATATGTTCTTATTATAGGAACATGTTGCAATTCTTGTGTAGGTCACAAATCATATGATTTGTGACCTACACAAACTAAATTTCAGTTTCAAGCTGAACAACGAGTTTGGTTGAGAAAATAAAACAATTTGCTACAATCAGATGGTAACCTTTCAGCTGAAAATATATTTAAACGAAAAGCAACATGCAATCTCTGATTCATTTACCATAAAAAGTATTTTTTTCTATGTCAAAAGACAGGTATTTATAGGAAACAGATTGACAATAAGCTTACTCTACTTACAAACTAAGAGATGCAATTTTTCATCAATATGAACAAACCTATCCTACAAACTAAAAGGCCCCAGATGTTGGGAGAGGGGTTCATTTACAATGTGCTGCATATGTATGCTTGACAGCACTGTCACACAGGCCTCCTATCAAGAAGAACTGAGCTCAAGTCTCCCCTGGAAGACCCAGAGAGGCTCGACATGGGGAAATGGGGTGGTATGATCACATGGGGCATTGATTCCCAATTACATGGCTGGTAGCATTTCCCCAAGGCAGGTGGGATGATAGCATCTCTTTGGCACCTAAAGCCATCAAGATTGGAGACCTTAGTCCCCTGGGACTAAGGGGGAAGAGAACCCAAGGTGCTTGCGGCTGCTTGGAGAATGTGACCTTTAGGATTGGTGACTCAAGTGAATAAATCAAGTGAAGAAAAAAAAATATAACTTATGTAAGGTAAGAACTGTACTGTTTTTATGCTTGTTGGACTAGCAAACAAAACAGACTTACGAATGGTCTCTCAGCATATAATCCATTCATAAACACAGCACTTTTTCTAATGCATTTCAACGGGTGTTTTTTTTTTAAATTCTAGTCTCAGGTTCTGCTAAGTATCATTGTGCATTTAGTTTCAATAATCAAGTACTTTTCCAAAACATTTAGGAAAATACTAATTTGTACCACAATTGCCTGTGTTTATAAGATATCGATTGGATGAAATGGCAGAATAGTCCTAGTGTTAGAAGGGTAGGAAATTCTATTTGGCAATACTCTTTAAGTGTGCCTATCATTTTGAAATCTACCTTGATCTTCTTCAATATATAAAGTAGAATTGATTTTCTTACCATACTAAAGCCACTGGGGAAAGAAAATAGTCAATCTCAGTAATTTGGATTATGAGTCCATTCTTTCCTCTATAAAAATCAGTTCAGAAATTGCAGAAGAACTAGATCGTATCTTTGATTGGTAGTTCTGGGACTATCCATTGGGAAGTATCTCTTTAACATATTTTAAAGCTTGATAAGCAGATCTTGCTTTATGATAGAGATCTTTCTTTAAATTCTACAATCTGCACTAAGAAATCTACCCCCAGTTTATTTTATAATGTTTAAAGTGAATGCAAAAAGGATTTTTTTCAAAACTTTCTAAACTGTCCAATATTAATGGTATGTTATAGTTCCATTGCACCAGTGACTGAATCTTTATAAAAGTCTCAAATGTGTAGATTGAAAGACAAATGCATAATTCTTGTGAATTTTTTGTGGGAATCTGTGCTTAGCATTTCTTCAGCTGGAAATACTAGATTTTCTTAAAATCTGCTACTTATTGAAATGCATCACTTCAACCCACAATACCTGAAATAAAACTCATTGTTTCTGATAATACAATTGCCTTTATATGTTCTTTGAAAGTTCTTCTTTGCTTAGGTTTTGCTACTTAGTTCCTGCCATTTTGTAAATTTAGGATATAAAAGAACAAGTTTTGAATTCATAGACATGTAAAATACATAATGGAAAAGTAGGCATGCCTTCACAGACATTAGTTTTTACATTTTTGTGCATGATTTATTGCTTGAAATGACCATTAAATGCTCTAAAATAGAAGGTGATGTTATTTGCTCGGATTAGTCTACTCTTACCATTTGTTTCTAGGCAACATACAACATGCTATTTTTTCTTTATTTGATTGATTTCTATCTTTTCTATTGGAAGAATAAAAAAGACCATTACAACAGAAGACAACTATACTGAGAAGGTAACACTAAATAAAATGCATCACAGCTGACAGATGTATCACTCGAAATGAAGTAGTCACTTAGAGCCACATAACTTCCTAACCAAGAGCCTGTAAGAAAAGTCAGCTCTTAAGTTCTTTCCTAAAAGCCAACAGACACAGGGTCATATGGACTTCACAGAGAGGGTGGAGACAGTGATTGTACTCAAAAAGGCAGAAACAACAATAGAAAATATATAATTGTTAGTTCCCATAAATTGACTTTATTTTATTGACATGACGACACTGTCATATCTTCTAGAATGAGTGGAGACAATTAAAAAGATGCAATCCCATAAACACCCAAGTCCTATGTTATGAAGGGCTTTACAGATGACCATCAGCAATTTCAATTGTATTTGTCGGCCCACTGGTAAGTAGTAAAGTTCACAAAATAATATTACACAATCATACTAAGGTGCACCCACTTTACTTCATATTTTGGCCCAGTTGTAGCTTCAGAATGTCTTTCTAGGACAGCCTGTAATAAAGCAAGTTGCAGGAATCTGCTCATGAGGTGACTGAGGTATAACTGACCATAAGAAGGGTCTCCCAGCCTATGAATGGTCAGAATTTCAAATCTCTGTTCAATATGTAGTTGTAAATTCCGGTAACAGCAACACATTTCCATTATTAACATACTTAAATTTCAATGTTTTCCCTTCTATGAGATATTTCTACTATAATAGGGTGAATGAGGTAAAAAAAATCCTAGGTACCAAATTAAAGTGCAAGGCTTCAAACTCATATGTCTGCCATTTTCCTTAAATGTGCCTATGGGGGAAAAATAATGAGTAACAGTGCCCAAAGTAAGTCATGGTTTGTCCATCATTCATCTGGATTACTATAATGCATTTTACATGGGGCTGCCTGCCTTTAAAATTGTCACCCAGAAATTGAACCTGCTCCAAACTGCATTAGCCCAGTTGTTGGCAAAAAGTCATGCAACAGTTGAATTGGGAATGCTGCACTGATTATCAATATTTCCAAGTGCAAATTTAACATTGTTGAATATTTTTATTATACAAAGTTCTCCATTGATTGGCTCCTTTAAACAATTCCACCCTCTTCTGACTTTTCTACTGATCAAACAAAAAAATTGCATGGAAGGAGTATTCTTTCTACTCTTTGCTTTATTGAAAAAAATGGAAGAATTAACGCCATTTGAGTTTGCAAGTTTGGCTACATACCAGTAGCCAAATATCTAGATCACACACCACTTCGAACACATCACAGACAAGTTTAATTAACAATAATCTAATACACAATATATCTAGTGTGTGTTCCCTACAAAATCTCCTACTGGCTATATACTGCTAAGAGGGGAATAATCTTAAAGATCAGGGTTTTTGTGTCAGCCCTCTGCTACAGAATAGCCATCCTTTTGACTCCAGAAAATTCCTTGGCATTCTGAAAGTTAGTAAAATGGATTTTTTTTCTGAACGCATCTGCAGAGTTGGTAATTAGCCACCATTTTGTTCTATGATAGTATATTAACAAAATAACAATACAATATTATTGTTGATGTTAGTTTATTTGCTTTTTTATTTGGCACTCTACCTACCTTTTGTCAAAGACACTACTAAATTAAAATCATTATCTTCTCTTTGCTTAATCCCCAGCATACAGATATAGAGTCTTTGCTCTGAGACTTTCTTTCTGGCATTGCTATAGTAGTTAGTTAGGTTTTAGATTTCAAGAATTCTTGACAGATGGAGAAAGATTGCCTTTCTCAATTCACTGGCTTTCAGCCTTGTGTTTTAAATATAAGAAATATGTTATTTCAGGCTCTTCTCTCTGTGTTTCCTTGTCTGTCTGTCTGTCTGTCTGTCTGTCTGTCTGTCTGTCTGTCTGTCTGTCTGTCTGTCTGTCTGTCTCTCTCTCTCTCTCTCTCTCTCTCTCTCTCTCTCTCTCTCTCTCTCTCTCTCTCTCTCTCTCTCTCTCTCTCTCTCTCTCTCTCCCTCCCCGGTGTGTGTGTGTGTTATTTTTGTTTTTAATTCTGCTGTGACACTTTAAGTTTTGGAGCAATAGTCTTTTATGAATCGTTGAACAGAGCTCACTTTTCTGTTGGTGACCTATACGGAAATGTAGAATTCTGTGTTCTGGTTGCATAAATATACTTATTAAAATTAATCTAAATGCTCTTGTATTCATTCCTCATATATATATTATGTTATATATGTGAGACAGAGAGGAAGCTGCTTTTACTTAAGCAGAGCTTTTTCAAATAAGGACTTAAAACAGGAAATAAAAAGGGAGGAGGGAACTAGGCAGGAACCTTGGGAAGAATACCTGCTGAGCCCTGGTAAGTTTGTGGGGTTACTTGTTTAACTACAAATTCACCTTTTTTTTTAGCAGCCAAAAAGGGGTTTCTCCTTCTCCTTTCTTCTAAGTTTGCCCTCAGCACAGGTTTGGAGGGGGTGGAGCTTTCTGCTGCAGCCCCCCTGCTGGCTAACCTTGGGAAGAATACCTGGTAAGTTTGTGGGGTTTCTTGTTTAATTACAAATTCACCTTTTTTTAGCATCCATCGCACCCCTGACGGCACGCGATAAAATCCTAAAACAAGTAAGAAAAAATCCAAAAAGTAAACTGAGACCAAAACAAAAATTTGAACAACCCAAAAAAGCTGTTTTTTTAAATAATAATTAGTATAATAATAACAGCAAACATATAATAACAAGAAATGGAGATAGATAGCCAGCAGACGGAGGGGAGCTTCCCAGTGTTTTGTATTGAGTGTCACATGTATGACTATCTGTCTGCTGAACAGAAGTCTTGGGTGTGTGATCGGTGCAATGAGCTCCTGGCTCTCAGGGAACAGGTTCTTTCCCTTGAAGCCAAGGTAGAAGACCTGGAGAAGCAGAGAGAGATAGGGAGGCAGGAGAAGATCTTCAGGGATGCAGCAGGAGCATCCCACTCCATGCTGAGCAGCTCTCCAGCTGCTTTGGAGAATGGAGATCTTGGGCAGGGAGGACATCAATCTGTGGAAGAGGGACAGGCTCCCTTAGTTGAGACCCCTTCCTTGGAGGATGTGCCCATATCCTCTTGCACTGAGGATACTTCTCCGCGGGTGGTGGGAGGGGGGTTTCTTGTAGTGGGTGATTCGATTGTTAGAAATATAGAGAGACGGGTTTGTGATGGAAGCGTTGACCGCATGGTAAACTGCCTGCCGGGTGCAAAGGTTGCAGACATCACGAGGCATGTAGACAGGCTGATAGACAGTGCTGAGATGGAGCCAACTGTTGTGGTACATGTCGGTACCAATGACATTGGGAAAGCTAAGCGGAAGGTCCTGGAAGCCAAATTTAGGTTGCTAGGTAGAAGATTAAAGTCCAGGACCCCCAAGGTTGCATTCTCAGAAATGCTACCTGTTCCACGCGCAGGGCCAGCTAGACAGGCAGAGCTCAGGAGCTTCAATGCGTGGATGAGGCAGTGGTGCCGGGAGGAAGGGTTTAGATTCATTAGGAACTGGGAAACATTTTGGGACAAGCCACACCTGTACAGAAGGGATGGGTTACATTTGAACCATAATGGAACCAGACTGTTGGTGATTAATATTAAAAAGGTTTCAGAGCAGCTTTTAAACTGATTCGTAGGGGCAAGATGACAGGAGCTGGGCAGCTTCCGGTTCGAGAAGGCGCACTGCCTAATATAGAGGGTGGAAGTTATGCACACACTGGTGAGTCAACAGGAAAACTAAATTGTAATAGTCAAGCAGAAGGACATGGTAGACCATCTACAAATTCTACAGTCAAAATCCACAGTCAAAGTTGAAAGTGCACCAGAAAATTACATATAAATGTCTGTACGCGAATGCTAGAAGCATTTGAGCAAAAATAGGGGAATTGGAATGCTTGGTGAAGGAAAATAATATTGATATTATTGGCATAACAGAAACCTGGTGGACAGATGATAACCAATGGGACACAAGGATTCCAGGTTACAAATTGTATAGGATGGACAGGAGAGGGAGAAATGGTGGTGGCGTGGCCTTGTACATAAATGAGGAGTTAGAATCTCATGAACTCGAAATTCAAGAAAATTCAAACTCACCCACAGAAACATTGTGGATAAAAATCCCAGGACAGGAAACTAATCTGACATTAGGGATCTGCTATCGCCCTCCCAACCAAACTCCAGAGGCAGATTGCTATTTGGAAAATGAATTTAAGGAGGCCTCAAAAAGAAATAGGGTAGTCATAATGGGGGATTTCAACTATCCCCAAATAGATTGGGTAAATTCTTGTTCTACACATGAAAAAGAGACAAGGTTCCTTGACATGTTAGCCGATCATTCCCTTGAGCAGATGGTCATGGAACCAACCAGGGGAAAGGGGATCCTGGACTTGGTTCTAACTAACGCACAGGATTTGGTTCATGATGTCCTTGTAACCGAGCCCATAGGAACCAGCGATCACAACACAATAACCTTCAACTTAACCATGGATAGCAAATTGTCAGTGAAAACTAACACAGAGACCTTAAACTTTCACAGAGGGAATTTTGACAAAATGAGGAAAATAGTAAAGAAGAAACTAAAAAGAACAGTAAAAAAAGTCAAATCCCTCCAAAATGCTTGGAAACTGTTTAAAAATATGTTACAGCAGGCTCAAATAAAATGCATTCCTAAAAGAAGAAAGAGGACTGGAAAGTCCAAGAGGATACCAGTATGGCTTACGAATGAGGTAAAGGAGGTTATTGGAAAGAAGAAAAACTCATTTAAGAAATGGAAGGCTCTTCCTACCAAGGAGAACAGGAGGGATCACAAACTCTGGCAGACCAAATGCAAGGCGATAGTCATGAAAGCCAAGAGAGACTTTGAGGAGCATATAGCCAAGAATATTAAAAATAATAACAAAACCTTTTTTAAGTACATCAGAAGCAGGAACCCAACCAGAAAATCAGTTGGGCCACTCAATGACAATGGTCAGAAGGGGATAATCAGAGAAGACAAGGAGATTGCTGAGAGGCTAAATGACTTCTTTGCCTCCGTTTTCACTGAGGAGGATAGAGAGCATTTGCCTGCCACTGAATTAGTTTTCCCAGGGAGGGAAATAGAAGAATTAAACCTGATAGAGATAAACAAGGAAGATGTTCTTGCATGCCTTTCTAAACTAAACGTCAACAAATCGCCGGGTCCAGATGGCATCCACCCTAGAATTCTCAAGGAACTCAAGTGTGAAATTGCTGAACTTCTAGCTAAAATATATAATCTTTCCCTAAGATCAGGCACTGTACCGGAGGATTGGAGGGGAGCAAATATAACCCTGATCTTCAAGAAAGGATCCAGAGGTGATCCAGGAAACTATAGACCAGTCAGTTTAACCTCAGTTCCAGGCAAACTGATGGAAACCATTATTAAAGATAAAATTACAGGGCACATAGAAAAACAGGCATTGCTGAAAGAAAATCAGCATGGTTTCTGCAAAGGCAAATCATGTCTTACTAACTTGTTAGAATTCTTTGAGGGTGTAAATAAATACATAGATAAAGGGGCCCCAGTTGATATTGTATATCTTGACTTTCAAAAGGCTTTTGACAAAGTCCCTCACCAAAGGCTCCTAAAAAAGCTCTCCAGCCACAGAATTAGAGGACAGGTCTTGTCCTGGATTGGTAACTGGCTAAACTGTAGGAAGCAAAGGGTGGCAATAAATGGACAATTCTCCGGATGGAAAGAAGTGAGAAGTGGTGTACCCCAAGGTTCAGTTTTGGGACCTTTACTTTTTAATTTATTCATCAATGATCTGGATGTAGAAGTTAATAGTGAGGTAGCCAAGTTTGCTGACAACACTAAATTGTTCCGGGTTGTGAAAAGTGAAACTGATTGTCGGGAGCTCCAGAAGGATCTCTTGAAATTGTGTGAGTGGGCAACAAAGTGGCAAATGCATTTTAACCTAAACAAGTGCAAAGTTATGCACATTGGGACAAAGAACCCCAATTATACTTACCAACTGATGGGGACCAAACTTTCTGAGACAACCCAAGAAAGGGATCTTGGGGTTTTGGTGGACAGCTCGATGAAGATGTCAACCAAATGAGCAGCAGCAGTAAAAAAAGCAAATTCCATGCTTGGCATGATTAGGAAGGGAATCGAAAATAAGTCAGCAAATGTTGTATTGCCTCTGTACAAATCGATGGTGAGACCACACTTGGAGTACTGTGTACAGTTCTGGTCACCGCACCTCAAGAAAGATATAATGGAACTGGAAAAGGTGCAAAAAAGGGCAACAAGAATGATCAAGGAAATGGAGCGCCTCCCTTATGAAACCAGATTGCAACGCCTTGGTCTCTTCAGCCTTGAAAGACGGCGTTTAAGGGTGACTTGATCAAAGTGTATAAAATCATGCATGGGATAGAAAAGGTGGATAGAGAAAAATTCTTTTCTCTATCACACAATACTAGGACAAGGGGGCACTCCCTAAAGCTCATAGCTAAGAAAGTGAGGACAAATAAAGAAAAATATTTCTTCACCCAAAAGGTTGTTGATTTATGGAATTCACTTCCAGAAGGGGTCGTGACAGCTGTCAGCCTTGACAGCTTCAAGGCAGGGTTAGATAGATTCATGCATGCCAAGTGTATCGGTGGTTATTAAAACGGATGTCCATGTGCCGCCTCTATGTTGGTTGAGGCAGGCAGGATTCCCTTGAGTACCATTTGTTGGGGGTCAAGGGAAAGGGAGGGTTTTGCCTTCTCTTTCTGCTCAAGATCCCCATGTACCACTGTGGGCCACTGTGTGACACAGAATGCTGG
This sequence comes from Bothrops alternatus, assembly GCA_034064705.1. Taxonomy (NCBI): domain Eukaryota; kingdom Metazoa; phylum Chordata; class Lepidosauria; order Squamata; family Viperidae; genus Bothrops; species Bothrops alternatus. Next base: position 1,833,155 of record JARGCV010000018.1, on the reverse strand, counting down.
ACTCGATGGGCTTTGGCCTGATTCAGCATGGCTCTTCTTATGTTCTTATGTTCTTATGTTATTGTTTACTCAACTGAAATGCTTTTTGTGGACAGTACATTGTAAGTGAACAGTCCCTGTACTTGTAATGATGGAAACAAAAGAAAATAGTTGTTCTTGCTGGATTTTTTAAACTTGTAAATGGAATATTTTCAGTGTCAGTAATAAGGATAAGTAATAGGAAACAAGTATCATACAAACACAGGGAATTTTCACTCACCTTTAAAAATTCTTATAGGGGTTGAATTATTCTACTTTCAGATGAGTTTTATGTGCCAATGCACAGATTTTGTCTGGAGATACCACCAAGAGAGGCCGCCTACTTAAAGAGGCTTGACTTCCAATGAGAACTCTATAAACTGCCATGTAAAACTCTGCTCAGCACACCAAATGCTGAGAATGTGGGAAAAACAATGCCAGGATTCCCAACGAAAGCAATTCATCCACCCCTCACAGGACCAGAGGGGTATAGTGATAGAAAGAACAGGGGACCCCCTGTTGGGAGTCTGTACACGAGCAAGAGGAGCAAGAGAGCTAATTAAGGGTGGAATAGAATCCAATACACATCTTGCAGAGAGTTTGGTGATGCAGGTGCGAGGATCATGAGTGATGGAAG
>JARGCV010000017.1:620000-635199 GCA_034064705.1 Bothrops alternatus | reverse complement strand
ATTCGGTTGAATAATGGCGAGGTTTTGTGCGGCTCTAGAGGTGTCAAAATGGTGGCCCATGGGCCAGATGCATCACATGCAGGCCCCATCTACCAGGCTCCGCAGAGGCAAAAAACGTCACGATACGTCAAGATACATCACGTGACGCGATCGAGTTTGACCCCTGTGCTCCAGTGTGACAAAAATGAAAACTGTAGCATCTGTTCCTTTCTGATCACTCTCAGTCAAGAAGATTTAATCAGATTAATGGAGATAAGACCCCAAACACTTCTCTCATTTTAATTCCTGTAGCGTTTTTGTTTTGACCTTTCCATGCACTCCAAACACAAGGGGTGAATTCAGAAAGATGCAAATGAATCGGACTAAAAAGGTGTGCTTAGCATAAGTTTACCGCAGAAATTAAGTAGTGAAAAATCAATTTATTTTGAAAAGGCAGTTTTAAGAAGGAAGATTAGGCATTTATGGGGGGGGGAAACCCCTTAAACAGGAAAAACTAGCCAATACATTTCAGGGTAAGGAATTGTAAACTATCCCATCCTTTTTAAGAGAAACCCACAGGATTTGGTTGATAGTAACCAAAATGAAACAAACCACATGGTTGTCCATTCTAATCTTTATTTGTGAGCACTTTTCTGTAGCACAATACTATAAAATGTTGCTTTTTATGATTACCAAAGCTTGTTTGAAAGCATGCACTTTGTAGGATCTTAATATTTCACACGTGATGATCGCCAAGGTACTCTGTTATAGTGATAATAGTTTATTGCATTATGATGTATGCAGATATTTAATCTAAGTGTCAGGTTACGAATGGCGGATGGTTGAATTTCTTGTTCTCTAATTTGGTTCACTGTAGGCTAGAATATATATACATGGCTGTTTTATGCCATCTTGAGGTTAAAAAGGAGTAGACTTTGTAAGTGAAAAAAGTTATTCTTGCAGGTTAAAATAGATCACTTCTATATGGAGCAATGATTGAGTCTGAGGTGGACAATCAGGAGACTTTGAATCTGGCAACCAGATTCAAAGAAGTCTCCATGCCTGTTTTTAGCCTTTGGGGTTCATCTTTTGATAACTGTGACACAAAAAGCTCTTGGTTTTCTCATTCTGGTGCACAGATGAAGGAGGATTCCCACAGGCAAAGAGAGATGTGAGCGAAGACAGGACCAGGTGAGATGTTTAAGTTTGGAGGGCGATGATTCCACAACATCAAAAATGTTGAGGAAGCCCAGAGAGACACCCCTCCAAGACCCAAAGCTTCATGGACAGGGCCTACTGCTCTTTCTGCTATAGTGTCATAAAGGAAGGCATTTGATTAATTCCATTATCCACCAACCTTGTCTGTAGGTTGAAGCATATGTAAAAGTTGGAAGCATGATTTTTTTTTTAGAAAAAAAGGGGGGGGGGTGAAGAATCTTTTATGATTTGGGAAAGGACCGTGTCCCATGACTAAAACTAAGTGGATTTTGTTTGTTTGTTTGTATGTTTGTTTGTTTCTATGGCAATTGATGTTTCAGTGTCGTTGGCTGCATCATTTATAACTGAACCAGGACGGTCATAAATCTGTTTTAAATCAAAACTCCATGTCAGAGCAACAGGAACAGATACACAAGTATTTGAAGTTTACAAACTACATCTTTGATAAGGGAAAAATGCTGTCATGACATGTGTACAGTTGCTATTAAAATGCCATCTATATATTCGATATGATTGTATAATATTTTATACAAACAGTACAAATAAAATATTTTTCTATTATGATGAAACACAGGTCTTCCGTTGGTTTTGTTAGCTCATATAAATAACATAAATAACACGGTCAAACGACACATTGGAAGTGCTGACATATCTTTTTTTTCCTAGGCTTGTGAGCGTTAAATCATGCCGCCATTACACCTGTTCATGCTGTTTAGAAATATTCCAGTTAAGTTGTTCAGTAGGTTAAAATGAATGCATATTTAAACACCATTTAGAAGCCAGGAAATTTTTTATTTTACTCAAGCTTGTGTATATAGATTTGTTACATTTGGCAGTATGGAGAGAGAGGAGGGACAAATTAACACCAATTGCAGCACCTAGATGTATAAATGGTTGCTAGGAAAATAAAAGGAAACCAAAATACCCCCAAGATTTTGAACAGTTGAAAGCAGTGGTGGACCAGGAGGAAAGGAACACGGGAAATACCAAGGGCGGAATTACAGCTACACAGGGCAGCTGCAGATAATACTGTCTCCATATGCAGCTCCTTTCCTTTCTCTCCATGACACAGGGACCCATTGACTGGCACGGTGATGTCATCCATCCTATGTCCCCGCCAGCAGCATCCAACTGGAACAGGGAGGAAAGCACATAAGCTGAGGGTACAATGGCCAGCATGCTCGGCTTCAATGCTGTAGGCAGAAGGGGAGAGATACTTCACTGGATGCCATTTAGGGAGCTGCCCCAGCTTGGCTGGAACATGTAGCTCTGCTCAGAGAGGAACTGTTGAAGAACTGGGTCATGAGACTTGATACTGGGAAGGAGGGCATTCGTCATGCGTCTGATGTGTAGGGTGGAGAGAGGGTGTAGGCAACGGAGGAGGGTCCTCAGGAAAGTGGCGATGGAAATTAGCGTCCCACACTGATGTTACATGTCTTGCAGCTCGGATCTTTCTTGGCATCAGCAGTGGACAAACTCATGAGTTGGTGGCCGGTGATCTCTGCTACTGTGCCGAGGGAGAGATTGACTGGGTCAGTGTAAATCACTTCCAAGATGACATCCTGTGCATGGTGGTAAACCATGGCCCCGTCTTCTTCAGTGCAGGTCAGGAATTTGTTATCCTGCAAGTTCAGCTGAGGCAGGCGCTGCTTGCAGAATTCGTCCCCCAGCGAGCCGACGGGGGCCAGGACAAGAATGACGTAGTGGTAGGCCGTGTACATGCAGTAGAAGTCCCCGAAGTACAAATTAGTGTTTGGGTTGAAAAGTTTCTCAGCTGCAATCTCAAACCTGTATCTTCCATAAGGCGAATCCTGGGGGGGCTTTCCGGTGTTGAATTCGGTGTGGCAGCTAAAAAAGATCCCCTCCAGCTTCCCGCTGATGGGAGACCCATGGCTGCCGCTGTTATCCTTAACCGAGGGCTGCAGGATGCTTCCATGCTGCTCTCTAGAAATAAAGGACGGGGAACATGTTAGTTCTACAGTGGCATTAGAGCACAGGTTTCAGAGGACCATGCAAACCCCCTTGGGTCAATCCAACATCCTTATCATGTCTGCATTTATGCAGAGAAACCGCATAAATGCAAGATCACCACAGATGAGGACTGCAGTCAAGAAATTAAAAGACGCTTGCTCCTGGGGAGGAAATCTATGGCAAATCTAGACAGCATACTAAAAAGCAGAGACATCACCCTGCCAACAAAAGTGCGTATAGTCAAGGCCATGGTTTTCCCAGTTGCAATGTATGGCTGTGAAAGTTGGACCATAGGAAAGGCTGAGCGCAAAAGAATTGAGGCCTTTGAACTATGGTGCTGGAGAAGACTCCTGCGAGTCCCCTGGATTGCAAGGTGCTCAAACCAGTCAGTCCTAGAGGAGATCAAGCCCGACTGCTCAAGGCCAGATCCTGAAGTTGAAACTCAAGTATTTTGGCCACCTAATGAGAAGGAAGGACTCACTGGAGAAGAGCCTGATGCTGGGAAAGATGGAGGGCAAGAGAAGAAGGGGACGACAGAGAATGAGGTGGCTGGATGGAGTCACTGAAGCAGTAGGCGTGAGCTTCAATGGATTCCAGAAGATGGTAGAGGACAGGAAGGCCTGGAGGAACATTGTCCATGGGGTCGTGATGGGTCAGACACAACTTCGCAACTAACAACAACAATAGAAACCGGCCAATATAGATGCTGGCAGAGACCAAGTCTGCTGTACAGGACATCGGAGAGCTGTGTATATTATTGGAGAGGCTCTCTAATTTTAGGCAGTGTGATATTGAAGGGAGACCAAAAGCAGCCAGGGAAGACCTCTCTTATTTTTAGAATAGAAAGTATAATTAAAAAGTTGCAACAATCTATATTGTAGTCAATCTACTTCTGTCCCCTTCCTAAGAATCATTGGATTTAGACCGAGGGCTACAGATTGTGCCGTATCAACAGTAAAATGTTTGCCTACAAAGCTAAGTGTTTCATTAGGGCAAAGAGGAAAATGTAATGTCATAGGATGTCTTCTATACTTTCCATGCATAGAAAACTTCAGATGAGGTTCATCTCTGGTGTCTTTTTAATTTCTCAGAAACAGGATTGTGAACTTTACATCTCAGAGGGCACTAATTGTAAAACCTGAGATGAACATCCTTAAACTTGAGATGAACCATTTTATACCACAAGGAGGGGCAGAGATGGCAGCACAGCAACCCCACAGTGCCAGATGAGATAATCCTAGGCCAGCAGTGTTGATTCTTTCCTATATTATAAATACTTTGCTTTCCTGTTTTTAACACTGTACCTGGTAAAACTGCTTTGCTTTATTAGATTTCAAGAATATTGGCACTAAATCTACTAAAGAGTACAATCTGCTATTCGCTTGTCAATGATAACACTTACAGGCAACTGTTGCTAATTAAGAAACCGGTTGCTCCTACCAGTAGATCTGATGTGTTGAGCGCTTCCTTGTCGCTAATCAGTGGAAAAAAACCATGTTCTTATCTGCTCCACCTGCAATCAGGCACCTCTGAAAAGCTGGCTCTTTTTGCCTCCACTTACCTGATGTAATCAAAGTATTCTTTGTGTTGATTCCGATAAAAGACTGAAAATTTAAGCATACGCCCTGCAATCACTTCTGCCTTTTCCAAAAGTTGTGTTAAGTGAACCTTGGAATAATCTGTGAATGCAAAACATTTTTGTTAGCGTGGGTAATACACCGGTGCTTCCAAACAGATGACGGAGGGTGCTATGATCAACTGGGATCCCAAAGCTAGCAACATACACCTATCCATACGTGCATCCATATTTCACCATTGGTTATTCTCTTTCAGGGTAAGGAATATAATGTCAAGTTCAGAAGGAGAGTAAACCACAGTAGAGAAAGAAAACAAAAGAAAAGGGAACCATAACAGCCACATTATTAAGTATACTTCTCCATATCTTCCTCTTCTTGAAAACTGCCTCGCTTCTATCATGCCCATGTGTTGGTTCATACCTCACCTTTTGTTCTCAGTTTTGCAACTCTCTCTCTCTCTCTCTCTCTCTCTCTCTCTCTCTCTCTCTCTCTCTCTCTCTCTCTCTCTCTCTCTCTCTCTCTCTCTCTCTCTCTCTCTCTCTCTCTCTCTCTCTCTCTCTCTCTCTCTGGATTATATATCCATTTGTGTGAAATGGTATAGGGTCTACTGCTTCGTTCATTTGTTCATTTTGTGGTTCTATCCTCATGCCTTCTCTACAAATCAGCAAGCCACCTGAATGCATTTTTTTTCTATCCTGGTCACTTACTTTCGTATTCACTTTTGCAACAATCCAGTGCCCCTTCCATTTTCTTGTCTTCCTCACAATCTTCTGAAGCACTCAACTTCCAGGGGTTTCTCCTGACCTACTCAGTACTCCATTCCTTGTTCCAAAGTGGCCACTCTGGCACCCAGCCATTTCTGCTTCTTTTAACTGATATTGGTTTCTCACCAGCTGTCTCTTGGCCATAGACTGGTTCCCACGAGCAGAGCACTCACCTGCCGTACAGAATTCAATAATCTCACTCCATTCTGAAACCGTGTAGTCTCCGTCCACCTGCTTGGAGGCCGTCTGCACAGCAACGGTGTATTCGGTCCGTGGACTCAGGAACCAGTGGCCACGGACAGTCATGGGCAAGGGGACAGCTTTTGCCACCAGTTTCGTAGGCACATCCTAGTTGAGCAGGAAAAAGGGAGGAAAAAGTAAGACAATACAAAGAGTATCAGAAGCTAAGTGAGCCTCCCAACTGTTGAACCTCGTCTCCCCAGTTTGGTGTTCTCCACTCTCATGGGAAGCAGCTGTGGAATGGACAAGTGACATCCTGTGCTAGGACACCACCACACAACCAATACAAATTGCGTAATCCATGACAAATTATATACTTCATATTATTTCACAATAATAGAATGATGCATGTGATATTTATCATGCCTTTCTCCAAGTGAATTAGATTGGTTTTTTACTAAAATTCAAAGATTTTGAAATGTTATTTCCTCTTGTTGGTTGACTAATAGAAGAGAATTACTCAGGGGATAGGAAGGAAGGAAGGAAGGAAGGAAGGAGGGAGGGAAGGAGGGAAGGAAGGAAGGAAATGGGTATTTCCTGAATGCTTCTCTTACATTAATCCCACAAACAAACGTAACATGATGGTTAGCTAGGAAAAGCAGAATTATTTGCCAGAGCTGGTATTGCATTGACTGAATGGCATTTGCAAACATCTAGAAGTCCATTAGATGGCAGCAAGATAACATTGCAAAGTCTAATCCTGATGTCTCGCCATCTTATGGCAATTTGAATTATTGCAGCCCAGGTACAGTAGTCCTAAATATAGTACAGTAGTTGGAAGGCTATAAAACTGGAGATATTTCTCCTTTTTCTTGAGAAAGATGTCTAAGTAGGTTGAAAAGGTGGAATCAGAAGACGGCTGCAAGTATTGTAGCAATTCCACATTTCATAGGCAATGAGTTCATCTTCCAACTAAGATTTCTTAAGCATTTCTATGGCACCTTCCACCAGCAAAGTTTGCCAAGATGTTCCAGAACAATTCGCCAACATGTTGGAAATGTAAAAAAGTACATGGAACATATTATCATTTATGGTGGACATGCCCAGTTGCGAAAAAATACTGGACAAAAATAAGAAGATGGATCGAAGAAATAATAGACCAACCCGTAGACTGGAAACCAGAGATCTTTTTGCTGGGTATTTTAAACAGAAAATATAGTAAAAAAATATGGTACTTAATTCTACATATAACAATGGCAGCAAGAATAGCATACACACAGTTCTGGAAAAATGAGAATATACCATCAGAGGAAGAAGTGATAAGAAAAATCCAGGACTGTGCTGAGATGGACAAATTAACAAAAGAGATAAAAGAAAAGGAAGACACAGAGTACTATCTAACATGGAACAAGTGGTATGACTGGTGGGAGACTAGAAATAATAGAGGAGAATAAATGTGGAAAGGTCAAAAGTGGAAAATGTGTGTATAATAATGTATAGTAATAATAATATGAATTATTCTTAGTACGAAGTATAGTATGAAGGAAGAAAAATACAAATAAGAAACAACGGGACAACTACCGGTAGGACAAATATATCTAAAGAAGAATAAGGGTGGGGAAAATGTAAATAATAGAAGATTACCGTTACGAAATTGCTGTTTAAAAAAAAAAGGAGGCATATACATTGTGTGTGTATGTGTGTTATGTTATGTTTTGTTTTGTTGGTTTAAAAAATAAAAAATGATTAAAAAAAAGATTTCTTAAGCATTTATAGTTTGCCATTTGGTTGGTGGGCTTCTGCGAAAGGAAATTATCAGGATGTTTCTTATAATTGACTGGACTTCTAAGGCTTTTCATATTGTAAGGCAGTTCCTTCAAGCAATGCCATTTACCCTCCGTTAAAAAGAAAGCTCATTGGAAGCTATTTATGGCAGGCCAGCAACCTGGTAATCCTAAACAGATTAAAGCAAATCAGGGCAAACACAGGATAACATATCAGTGGAAAAGTGAGCCTTGACCCCAGTCTCAAACAGTCTCAAAGCAATTTCTAGAAGCAAAAACCCAATACAACCACTAGAATATTATATAGGCAATACTGCAATTAATGAAATATACAACCACCGTTACTTCCCCCCCTCTAATGAGGTATCATAAATGAACAGGAATAATATAATAATAGGAATAATAGGAAAAAGGCCATTCTTTTGGGGTTTCTCTTCTTATCTGGTTAGAATAATATTGCATAAATAAATTACAAGTAAGAAATACAAGAATAATTAAACTAAATAGGAACAGCCATTTATTAAAACAGCTGCAAATGAGGGACTTTAGCTTGTATGTAATGTTATACAGATCAGGATTCAGTGAATCTTCCTGGTTTGTTTTGTTGATCTTGTTGTTGTTAGTTGCGAAGTCGTGTCCGATCCATCGTGACCTCATGGACAAGATTCCTCCAGGAAGTTTCAACTTCAGGATCTGGCCTTCTAAAGAGCAGTCAGAGTTGATCCCCTCTAGGAATGACCATTTTGATCATCTTGCAGTCCAGGGGACTCGCAGGAGTCTTCTCCAGCACCATACTTCAAAGGCCTCAATTCTTTGGCGCTCAGCCTTTCTTATGGTCCAACTTTCACAGCCATGCATTGCAACTGGGAAAACCATGGCCTTGACTATACGCACTTTTGTTGGCAGGGTGATACCTCTGCTTTTTAGTATGCTGTCTAGATTTGCCATAGCTTTCCTCCCCATAACTTCTATTATGACTCCATAATTAGGTACATGCCACCAAGTCAGCAATAGTGAACAGCAATACTATGGACAAAGGATGGCCATCAAGAATTGTTTTTAGGAAAGAGTCCAACTGGTTTTGAAACGTTCTTAGACATTATCCACTTCCAATGTCTCAGCAATTCCCATATTTACAAAAATTAATTATATAAAGAAAGAAAATGGAAGAGCATTTTGAAGCATTGTCTTCTTGAGATTATATTTGTTTCTTTCTAAATAATAATTGCACTGGTAAAATAGCTTCTCGGCTGCTATCAAGCTGTTGTTTAAATGGTCAAGCAGGTCACTCAGTTACTGAATCTTATTCAGGGTGGATAATTTTACATTAATGTTGCATGGTTTTGTGCTTCAGACAGAGGAAAATATTCTGTTTAAAAAGAAAGGCAGTAAATACCAAAATGTCAAGTGTTTGCCCAGTAAAGTGCTTTGAAAAAATAAAATATGCATTTAAAGGACAAATAAACATTTGACAGCTAATAATATATTTTTAAATGCTGACCCTGAAGATGTGAATAGATTAAATCAGTGGCTCTTATAAAAACAACAAAAATTATTTAGCCCAAATAAAGCTGCCTTAACACATCTCCTCCCAAAATTATTAGTCTTCCTTTTTTCACTCCAATTGTGATAGGAATGTGTTACGTCAACAACAGAGTTCCAGGTGCAGATATGAACCTCCGAAGTCTTGGACTCATGTCAATCTAGACTTTATGTCAGTCTAGCATCACAAGTCTAAATGTAATTTATTTATACACACAACAATGTGAAGTCATCATTGCTGGTTCTTAGTTGGTGTTGGCCTTCATAAACATCACATTCTTCCCAAGAACCTGGAATATTGTAATGTATTGGGGTTAGTATATGTGCAGACCTGAGCAGTGTGATCTTTTGCAACTGACAGATGGAAATTGTGTCAATGCACAGTTTTTCTAAGTGTCGTCCAAGGTTTTTTGATATTTTGGTTTCTTGGAGAAGCACTGAGACCATCACAGCTGGTTTATGCCACAATCTTTCTGCTTTGATTTTCAGATCTTAATGCTCTGTGATCTTCTCCAATTCTTCATTTACTATCTCCTGATATTGGCCCATCAATTAGACACACTTCCTTCAGTTCAACCACAGTTATATCTGGCGTGTTATGAGCCAAAACTTTTATCGGTCTATATTCAGAAATCCCCCAATATTTTAACTTGTTTGCTTGTCAACTATCTTGTGTGTTCTTGCCAACTTATTGTCACAATCATTTTTACAGATGTTCCAATGAAGCATTTTGGCAACTGTGTCATCATTATCATTGTTATTAATGTCTTTAGAGGCCACAAAAACATATGCAGATCTCCATTTAAAAGGCACATTGAGAAAGTGCTCTGCTCCTGAGCAGATCAATCTTACGTTTGCTTAGTGATGGTTCAAAATTACAACTGCACTGAAACAAGTGACTCATGACAATTTTTCACACTTACAACCCTTGCAGCATCCCAGGGTCATGTGATTTACATTCCGATGCTTGAAAGCTGACTCACACTTATGACAGTTGCAGTGTCCCAGGGTCACGTGATCCCCTTTTGCAGCCTTCCGACAAACAAAAGTCAACGGGGAGAGACCAGATTGACTTAACAACCACGTTACCATTTTAACAACTGCAGTGGTTCACTTAATTAATTTAATTTAATTTAATTTTTCGGACTTATATGCCACTCCTCTCCGAAGACTCGGAGCGGCTTACAACATAAACAAAACAGTACTTCAAAACTAAGTCCAAATCTAAAAATCATTAAAAAAAATACAACCCCAGACACATTCATCATTCACTCAACATTCCACAGTCAACCCCAGGCCTGCCGGCAAAGATAGATCTTAAGATTCCTCTGGAAGGCCGGGAGAGTGGGGGAAGCACAGACTTCAGGAGGCAGTTGGTTCCAGAGGGTGGGCGCCACAACAGAGAAGGCCCTCCCCCTAGGACCCGCCAGACGACATTGTTTCGCTGACGGGACCCGGAGGAGGCCAACCCTGTGCGCTCTCACCGGTCGAAGGGAAGTATGTGGCAGAAGACGGTCCCGTAGGACCCACATTAACAAATGTGGCAAGGAAGTCGTAAAATGGGACAAACCTCACTTAACAAATTTCTTAGCCATGTAAATTCTGAGCTGAGCTGTGGTCCATAAGTTGAGAGCTACCTGTATTCTTTTTAGAGAGAAGAAAGAAAAATCTCCTTTTTTGGGAGGAAATTCCAGAGCAGTGGGACTTTGACAACAGGGTTGTCTCTTTGGCTGGTAGTGTCGACTTTCGTTCCTGAAAATATACGAAGGGCAAGGATAGCTGATCTCTGGGACTAGACCTGCCATCGCTGTTTTGAACTGGGTGGCCAAGCAAATGGAAACTGGTACTGCTGTTGGAATACCCGAGCATGTTCTCACTTCTTCCCCGCCCATCAGAAGTGGCAATTGCACTCGCACTGAAATGTGAGGGAATGTGAGAGATTGCGGGAAGACCAGAATGGGCTAACAGACATAAATAGACAAGAGACAGCTGGTATCTCAGCTCACAAATGGCAACTCCACCCCGGTGGAAAGAAGCATTTCAGATCATCCAGACACTCCACCATAATGAACTCATTGTAAATTAGGACGAAAAAAATCCCCCTGCAGTTTCCAAGTTTCTTTACTTCAGTGGTTCTCAACCTTTTTCAGGTTGAGACCCCACTTGCGCCGCCCATGCGCGCCGTGACCCCGACCCGGGCCCGATGTGCGGCGCGCACGCAACGGAAAAAAAACCCAACCTCCCCCAAAAAAACCAAAAACAAAATGGCGGACCGCGACGGGCTGATCCGCGCATGCACGGCGCGCATGCGACGGGCCGATCCACGCATGGGTGGCGCGCGCGCGATGAAAAAAAAAATTAAACAAAATAAACAAAAAACAAAAAAACAAAAAAATAAAATGGCGGACCGCGATGGGCCGATCCGCGCATGTGCAGTGTGCGCGCAATGGCCCAAACCGCGCATGCACGGTGTGCATGCGACAAAAAAAAATAAAAATAAATAAAAATAAAAAAAAATAAAAAAAACCAAAAAAACAAAATGGCGGACCATGACGGGCCGATCCGCGCATGCATGGCGCGCGCACGGCTGACCGAACTGGGCATGCGGGCACGCGGGCAACGAAAATAAAATAAAAAAAATAAAAATAAAAAACAACAACAAAATGGCGGACCGCGGTGTCCGGCGACCCCCGCGAAACGGTCGTTCGACCCGAAATGGGGTCGTGACCCATAGGTTGAGAACCGCTGCTTTACTTACTCTAGACAGTATTAAATTCCTTGGGTGTCCAATCACACTTGACCAATAAAGAATTCTATTCTGTTAAAGATTCCTTGCAGGAACCTGTCTGGTTCTTTCTTCCATGATCATACCTGCCTGATTCTGGGCACAAAGCTCGAAAAATCATTTGCAATTTTCTTCTCTTTTGTTCTCCTGTAGCCCTCAGGGCTCTCCCTGACAAGGAGAGACTCTCCTTAATTATTTCTAATGCCAATAACAGCTTCCCTGTCCATGAAGGGCCTCCAGTCCAAGCGAGTCATTCTGCTTCTGATGAACTTTATGAACTTCGTTAATGGTCTTCTGCTTCTGAAGCATTTACTAGGTCCCAGAATATCTGCCAGCCTTCCCTGCCCTGCTGAAACGGTGGGCTTCAACTTGACCCTTTGTAAGATACATTTTCCCTTCACAGTTTAGCCTGCAAGTCTGAGCTTTGCTGCCTGAGAATATGTCCCCTTTGATGTCCCAAAGATGTTTTTTCACGAGGCAACTGGACTTTCTTATTTAACAAGGAAGTCCAATGGCCTTGTGAAAAAGCTTCTTTGGAACAACTGAATGACTGAGAATCTCCATAGATAGACATACATAGCTTGAGTGAAATACATAGCTTTGATGACATACATAGCTTGAATATATCTGGGATATAATATATTACACCCACATCGTGGTCTTTTTTTCCGCCAAGACCATTTCGCTCTCTCTCTCTTCCAGCATAATTACCTATTTAGTGAATGTTTCTTATTAGTAGCTACTTATGGTCACTTCTGCCTGGAGAATTGGATATTCAGATCAAAAGGCGTTATATCTATGAATATCATTAGTATGAATAAGGGTGATATTTCAGTAATTACATGATAAGGAGGTGCAATCTCAGAGGTTGACCTGCTCTGCTGAAGAGGCTACATTTTGCCCTTCCTGGGGAGAGTGTGATGCCATCTCATTTTGCTTCCAACTAGATCAGCAAATATAGTCAAGGCCACGGTTTTCCCAGTTGCAATGTATGGCTGTGAAAGTTGGACCATAAGAAAGGCTGAGCGCCAAAGAATTGAGGTCTTTGAACTATGGTGCTGGAGAAGACTCCTGCGAGTCCCCTGGACTGCAAGGTGATCAAACCGGTGAATCCTAGAGGAGATCAACCCTGACTGCTCTTTAGAAGGCCAGATCCTGAAGTTGAAACTCAAGTACTTTGACCACCTAATGAGAAGGAAGGACTCACTGGAGAAGAGCCTGATGCTGGGAAAGATCAAGGGCAACAGAAGAAGGGGACGACAGAGAATGAGGTGGCTGGATGGAGTCACTGAAGCAGGAGGCATGAACTTAAATGGACTCCAGAAGATGGTAGAGGATAGGAAGGCCTGGAGGAATGTTGTCCATGGGGTTGCAATGGGTCGGACACAACTTCGCAACTAGCAACAACAATAGAAGTACAGTAGATTGGCATGAACTGAGCTGAAGATGCAGACAAAAATTGAACCTCCCACTGTTTCTGGAACCTTCAGCTCAATTCATGCCAAGCTAATGCCTTCAGTTAAAGGTATATTGATGTGGGTCTCCTGCTTGCTATCCCAAATCCCACAAATAATAATATATCTGTTCTTCCCACTGGTCAATTGCACTAGCTCAGTTTCACCTATGGTTTGCATACTGGCTCAACCAGGTCTCAGCATCTCATGAGGCAGAACCAAATCCATCTAGATATATATATATATATATAATCCTATCCTATCAGGAAAGCAACTTGCACAAAATATTGGGAGGATAAACAGAAATGTATGCAGTAGGAGAAATGCATGTAAAAATGCATACTTTCAAACACATTTCATGCACATGTTCATCTCAAAGATTATATGGAAATGATCAAGTGACCATATATAAGCCTGAATTAAGCCCCCATAACTGTAATGGGGCTTCCTTGGTAATAAATGTGTAAAGGATCACTACTGTAAAAATCCCAGGGGAAAATCCAATATGACATCTTCGCCATTAATTTTCCCCAATTTGCAGGAAAGACAACTGCATCAAATGCCTATTAAGTCTCTGATGAATTATGACATATAATGGTCTGGATTAGACAGAGGTACCAAACCACTGCAAGGATGTTAGAAAAATTTAAGTCTGAGGTAGAAGCCTAGACTTTGAGTTCTCTTTTTTTGGGAAAAACTTTTTTGCGTTAGGAATTTAAAATGATTTCCCCCTTCCTAATACTATGGGTAGCGATATTATGAGGATTTGAGTACAGAAATCAGAATCCTGCATTGCTCAGTGCTTTATACCCACAGGAATGGAAGACCTACCTTGTGCTTAAATTTGTTGGAATTCTTGTTCTCTTTCTTATTTAGATCAATGAAATAGTGGGTGATGCGTTCTTTCGACTTGGAGTCCATATCCCACGAAATCTTGAAAGAATCGCAAGTGATGTTGCTAATCTTGATGTTGTGAGGAACTGGCAGCTCTTCCATCTCGGCAATCCCGCTGTCTTGTGACTTGTTCCCTGCAGAGGTGTGGATAAAACGTAGCCCTGGTTATCAGGAGCCCAACTGGAGAGCATTAGTTCAGCATGCATTTCTCGGGGAATGAGAGGCAATAGACATTGGTAGATGGGGTAAAGACCCAAGATTAAGTTGGCGAACATAAGATTTGCAAAAAAACAACAACAACAGAGCTGGGGAGGTGGAGCCTTGCCCCCTTAGCAGATAACTTAGTTGCAGATTGGGGTTTCAAGGAGAGGTAGCAGCGTATTAATTGCGTCATGTCTCATAATTGGAATATTTTTAGCCAAGGCAACTATTGAACTGGACCAAGCAACTTAGTTCTGGACACTGGATAGGCTGCTAACTGGAGCTGGGCATTGTCACTGTTCCATGGGCAGCTGATGTGAGTTGTGAGAAGGGATGCTTTTCAAACGATGAAGCTTAGCTCACCCATCCAGTAAAACAATGTCCCATCTAACATTCAAAATACTGCCATCTTTTCTGGATTTCAGAACAGAGTATAAGAACTTGCCTCCATTTCTCCATCTTTTAAGCAGTCTAGGGGCTCTGGCGTGTTTCTTATGACCCACTCATTTGGAGATGGTGGGAGGTCTTTCCACACTACCAAGTATTGGGTCGAACCATGATGTTTTCCTGGAGCCTAATCTTTCTTTAATTTCAAAATGTTCTTCTCCTTCTACCATAATGGGCCGTGGGTGGAGAGGGAGGCTTCTGCTGGCTTTAAGGGAAAGGTTAGCTCCCGCTTAAGCAGACTGCAGTGAAACATAGGGTGGACCTGTCTTAATGTCTTTGGGAGATCCAATTCCACTGTTACTGGGTTAACTCAACTTGGCACCTTTTTCCTACTAGCGTTCTCCCCAGGCTTTCCAATTAATTATCAATTAGCAGTATTCAAAAAGTTTCACTTGCCACTCAT